>JBAPLH010001247.1:0-462550 GCA_037897445.1 Ceriops zippeliana | reverse complement strand
AAATATTTTCATTTTTTGACAACAAATATGCCCGTGGACCATCAATTACATGAATTCATTCAATTTAACACAAACAAAGGAGTTCTTGATTTTGAATTGCCATTTCTTATTGATATTAATTATAGAATACAAAAATAGAGAGTTCCTCCCATCATTTTTGTCAAGCAAGCCTCCTCTTTTGATTCCAAAACACACTTTTTGACACCATTTACCATGAAATATAACAACATGTGGCTAAACACCTGGTATATTCATTGAATTAAAACACAAGCCATCACAACGTTAACCCAACCTTGAAATCTCGAATCTATACAACTAGAATATCACTCCACACGCCCCAAGAGGTGTCATTCATCATGGTTTAGCCTTTAGAGTCAACAAATTAACAGTGGTTTAATTTCCCCTAAATTAATGAGAATTTCTCATCACCGACTCCATGTTATTAGGAGGGTCTCCTCTTGTGTTTACGCTATGACTTAAGATTATTTCATTCCATATAGACCCTGAAAATTACCTTATATGATAGCTCTTGTCTTAATAACTTACATACCTCGTTCATTCGAAAAATAATACGGGCGCCCGATAGGGAGACCCATCTCTAAAGGGGGTATAAATATCTTATATCTATTTATGAACACACGTGGAGTCCTTCTTATGATTTGAATTGCATTTTCATTATAGATATCTATTGTTTAATTGCGAATTTCAAAAATAGAGAGTTACCTCGCCCGGTATCATTTTGGGTTAGCAAGTTTCGCATCTTCTTTTTGATTCCAAACACACTTCTTTTGAATTATACATTGAGCATGAAATATTAACACTTGTGGCTAAACAACATAGTATATTAATTGAATACAAAACACGTATAAACATTCAATAAAACTTCCAAATCTATTTAAAATCCATCATCTAAAGGTGCCATTCTTCATGGTTTGCATTTTCGTACAAAATGTTAACTGGTTTAATTCCTAAATAATGAGAATTTCTAATCACCTCTGTGTTTAATTAGGCTCCTCTTGTTGTTACCAAGGACTATTTTTTCATGCAATAATCTTGAAATTAACTTTTGTTTCTTTCAATGATAAATATTTTCATTTTGACAAAAAATGCCCGTGGACCATCAATTACATGAATTCATTCAATTTAACAAACAATGGAGTTCTTGATTTTGAATTGCATTTCTTATTGATATTAATTATAGAATACAAAAATAGAGAGTTCCTCCCATTCATTTTTGTCAAGCAAGCCTCCTCTTTTGATTCCGAAAAACAACTTTTTGACACATTTACCATGAAATATAACACATGTGGCTAAACAACCTAGTATATTAATTGAATCAAACATGTATATAAACATCAATAAAACTCCAAATCTATTTAAATCCATCATCTAAAGGTGCCATTCTTCATGGTTTGCATTTCGTACAAATGTTAACTGGTTTTCAATTCCTAAATAATGAGAATTTCTAATCACTCGTGTTAATTAGGCTCCTCTTGTTGTTACCAGGACTAACTATTTTCATGCAATAATCTTGAAATTAACTTTTGTTTCTTTCATGATAAATATATTTCATTTTGACAAAAATGCCCGTAGGACCATCAATTACATGAATTCATTCAATTTAAACAAACAATGGAGTTTCTTGATTTTGAATTGCATTTCTTATAGATATTAATTATAGAATACCAAAAATAGAGAGTTCCTCCCATCATTTTTGTCAAGCAAGCCTTCCTCTTTTGATTCCAAAACACACTTTTTTGACACATTTAGCCATGAAATATAACACATGTGGCTAAACAACCTAGTATATTAATTGAATCAAACATGTATAAACATCAATAAAACTCCAAATCTATTTAAATCCATCATCTAAAGGTGCCATTCTTCATGGTTTGCATTTCGTACAAATGTTAACTGGTTTAATTCCTAAATAATGAGAATTTCTAATCACCTCGTGTTAATTAGGCTCCTCTTGTTGTTACCAGGACTATTTTTCATGCAATAATACTTGAAATTAACTTTTGTTTCTTTCATGATAAATATTTTCATTTTGACAAAAATGCCCGTGGACCATCAATTTACATGAATTCATTCAATTTAAACAAACAATGGAGTTCTTGATTTTGAATTGCATTTCTTATTGATATTAATAATTATAGAATACAAAAATAGAGAGTTCCTCCCATCATTTTTGTCAAGCAAGCCTCCTCTTTTGATTCCAAAACACACTTTTTTGACACATTTACCATGAAATATAACACATGTGGCTAAACAACCTAGTATATTAATTGAATCAAACATGTATAGAACATCAATAAAACTCCAAATCTATTTAAAATCCATCATCTAAAAGTGCCATTCTTCATGGTTTGCATTTCGTACAAATGTTAACTGGTTTAATTCCTAAATAATGAGAATTTCTAATCACCTCGTGTTAATTAGGCTCCTCTTGTTGTTACCAGGACTATTTTTCATGCAATAATCTTGAAATTAACTTTTGTTTCTTTCATGATAAATATTTTCATTTTGACAAAAAATGCCCGTGGACCATCAATTACATGAATTCATTCAATTTAACAAACAAAGGTAGTTCTTGATTTTGAATTGCATTTCTTATTGATATTAATTATAGAATACAAAAATAGAGAGTTCCTCCCATCATTTTTGTCAAGCAAGCCTCCTCTTTTGATTCCAAAACACACTTTTTGATACATTTACCATGAAATATAACACATGTGGCTAAACAACCCTAGTATATTAATTGAATCAAACATGTATAAAAACATCAATAAAACTCCAAATCTATTTAAATCCATCATCTAAAGGTGCCATTCTTCATGGTTTGCATTTCGTTACAAATGTTAACTGGTTTAATTCCTAAATAATGAGAATTTCTAATCACCTCGTGTTAATTAGGCTCCTCTTGTTGTTACCAGGACTATTTTTCATGCAATAATCTTGAAATTAACTTTTGTTTCTTTCATGATAAATATTTTCATTTTGACAAAAAATGCCCCCGTGGACCATCAATTACATGAATTCATTCAATTTAACAAACAAAGGAGTTCTTGATTTTGAATTGCATTTCTTATTGATATTAATTATAGAATTCAAAAATAGAGAGAAGTTCCTCCATCATTTTTGTTAAGCAAGCCTCCTCTTTTGATTCCAAAACACACTTTTTGACACATTGAACCATGAAATATAACACATGTGGCTAAACAACCTAGTATATTAATTGAATCAAACATGTATAAACATCAATAAAACTCCAAATCTATTTAAATCCATCCATCATCTAAAGGTGCCATTCTTCATGGTTTGCATTTCGTACAAATGTTAACTGGTTTAATTCCTAAATAATGAGAATTTCTAATCACCTCATGTTAATTAGGCTCCTCTTGTTGTTACCAGGACTATTTTTTCATGCAATAATCTTGAAATTAACTTTTTGTTTCTTTCATGATAAATATTTTCATTTTGACAAAAATGCCCGTGGACCATCAATTACATGAATTCATTCAATTTAACAAACAAAGGAGTTCTTGATTTTGAATTGCATTTCTTATTGATATTAATTATAGAATTACAAAAATAGAGAGAGTTCCTCCCATCATTTTTGTCAAGCAAGCCTCCTCTCTTTTGATTCCAAAACACACTTTTTGACACATTTACCATGAAATATAACACATGTGGCTAAAACAACCTAGTATATTAATTGAATCAAACATGTATAAAACATCAATAAAAACTCCAAATCTATTTAAATCCATCATCTAAAGGTGCCATTCTTCATGGTTTTGCATTTCGTACAAAATGTTTCAACTGGTTTAATTCCTAAATAATGAGAATTTCTAATCACCTCGTGTTAATTAGGCTCCTCTTGTTGTTACCAGGGACTATTTTTCATGCAATAATCTTGAAATTAACTTTTGTTTTCTTTCATGATAAATATTTTCATTTTGACAAAAAATGCCACGTGTGGACCATCAATTACATGAATTCATTCAATTTAACAAACAAAGGAGTTCTTGATTTTGAATTGCATTTCTTATTGATATTAATTATAGAATACAAAAATAGAGAGTTCCTCCCATCATTTTTGTCAAAGCAAGCCTCCTCTTTTGATTCCAAAACACACTTTTTGACACATTTACCATGAAATATAACACATGTGGGCTAAACAACCTAGTATATTAATTGAATCAAAACAAGTATAAACACACAATAAAACTCCAAATCTATTTAAATCCATCATCTAAAGGTGCCATTCTTCATGGTTTGCATTTCGTAACAAAATGTTAACTGGTTTAATTTCCTAAAATAATGAGAAATTTCTAATCACCTCGTGTTAATTAGGCTCCTCTTGTTGTTACCAGGACTATTTTTCATGCAATAATCTTGAAATTAACTTTTTGTTTCTTTCATGATAAATATTTTCATTTTGACAAAAAATGCCCGTGGACCATCAATTACATGAATTCATTCAATTTAACAAACAAAGGAGTTCTTGATTTTGAATTGCATTTCTTATTGATATTAATTATAGAATACAAAAAATAGAGAGAGTTCCTCCCATCATTTTTGTCAAGCAAGCCTCCTCTTTTGATTCCAAAACACACTTTTTTGACACATTTACCATGAAATATAACACATGTGGCTAAACAACCTAGTATATTAAATTGAATCAAACATGTATAAACATCAATAAAAACTCCAAATCTATTTAAATCCATCATCTAAAGGTGCCATTCTTCATGGTTTGCATTTCGTACAAATGTTAACTGGTTTAATTCCTAAATAATGAGAATTTCTAATCAATCACCTCGTGTTAATTAGGCTCCTCTTGTTGTTACCCAGGACTATTTTTCATGCAATAATCTTGAAATTAACTTTTGTTTCTTTCATGATAAATATTTTCATTTTGACAAAAATGCCCGTGGACCATCAATTACATGAATTCATTCAATTTAACAAACAAAGGAGTTCTTGATTTTGAATTGCATTTCTTATTGATATTAATTATAGAATACAAAAATAGAGAGTTCCTCCCATCATTTTTGTCAAGCAAGCCTCCTCTTTTGATTCCAAAACACACTTTTTGACACATTTACCATGAAATATAACACATGTGGCTAAACAACCTAGTATATTAATTGAATCAAACATGTATAAAACATCAATAAAACTCCAAATCTATTTAAATCCATCATCTAAAGGTGCCATTTCTTCATGGTTTGCATTTCGTACAAATGTTAACTGGTTTTAATTCCTAAATAATGAGAATTTCTAATCACCTCGTGTTAATTAGGCTCCTCTTGTTGTTACCAGGACTATTTTTCATGCAATAATCTTGAAATTAACTTTTGTTTCTTTCATGATAAATATTTTCATTTTGACAAAAAATGCCCGTGGACCATCAATTACATGAATTCATTCAATTTAACAAACAAAGGAGTCCTTGATTTTGAATTGCATTTCTTATTGATATTAATTATAGAATACAAAAATAGAGAGTTCCTCCCATCATTTTTGTCAAGCAAGCCTCCTCTTTTGATTCCAAAACACACTTTTTTGACACATTTTTACCATGAAATATAACACATGTGGCTAAAACAACCTAGTATATTAATTGAATCAAACATGTATAAACATCAATAAAACTCCAAATCTATTTAAATCCATCATCTAAAGGTGCCATTCTTCATGGTTTGCATTTCGTACAATGTGTTAACTGGTTTAATTCCTAAATAATGAGAATTTCTAATCACCTCGTGTTAATTAGGCTCCTCTTGTTGTTACCAGGACTATTTTTCATGCAATAATCTTGAAATTAACTTTTGTTTCTTTCATGATAAATATTTTCATTTTGACAAAAATGCCCGTGGACCATCAATTACATGAATTCATTCAATTTAACAAACAAAGGAGTTCTTGATTTTTGAATTGCATTTCTTATTGATATTAATTATAGAATACAAAAAATAGAGAGTTCCTCCCATCATTTTTGTCAAGCAAGCCTCCTCTTTTGATTCCAAAACACACTTTTTGACACATTTACCATGAAATATAACACATGTGGCTAAACAACCTAGTATATTAATTGAATCAAACATGTATAAAAACATCAATAAAACTCCAAATCTATTTAAATCCATCATCTAAAGGTGCCATTCTTCATGGTTTGCATTTCGTACAAATGTTAACTGGTTTAATTCCTAAATAATGAGAATTTCTAATCACCTCGTGTTAATTAGGCTCCTCTTGTTGTTTACCAGGACTATTTTTCATGCAATAATCTTGAAATTAACTTTTGTTTCTTTCATGATAAATATTTTCATTTTGACAAAAATGCCCGTGGACCATCAATTACATGAATTCATTCAATTTAAACAAACAAAGGAGTTCTTGATTTTGAATTGCATTTCTTATTGATATTAAATTATAGAATACAAAAATAGAGAGTTCCTCCCATCATTTTTGTCAAGCAAGTTTCCTCTTTTGATTCCAAAACACACTTTTTTGACACATTTACCATGAAATATAACACATGTGGCTAAACAAACCTAGTATATTAATTGAATCAAACATGTATAAAACATCAATAAAACTCCAAATCTATTTAAATCCATCATCTAAAGGTGCCATTCTTCATGGTTTTGCATTTCGTACAAATGTTAACTTGTTTAATTCCTAAATAATGAGAATTTCTAATCACCTCGTGTTAATTAGGCTCCTCTTGTTGTTACCAGGACTATTTTTCATGCAATAATCTTGAAATTAACTTTTGTTTCTTTCATGATAAATATTTTCATTTTGACAAAAATGCCCGTGGACCATCAATTACATGAATTCATTCAATTTAACAAACAAAGGAGTTCTTGATTTTGAATTGCATTTCTTATTGATATTAATTATAGAATACAAAAATAGAGAGTTCCTCCCATCATTTTTGTCAAGCAAGCCTCCTCTTTTGATTCCAAAACACACTTTTTGACACATTTACCATGAAATATAACACATGTGGCTAAACAACCTAGTATATTAATTGAATCAAACATGTATAAAAACATCAATAAAACTCCAAATCTATTTAAATCCATCATCTAAAAGGTGCCATTCTTCATGGTTTGCATTTCGTACAAATGTTAACTGGTTTAATTCCTAAATAATGAGAATTTCTAATCACCACCGTGTTTAATTAGGCTCCTCTTGTTGTTACCAGGACTATTTTTTTCATGCAATAATCTTGAAATTAACTTTTGTTTCTTTCATGATAAATATTTTCATTTTGACAAAAAATGCCCGTGGACCATCAATTACATGAATTCATTCAATTTAACAAACAAAGGAGTTCTTGATTTTGAATTGCATTTCTTATTGATATTAATTATAGAATACAAAAATAGAGAGTTCCTCCCATCATTTTTGTCAAGCAAGCCTCCTCTTTTGATTCCAAAACACACTTTTTGACACATTTACCATGAAATATAACACATGTGGCTAAACAACCTAGTATATTAATTGAATCAAACATGTATAAACATCAATAAAACTCCAAATCTATTTAAATCCATCATCTAAAGGTGCCATTCTTCATGGTTTGCATTTCGTACAAATGTTAACTGGTTTAATTCCTAAATAATGAGAATTTTTCTAATCACCTCGTGTTAATTAGGCTCCTCTTGTTGTTACCAGGACTATTTTTCATGCAATAATCTTGAAATTAACTTTTGTTTCTTTCATGATAAATATTTTCATTTTGACAAAAATGCCCGTGGACCATCAATTACATGAATTCATTCAATTTAACAAACAAAGGAGTTCTTGATTTTGAATTGCATTTCTTATTGATATTAATTATAGAATACAAAAATAGAGAGAGTTCCTCCCATCATTTTTGTCAAGCAAGCCTCCTCTTTTGATTCCAAAACACACTTTTTGACACATTTACCATGAAATATAACACATGTGGCTAAACAACCTAGTATATTAATTGAATCAAACATGTATAAAACACCACAATAAAACTCCAAATCTATTTAAATCCATCATCTAAAGGTGCCATTCTTCATGGTTTGCATTTCGTACAAATGTTAACTGGTTTAATTCCTAAATAATGAGAATTTCTAATCACCTCGTGTTAATTAGGCTCCTCTTGTTGTTACCAGGACTATTTTTTCATGCAATAATCTTTGAAATTAACTTTTGTTTCTTTCATGATAAATATTTTCATTTTGACAAAAATGCCCGTGGACCATCAATTACATGAATTCATTCAATTTAACAAACAAAGGAGTTCTTGATTTTGAATTGCATTTCTTATTGATATTAATTATAGAATACAAAAATAGAGAGTTTCCTCCCATCATTTTTGTCAAGCAAGCCTCCTCTTTTGATTCCAAAACACACTTTTTGACACATTTACCATGAAATATAACACATGTGGCTAAACAACCTAGTATATTAATTGAATCAAACATGTATAAAAACATCAATAAAACTCCAAATCTATTTAAATCCCATCATCTAAAGGTGCCATTCTTCATGGTTTGCATTTCGTACAAATGTTAACTGGTTTAATTCCTAAAATATGAGAATTTCTAATCACCTCATGTTAAATTAGGCTCCTCTTGTTGTTACCAGGACTATTTTTCATGCAATAATCTTGAAATTAACTTTTGTTTTCTTTCATGATAAATATTTTCATTTTGACAAAAATGCCCGTGGACCATCAATTACATGAATTCATTCAATTTAACAAACAATGGGAGTTCTTGATTTTGAATTGCATTTCTTATTGATATTAATTATAGAATACAAAAATAGAGAGTTCCTCCCATCATTTTTGTCAAGCAAGCCTCCTCTTTTGATTCCAAAACACACTTTTTGACACATTTACCATGAAATATAACACATGTGGCTAAACAACCTAGTATATTTAATTGAATCAAACATGTATAAACATCAATAAAAAATCTCCAAATCTATTTAAATCCATCATCTAAAGGTGTGCCATTCTTCATGGTTTGCATTTCGTACAAATGTTAACTGGTTTAATTCCTAAATAATGAGAAATTTCTAATCACCTCTCGTGTTAATTAGGCTCCTCTTGTTGTTACCAGGGACTATTTTTCATGCAATAATCTTGAAATTAACTTTTGTTTCTTTCATGATAAATATTTTCATTTTGACAAAAATGCCCGTGGACCATCAATTACATGAATTCATTCAATTTAACAAACAAAGGAGTTCTTGATTTTGAATTGCATTTCTTATTGATATTAATTATAGAATACAAAAAAGAGAGTTTCCTCCCATCATTTTTGTCAAGCAAGCCTCCTCTTTTGATTCCAAAACACACTTTTTTGACACATTTACCATGAAATATAACACATGTGGCTAAACAACCTAGTATATTAATTGAATCAAACATGTATAAACATCAATAAAAAACTCCAAATCTATTTAAATCCATCATCTAAAGGTGCCATTCTTCATGGTTTGCATTTCGTACAAATGTGTAACTGGTTTAATTCCTAAATAATGAGAATTTCTAATCACCTCGTGTTAATTAGGCTCCTCTTGTTGTTACCAGGACTATTTTTCATGCAATAATCTTGAAATTAACTTTTGTTTCTTTCATGATAAATATTTTCATTTTGACAAAAAATGCCCGTGGACCATCAATTACATGAATTCATTCAATTTAACAAACAAAGGAGTTCTTGATTTTGAATTGCATTTCTTATTGATATTAATTATAGAATACAAAAATAGAGAGTTCCCTCCCATCATTTTTGTCAAGCAAGCCTCCTCTTTTGATTCCAAAACACACTTTTTGACACATTTACCATGAAATATAACACATGTGGCTAAACAACCTAGTATATTAATTGAATCAAACATGTATAAACACATCAATAAAACTCCAAATCTATTTAAATCCATCATCTAAAGGTGCCATTCTTCATGGTTTGCATTTCGTACAAATGTTAACTGGTTTAATTCCTAAATAATGAGAATTTCTAATCACCTCGTGTTAATTAGGCTCCTCTTGTTGTTACCAGGACTATTTTTCATGCAATAATCTTGAAATTAACTTTTGTTTCTTTCATGATAAATATTTTCATTTTGACAAAAATGCCCGTGGACCATCAATTACATGAATTCATTCAATTTAACAAACAAAGGAGTTCTTGATTTTGAATTGCATTTCTTATTTGATATTAATTATAGAATACAAAAATAGAGAGTTCCTCCCATCATTTTTGTCAAGCAAGCCTCCTCTTTTGATTCCAAAACACACTTTTTGACACATTTACCATGAAATATAACACATGTGGCTAAAACAACCTAGTATATTAATTGAATCAAACATGTATAAACATCAATAAAACTCCAAATCTATTTAAATCCATCATCTAAAAGGTGCCATTCTTCATGGTTTGCATTTCGTACAAATGTTAACTGGTTTAATTCCTAAATAATGAGAATTTCTAATCACCTCGTGTTAATTAGGCTCCTCTTGTTGTTACCAGGACTATTTTTCATGCAATAATCTTGAAATTAACTTTTGTTTCTTTCATGATAAATATTTTCATTTTGACAAAAAATGCCCGTGGACCATCAATTACATGAATTCATTCAATTTAACAAACAAAGGAGTTCTTGATTTTGAATTGCATTTCTTATTGATATTAATTATAGAATACAAAAATAGAGAGTTTCCTCCCATCATTTTTGTCAAGCAAGCCTCCTCTTTTGATTCCAAAACACACTTTTTGACACATTTACCATGAAATATAAACACATGTGGCTAAACAACCTAGTATATTAATTGAATCAAACATGTATAAACATCAATAAAACTCCAAATCTATTTAAATCCATCATCTAAAGGTGCCATTCTTCATGGTTTGCATTTCGTACAAATGTTAACTGGTTTAATTTCCTAAATAATGAGAATTTCTAATCACCTCGTGTTAATTAGGCTCCTCTTGTTGTTACCAGGACTATTTTTCATGCAATAATCTTGAAATTAACTTTTGTTTCTTTCATGATAAATATTTTCATTTTGACAAAAATGCCCGTGGACCATCAATTACATGAATTCATTCAATTTAACAAACAAAGGAGTTCTTGATTTTGAATTGCATTTCTTATTGATATTAATTATAGAATACAAAAATAGAGAGTTCCTCCCATCATTTTTGTCAAGCAAGCCTCCTCTTTTGATTCCAAAACACACTTTTTGACACATTTACCATGAAATATAACACATGTGGCTAAACAACCTAGTATATTAATTGAATCAAACATGTATAAACATCAATAAAACTCCAAATCTATTTAAATCCATCATCTAAAGGTGCCATTCTTCATGGTTTGCATTTCGTACAAATGTTAACTGGTTTAATTCCTAAATAATGAGAATTTCTAATCACCTCGTGTTAATTAGGCTCCTCTTGTTGTTACCAGGACTATTTTTCATGCAATAATCTTGAAATTAACTTTTGTTTCTTTCATGATAAATATTTTCATTTTGACAAAAATGCCCGTGTGGACCATCAATTACATGAATTCATTCAATTTAACAAACAAAGGAGTTCTTGATTTTGAATTGCATTTCTTATTGATATTAATTATAGAATACAAAAATAGAGAGTTTCCTCCCATCATTTTTGTCAAGCAAGCCTCCTCTTTTGATTCCAAAACACACTTTTTGACACATTTACCATGAAATATAACACATGTGGCTAAACAACCTAGTATATTAATTGAATCAAACATGTATAAACATCAATAAAACTCCAAATCTATTTAAATCCATCATCTAAAGGTGCCATTCTTCATGGTTTGCATTTCGTACAAATGTTAACTGGTTTAATTCCTAAATAATGAGAATTTCTAATCACCTCGTGTTAATTAGGCTCCTCTTGTTGTTACCAGGACTATTTTTCATGCAATAATCTTGAAATTAACTTTTGTTTCTTTCATGATAAATATTTTTCATTTTGACAAAAATGCCCGTGGACCATCAATTACATGAATTCATTCAATTTAACAAACAAAGGAGTTCTTGATTTTGAATTGCATTTCTTATTGATATTAATTATAGAATACAAAAATAGAGAGTTCCTCCCATCATTTTTGTCAAGCAAGCCTCCTCTTTTGATTCCAAAACACACTTTTTGACACATTTACCATGAAATATAACACATGTGGCTAAACAACCTAGTATATTAATTGAATCAAACATGTATAAACATCAATAAAACTCCAAATCTATTTAAATCCATCATCTAAAGGTGCCATTCTTCATGGTTTGCATTTCGTACAAATGTTAACTGGTTTAATTCCTAAATAATGAGAATTTCTAATCACCTCGTGTTAATTAGGCTCCTCTTGTTGTTACCAGGACTATTTTTCATGCAATAATCTTGAAATTAACTTTTGTTTCTTTCATGATAAATATTTTCATTTTGACAAAAATGCCCGTGGACCATCAATTACATGAATTCATTCAATTTAACAAACAAAGGAGTTCTTGATTTTGAATTGCATTTCTTATTGATATTAATTATAGAATACAAAAATAGAGAGTTCCTCCCATCATTTTTGTCAAGCAAGCCTCCTCTTTTGATTCCAAAACACACTTTTTGACACATTTACCATGAAATATAAAACACATGTGGCTAAACAACCTAGTATATTAATTGAATCAAACATGTATAAACACATCAATAAAACTCCAAATCTATTTAAATCCATCATCTAAAGGTGCCATTCTTCATGGTTTGCATTTCGTACAAATGTTAACTGGTTTAATTCCTAAATAATGAGAATTTCTAATCACCTCGTGTTAATTAGGCTCCTCTTGTTGTTACCAGGACTATTTTTTCATGCAATAATCTTGAAATTAACTTTTGTTTCTTTCATGATAAATATTTTCATTTTGACAAAAATGCCCGTGGACCATCAATTACATGAATTCATTCAATTTAACAAACAAAGGAGTTCTTGATTTTGAATTGCATTTCTTATTGATATTAATTATAGAATACAAAAAATAGAGAGTTCCTCCCATCATTTTTGTCAAGCAAGCCTCCTCTTTTGATTCCAAAACACACTTTTTTTGACACATTTACCATGAAATATAACACATGTGGCTAAACAACCTAGTATATTAATTGAATCAAACATGTATAAACATCAATAAAACTCCAAATCTATTTAAATCCATCATCTAAAGGTGCCATTCTTCATGGTTTGCATTTCGTACAAATGTTAACTGGTTTAATTCCTAAATAATGAGAATTTCTAATCACCTCGTGTTAATTAGGCTCCTCTTGTTGTTACCAGGACTATTTTTTCATGCAATAATCTTGAAATTAACTTTTGTTTCTTTCATGATAAATATTTTCATTTTGACAAAAATGCCCGTGGACCATCAATTACATGAATTCATTCAATTTAACAAACAAAGGAGTTCTTGATTTTGAATTGCATTTCTTATTGATATTAATTATAGAATACAAAAATAGAGAGTTCCTCCCATCATTTTTGTCAAGCAAGCCTCCTCTTTTGATTCCAAAACACACTTTTTGACACATTTACCATGAAATATAAAACATGTGGCAAAACAACCTAGTATATTAATTGAATCAAACATGTATAAACATCAATAAAACTCCAAATCTATTTAAATCCATCATCTAAAGGTGCCATTCTTCATGGTTTGCATTTCGTACAAATGTTTAACTGGTTTAATTCCTAAATAATGAGAATTTCTAATCACCTCGTGTTAATTAGGCTCCTCTTGTTGTTACCAGGACTATTTTTCATGCAATAATCTTGAAATTAACTTTTGTTTCTTTCATGATAAATATTTTCATTTTGACAAAAATGCCCGTGGACCATCAATTACATGAATTCATTCAATTTAACAAACAAAGGAGTTCTCTTGATTTTGAATTGCATTTTCTTATTGATATTAATTATAGAATACAAAAATAGAGAGTTCCTCCCATCATTTTTGTCAAGCAAGCCTCCTCTTTTGATTCCAAAACACACTTTTTGACACATTTACCATGAAATATAACACATGTGGCTAAACAACCTAGTATATTAATTGAATCAAACATGTATAAACATCAATAAAAACTCCAAATCTATTTAAATCCATCATCTAAAGGTGCCATTCTTCATGGTTTGCATTTCGTACAAATGTTAACTGGTTTAATTCCTAAATAATGAGAATTTCTAATCACCTCGTGTTAATTAGGCTCCTCTTGTTGTTACCAGGACTATTTTTCATGCAATAATCTTGAAATTAACTTTTGTTTCTTTCATGATAAATATT
This sequence comes from Ceriops zippeliana, assembly GCA_037897445.1. Classification (NCBI taxonomy): domain Eukaryota; kingdom Viridiplantae; phylum Streptophyta; class Magnoliopsida; order Malpighiales; family Rhizophoraceae; genus Ceriops; species Ceriops zippeliana. The sequence continues at coordinate 448,185 of JBAPLH010001247.1, read as the reverse complement.
TTCATTTTGACAAAAATGCCCGTGGACCATCAATTACATGAATTCATTCAATTTTAACAAACAAAGGAGTTCTTGATTTTGAATTGCATTTCTTATTGATATTAATTATAGAATACAAAAAATAGAGAGTTCCTCCCATCATTTTTGTCAAGCAAGCCTCCTCTTTTGATTCCAAAACACACACTTTTTTGACACATTTACCATGAAATATAAAACATGTGGCTAAACAACCTAGTATATTAATTGAATCAAACATGTATATAAAACATCAATAAAACTCCAAATCTATTTAAATCCATCATCTAAAGGTGCCATTCTTCATGGTTTGCATTTCGTACAAATGTTAACTGGTTTAATTCCTAAATAATGAGAATTTCTAATCACCTCGTGTTAATTAGGCTCCTCTTGTTGTTACCAGGACTATTTTTCATGCAATAATCTTGAAATTAACTAACTTTTGTTTCTTTCATGATAAATATTTTCATTTTGACAAAAATGCCCGTGGACCATCAATTACATGAATTCATTCAATTTAACAAACAAAGGAGTTCTTGATTTTGAATTGCATTTCTTATTGATATTAATTATAGAATACAAAAATAGAGAGTTCCTCCCATCATTTTTGTCAAGCAAGCCTCCTCTTTTGATTCCAAAACACACTTTTTGACACATTTACCATGAAATATAAAACACATGTGGCTAAACAACCTAGTATATTAATTGAATCAAACATGTATAAACATCAATAAAACTCCAAATCTATTTAAATCCATCATCTAAAGGTGCCATTCTTCATGGTTTGCATTTCGTACAAATGTTAACTGGTTTAATTCCTAAATAATGAGAATTTCTAATCACCTCGTGTTAATTAGGCTCCTCTTGTTGTTACCAGGACTATTTTTCATGCAATAATCTTGAAATTAACTTTTGTTTCTTTCATGATAAATATTTTCATTTTGACAAAAATGCCCGTGGGACCATCAATTACATGAATTCATTCAATTTAACAAACAATGGAGTTGTTGATTTTGAATTGCACTTGTTATTGTTATTAATAATAGAATACAAAATAAGAGAGTTCCTCCCATCATTTTTGTCAAGCAAGCCTCCTCTTTTGATTCCAAAACACACTTTTTGACACATTTACCATGAAATATAAAACATGTGGCTAAACAACCTAGTATATTAATTGAATCAAACATGTATAAACATCAATAAAACTCCAAATCTATTTAAATCCATCATCTAAAGGTGCCATTCTTCATGGTTTGCATTTCGTACAAATGTTAACTGGTTTAATTCCTAAAATAATGAGAATTTCTAATCACCTCGTGTTAATTAGGCTCCTCTTGTTGTTACCAGGACTATTTTTCATGCAATAATCTTGAAATTAACTTTTGTTTCTTTCATGATAAATATTTTCATTTTGACAAAAATGCCCGTGGACCATCAATTACATGAATTCATTCAATTTAACAAACAAAGGAGTTCTTGATTTTGAATTGCATTTCTTATTGATATTAATTATAGAATACAAAAAATAGAGAGTTCCCTCCCATCATTTTTGTCAAGCAAGCCTCCTCTTTTTTGATTCCAAAACACACTTTTTTGACACATTTACCATGAAATATAACACATGTGGCTAAACAACCTAGTATATTAATTGAATCAAACATGTATAAACATCAATAAAACTCCAAATCTATTTAAATCCATCATCTAAAGGTGCCATTCTTCATGGTTTGCATTTCGTACAAATGTTAACTGGTTTAATTCCTAAATAATGAGAATTTCTAATCACCTCGTGTTAATTAGGCTCCTCTTGTTGTTACCAGGACTATTTTTCATGCAATAATCTTGAAATTAACTTTTGTTTCTTTCATGATAAATATATTTTCATTTTGACAAACATGCCCGTGGACCATCAATTACATGAATTCATTCAATTTAACAAACAAAGGAGTTCTTGATTTTGAATTGCATTTCTTATTGATATTAATTATAGAATACAAAAATAGAGAGTTCCTCCCATCATTTTTGTCAAGCAAGCCTCCTCTTTTGATTCCAAAACACACTTTTTGACACATTTACCATGAAATATAAAACATGTGGCTAAACAACCTAGTATATTAATTGAATCAAACATGTATAAACATCATAATAAAACTCCAAATCTATTTAAATCCATCATCTAAAGGTGCCATTCTTCATGGTTTGCATTTCGTACAAATGTTAACTGGTTTAATTCCTAAATAATGAGAATTTCTAATCACCTCGTGTTAATTAGGCTCCTCTTGTTGTTACCAGGACTATTTTTCATGCAATAATCTTGAAATTAACTTTTGTTTCTTTCATGATAAATATTTTCATTTTGACAAAAAATGCCCGTGGACCATCAATTTCATGAATTCATTCAATTTAACAAACAAAGGAGTTCTTTGATTTGAATTGCATTTCTTATTGATATTAATTATAGAATACAAAAATAGAGAGTTCCTCCCATCATTTTTTTTTGTCAAGCAAGCCTCCTCTTTTGATTGCAAAAACACACTTTTTGACGCATTTACCATGAAATATATAACACATGTGGCTAAACAACCTAGTATATTAATTGAATCAAACATGTATAAACACACCACTAAAACTCCAAATCTATTTAAATTCATCATCTAAAGGTGCCATTCTTCATGGTTTGCATTTCGTACAAATGTTAACTAGTTTTAATTCCTAAATAATGAGAATTTCTAATCACCTCGTGTTAATTAGGCTCCTCTTGTTGTTACCAGGACTATTTTTCATGCAATAATCTTGAAATTAACTTTTGTTTCTTTCATGATAAATATTTTCATTTTGACAAAAAAATGCCCGTGGACCATCAATTACATGAATTCATTCAATTTAACAAACAAAGGAGTTCTTGATTTTGAATTGCATTTCTTATTGATATTAATTATAGAATACAAAAATAGAGAGTTCCTCCCATCATTTTTGTCAAGCAAGCCTCCTCTTTTGATTCCAAAAACACACTTTTTGACACATTTACCATGAAATATAACACATGTGGCTAAACAACCTAGTATATTAATTGAATCAAACATGTATAAACATCACTAAAACTCCAAATCTATTTAAATCCATCATCTAAAGGTGCCATTCTTCATGGTTTGCATTTCGTACAAATGTTAACTAGTTTAATTCCTAAATAATGAGAATTTCTAATCACCTCGTGTTAATTAGGCTCCTCTTGTTGTTACCAGGACTATTTTTCATGCAATAATCTTGAAATTAACTTTTGTTTCTTTCATGATAAATATTTTCATTTTGACAAAAATGCCCGTGGACCATCAATTACATGAATTCATTCAATTTAACAAACAAAGGAGTTCTTGATTTTGAATTGCATTTCTTATTGATATTAATTATAGAATACAAAAACAGAGAGTTCCTCCCATCATTTTTGTCAAGCAAGCCTCCTCTTTTGATTCCAAAACACACTTTTTGACACATTTACCATGAAATATAAAACATGTGGCAAAACAACCTAGTATATTAATTGAATCAAACATGTATAAACATCAATAAAACTCCAAATCTATTTAAATCCATCATCTAAAAGCGCCATTCTTCATGGTTTGCATTTCGTAGAAATGTTAACTGGTTTAATTCCTAAATAATAATGAGAATTTCTAATCACCTCGTGTTAATTAGGCTCCTCTTGTTGTTACCAGGACTATTTTTCATGCAATAATCTTGAAATTAACTTTTGTTTCTTTCATGATAAATATTTTCATTTTGACAAAAATGCCCGTGGACCATCAATTACATGAATTCATTCAATTTAACAAACAAAGGAGTTCTTGATTTTGAATTGCATTTCTTATTGATATTAATTATAGAATACAAAAATAGAGAGTTCCTCCCATCATTTTTGTCAAGCAAGCCTCCTCTTTTGATTCCAAAACACACTTTTTTGACACATTTACCATGAAATATAAAACATGTGGCAAAACAACCTAGTATATTAATTGAATCAAACATGTATAAACATCAATAAAACTCCAAATCTATTTAAATCCATCATCTAAAGGTGCCATTCTTCATGGTTTGCATTTCGTACAAATGTTAACTGGTTTAATTCCTAAATAATGAGAATTTCTAATCACCTCGTGTTAATTAGGCTCCTCTTGTTGTTACCAGGACTATTTTTCATGCAATAATCTTGAAATTAACTTTTGTTTCTTTCATGATAAATATTTTCATTTTGACAAAAATGCCCGTGGACCATCAATTACATGAATTCATTCAATTTAACAAACAAAGGAGTTCTTGATTTTGAATTGCATTTCTTATTGATATTAATTAATTATAGAATACAAAAAACAGAGAGTTCCTCCCATCATTTTTGTCAAGCAAGCCTCCTCTTTTGATTCCAAAACACACTTTTTGACACATTTACCATGAAATATAAACACATGTGGCTAAACAACCTAGTATATTAATTGAATCAAACATGTATAAACAAACAAAACTAAAAACTCCAAATCTATTTAAATTCATCATCTAAAGGTGCCATTCTTCATGGTTTGCATTTCGTACAAATGTTAACTGGTTTAATTCCTAAATAATAATGAGAATTTCTAATCACCTCGTGTTAATTAGGCTCCTCTTGTTGTTACCAGGACTATTTTTCATGCAATAATCTTGAAATTAACTTTTGTTTCTTTCATGATAAATATTTTCATTTTGACAAAAATGACCCGTGGACCATCAATTACATGAATTCATTCAATTTAACAAACAAAGGAGTTCTTGATTTTGAATTGCATTTCTTATTGATATTAATTATAGAATACAAAAATAGAGAGTTCCTCCCATCATTTTTGTCAAGCAAGCCTCCTCTTTTTTTGATCCAAAAAACACACTTTTTTGACACACATTTACCATGAAATATAAAACATGTGGCAAAACAACCTAGTATATTAAATTGAATCAAACATGTATAAACACATCAAAAAACTCCAAATCTATTTAAATCCATCATCTAAAGGTGCCATTCTTCATGGTTTGCATTTCGTACAAATGTTAACTGGTTTAATTCCTAAATAATGAGAATTTCTAATCACCTCGTGTTAATTAGGCTCCTCTTTGTTGTTACCAGGACTATTTTTCATGCAATAATCTTGAAATTAACTTTTGTTTCTTTCTTTCATGATAAATATTTTCATTTTGACAAAAATGCCCGTGGACCATCAATTACATGAATTCATTCAATTTAACAAACAAAGGAGTTCTTGATTTTGAATTGCATTTCTTATTGATATTAATTATAGAATACAAAAATAGAGAGTTCCTCCCATCATTTTTGTCAAGCAAGCCTCCTCTTTTGATTCCAAAACACACTTTTTTGACACATTTACCATGAAATGAAATATAACACATGTGGCTAAACAACCTAGTATATTAATTGAATCAAACATGTATAAAACATCAATAAAACTCCAAATCTATTTAAATCCATCATCTAAAGGTGCCATTCTTCATGGTTTGCATTTCGTACAAATGTTAACTGGTTTAATTCCTAAAATAATGAGAATTTCTAATCACCTCGTCGTGTTAATTAGGCTCCTCTTGTTGTTACCAGGACTATTTTTCATGCAATAATCTTGAAATTAACTTTTGTTTCTTTCATGATAAATATTTTCATTTTGACAAAAAATGCCCGTGGACCATCAATTACATGAATTCATTCAATTTAACAAACAAAGGAGTTCTTGATTTTGAATTGCATTTTTATTGATATATTAATATATAGAATACAAAAATAGAGAGTTCCTCCCATCATTTTTGTCAAGCAAGCTCTCCTCTTTTGATTCCAAAACACACTTTTTGACACATTTACCATGAAATATAAAACATGTGGCAAAACAACCTAGTATATTAATTGAATCAAACATGTATAAACATCACTCAAAACTCCAAATCTATTTAAATCCATCATCTAAAGGTGCCATTCTTCATGGTTTGCATTTCGTACAAATGTTAACTGGTTTAATTCCTAAATAATGAGAATTTCTAATCACCTCGTGTTAATTAGGCTCCTCTTGTTGTTACCCAGGACTATTTTTCATGCAATAATCTTGAAATTAACTTTTGTTTCTTTCATGATAAATATTTTCATTTTGACAAAAATGCCCGTGGACCATCAATTACATGAATTCATTCAATTTAACAAACAAAGGAGTTCTTGATTTTGAATTGCATTTCTTATTGATATTAATTATAGAATACAAAAATAGAGAGTTCCTCCCATCATTTTTGTCAAGCAAGCCTCCTCTTTTGATTCCAAAACACACTTTTTTTGACACATTTACCATGAAATATAACACATGTGGCTAAACAACCTAGTAGTATATTAATTGAATCAAAACATGTATAAACACATCAATAAAACTCCAAATCTATTTAAATCCATCATCTAAAGGTGCCATTCTTCATGGTTTGCATTTCGTACAAATGTTAACTGGTTTAATTCCTAAATAATGAGAATTTCTAATCACCTCGTGTTAATTAGGCTCCTCTTGTTGTTACCAGGACTATTTTTCATGCAATAATCTTGAAATTAACTTTTGTTTCTTTCATGATAAATATTTTCATTTTGACAAAAATGCCCGTGGACCATCAATTACATGAATTCATTCAATTTAACAAACAAAGGAGTTCTTGATTTTGAATTGCATTTCTTATTGATATTAATTATAGAATACAAAAATAGAGAGTTCCTCCCATCATTTTTGTCAAGCAAGCCTCCTCTTTTGATTCCAAAACACACTTTTTGACACATTTACCATGAAATATAACACATGTGGCTAAACAACCTAGTATATTAATTGAATCAAACATGTATAAACATCAATAAAACTCCAAATCTATTTTAAAATCCATCATCTAAAGGTGCCATTCTTCATGGTTTGCATTTCGTACAAATGTTAACTGGTTTAATTCCTAAATAATGAGAATTTCTAAATCACCTCGTGTTAATTAGGCTCCTCTTGTTGTTACCAGGACTATTTTTCATGCAATAATCTTGAAATTAACTTTTGTTTTCTTTCATGATAAATATTTTCATTTTGACAAAAATGCCCGTGGACCATCAATTACATGAATTCATTCAATTTAACAAACAAAGGAGTTCTTGATTTTGAATTGCATTTCTTATTGATATTAATTATAGAATACAAAAATAGAGAGTTCCTCCCATCATTTTTGTCAAGCAAGCCTCCTCTTTTGATTCCAAAACACACTTTTTGACACATTTACCATGAAATATAACACATGTGGCTAAACAACCTAGTATATTAATTGAATCAAACATGTATAAACATCAATAAAACTCCAAATCTATTTAAATCCATCATCTAAAGGTGCCATTCTTCATGGTTTGCATTTCGTACAAATGTTAACTGGTTTAATTCCTAAATAATGAGAATTTCTAATCACCTCGTGTTAATTAGGCTCCTCTTGTTGTTACCAGGACTATTTTTCATGCAATAATCTTGAAATTAACTTTTGTTTTCTTTCATGATAAATATTTTCATTTTGACAAAAATGCCCGTGGACCATCAATTACATGAATTCATTCAATTTAACAAACAAAGGAGTTCTTGATTTTGAATTGCATTTCTTATTGATATTAATTATAGAATACAAAAATAGAGAGTTCCTCCCATCATTTTTTGTCAAGCAAGCCTCCTCTTTTGATTCCAAAACACACTTTTTGACACATTTACCATGAAATATAAAACATGTGGCTAAACAACCTAGTATATTAATTGAATCAAACATGTATAAAAACATCAATAAAACTCCAAATCTATTTAAATCCATCATCTAAAGGTGCCATTCTTCATGGTTTGCATTTCGTACAAATGTTAACTGGTTTAATTCCTAAATAATGAGAATTTCTAATCACCTCGTGTTAATTAGGCTCCTCTTGTTGTTACCAGGACTATTTTTCATGCAATAATCTTGAAATTAACTTTTGTTTTCTTTCATGATAAATATTTTCATTTTGACAAAAATGCCCGTGGACCATCAATTACATGAATTCATTCAATTTAACAAACAAAGGAGTTCTTGATTTTGAATTGCATTTCTTATTGATATTAATTATAGAATACAAAAAATAGAGAGTTCCTCCCATCATTTTTGTCAAGCAAGCCTCCTCTTTTGATTCCAAAACACACTTTTTTGACACATTTACCATGAAATATAAAAAACATGTGGCTAAAACAACCTAGTATATTAATGAATCAAACACGTATAAACATCAATAATAAAACTCCAAATCTATTTAAATCCATCATCTAAAGGTGCCATTCTTCATGGTTTGCATTTCGTACAAATGTTAACTGGTTTAATTCATAAATAATGAGAATTTCTAATCACCTCGTGTTAATTAGGCTCCTCTTGTTGTTACCAGGACTATTTTTCATGCAATAATCTTGAAATTAACTTTTGTTTCTTTCATGATAAATATTTTCATTTTGACAAAAATGCCCGTGGACCATCAATTACATGAATTCATTCAATTTAACAAACAAAGGAGTTCTTGATTTTGAATTGCATTTCTTATTGATATTAATTATAGAATACAAAAAATAGAGAGTTCCTCCCATCATTTTTGTCAAGCAAGCCTCCTCTTTTGATTCCAAAACACACTTTTTGACACATTTACCACGAAATATAAACACATGTGGCTAAACAACCTAGTATATTAATTGAATCAAACATGTATAAACATCAATAAAAAAACTCCAAATCTATTTAAATCCATCATCTAAAGGTGCCATTCTTCATGGTTTGCATTTCGTACAAATGTTAACTGGTTTAATTCATAAATAATGAGAATTTCTAATCACCTCGTGTTAATTAGGCTCCTCTTGTTGTTACCAGGACTATTTTTCATGCAATAATCTTGAAATTAACTTTTGTTTCTTTCATGATAAATATTTTCATTTTGACAAAATGCCCCCGTGGACCATCAATTACATGAATTCATTCAATTTAACAAACAAAGGAGTTCTTGATTTTGAATTGCATTTCTTATTGATATTAATTATAGAATACAAAAATAGAGAGTTCCTCCCATCATTTTTTGTCAAGCAAGCCTCCTCTTTTGATTCCAAAACACACTTTTTGACACATTTACCACGAAATATAACACATGTGGCTAAACAACCTAGTATATTAATTGAATCAAACACGTATAAACATCAATAAAACTCCAAATCTATTTAAATCCATCATCTAAAGGTGCCATTCTTCATGGTTTGCCTTTCGTACAAATGTTAACTGGTTTAATTCCTAAATAATGAGAATTTCTAATCACCTCGTGTTAATTAGGCTCCTCTTGTTGTTACCAGGACTATTTTTTCATGCAATAATCTTGAAATTAACTTTTGTTTCTTTCATGATAAATATTTTCATTTTGACAAAAATGCTTGTGGACCATCAATTACATGAATTCATTCAATTTAACAAACAAAGGAGTTCTTGATTTTGAATTGCATTTCTTATTGATATTAATTATAGAATACAAAAAATAGAGAGTTCCTCCCATCATTTTTGTCAAGCAAGCCTCCTCTTTTGATTCCAAAAACACACTTTTTTGACACATTTACCATGAAATATAACACATGTGGCTAAACAACCTAGTATATTAATTGAATCAAACACGTATAAACATCAATAAAACTCCAAATCTATTTAAATCCATCATCTCTAAAAAAGTGCCATTCTTCATGGTTTGCCTTTCGTACAAATGTTAACTGGTTTAATTCATAAATAATGAGAATTTCTAATCACCTCGTGTTTAATTAGGCTCCTCTTGTTGTTACCAGGACTATTTTTCATGCAATAATCTTGAAATTAACTTTTGTTTCTTTCATGATAAATATTTTCATTTTGACAAAAATGCCCGTGGACCATCAATTACATGAATTCATTCAATTTAACAAACAAAGGAGTTCTTGATTTTGAATTGCATTTCTTATTGATATTAATTATAGAATACAAAAATAGAGAGTTCCTCCCATCATTTTTGTCAAGCAAGCCTCCTCTTTTGATTCCAAAACACACTTTTTTGACACATTTACCACGAAATATAACACATGTGGCTAAACAACCTAGTATATTAAACTGAATCAAACACGTATAAACATCAATAAAAACTCCAAATCTATTTAAATCCATCATCTAAAGGTGCCATTCTTCATGGTTTGCATTTCGTACAAATGTTAACTGGTTTAATTCATAAATAATGAGAATTTCTAATCACCTCGTGTTAATTAGGCTCCTCTTGTTGTTACCAGGACTATTTTTCATGCAATAATCTTGAAATTAACTTTTGTTTCTTTCATGATAAAATATTTTCATTTTGACAAAAATGCCCGTGGACCATCAATTACATGAATTCATTCAATTTAACAAACAAAGGAGTTCTTGATTTTGAATTGCATTTCTTATTGATATTAATTATAGAATACAAAAATAGAGAGAGTTCCCTCCCATCATTTTTGTCAAGCAAGCCTCCTCTTTTGATTCCAAAACACACTTTTTGACACATTTACCACGAAATATAAACACATGTGGCTAAACAACCTAGTATATTAAACTGAATCAAACACGTATAAACATCAATAAAACTCCAAATCTATTTAAATCCATCATCTAAAGGTGCCATTCTTCATGGTTTGCATTTCGTACAAATGTTAACTGGTTTAATTCATAAATAATGAGAATTTTCTAATCACCTCGTGTTAATTAGGCTCCTCTTGTTGTTACCAGGACTATTTTTCATGCAATAATCTTGAAATTAACTTTTGTTTCTTTCATGATAAATATTTTCATTTTGACAAAAATGCCCGTGGACCATCAATTACATGAATTCATTCAATTTAACAAACAAAGGAGTTCTTGATTTTGAATTGCATTTCTTATTGATATTAATTATAGAATACAAAAATAGAGAGTTCCTCCCATCATTTTTGTCAAGCAAGCCTCCTCTTTTGATTCCAAAACACACTTTTTGACACATTTACCACGAAATATAACACATGTGGCTAAACAACCTAGTATATTAACTGAATCAAACACGTATAAACATCAAATAAAACTCCAAATCTATTTAAATCCATCATCTAAAGGTGCCATTCTTCATGGTTTGCCTTTCGTACAAATGTTAACTGGTTTAATTCATAAATAATGAGAATTTCTAATCACCTCGTGTGTTAATTAGGCTCCTCTTGTTGTTACCAGGACTATTTTTCATGCAATAATCTTGAAATTAACTTTTGTTTCTTTCATGATAAATATTTTCATTTTGACAAAAATGCCCGTGGACCATCAATTACATGAATTCATTCAATTTAACAAACAAAGGAGTTCTTGATTTTGAATTGCATTTCTTATTGATATTAATTATAGAATACAAAAAATAGAGAGTTCCTCCCCCATCATTTTTGTCAAGCAAGCCTCCTCTTTTTGATTCCAAAACACACTTTTTTTGACACATTTACCACGAAATATAACACATGTGTGGCTAAACAACCTAGTATATTAACTGAATCAAACACGTATAAACATCAATAAAACTCCAAATCTATTTAAATCCATCATCTAAAGGTGCCATTCTTCATGGTTTGCCTTTCGTACAAATGTTAACTGGTTTAATTCATAAATAATGAGAATTTCTAATCACCTCGTGTTAATTAGGCTCCTCTTGTTGTTACCAGGACTATTTTTTTTCATGCAATAATCTTGAAATTAACTTTTGTTTCTTTCATGATAAATATTTTCATTTTGACAAAAATGCCCGTGGACCATCAATTACATGAATTCATTCAATTTAACAAACAAAGGAGTTCTTGATTTTGAATTGCATTTCTTATTGATATTAATTATAGAATACAAAAATAGAGAGTTCCTCCCATCATTTTTGTCAAGCAAGCCTCCTCTTTTGATTCCAAAACACACTTTTTGACACATTTTACCACGAAATATAACACATGTGGCTAAACAACCTAGTATATTAACTGAATCAAACACGTATAAACATCAATAAAAAAACTCCAAATCTATTTAAATCCATCATCTAAAGGTGCCATTCTTCATGGTTTGCCTTTCGTACAAATGTTAACTGGTTTAATTCATAAATAATGAGAATTTCTAATCACCTCGTGTTAATTAGGCTCCTCTTGTTGTTACCAGGACTATTTTTCATGCAATAATCTTGAAATTAACTTTTGTTTCTTTCATGATAAATATTTTCATTTTGACAAAAATGCCCGTGGACCATCAATTACATGAATTCATTCAATTTAACAAACAAAGGAGTTCTTGATTTTGAATTGCATTTCTTATTGATATTAATTATAGAATACAAAAATAGAGAGTTCCTCCCATCATTTTTGTCAAGCAAGCCTCCTCTTTTGATTCCAAAACACACTTTTTTGACACATTTACCCACGAAATATAACACATGTGGCTAAACAACCTAGTATATTAACTGAATCAAACACGTATAAACATCAATAAAACTCCAAATCTATTTAAATCCATCATCTAAAGGTGCCATTCTTCATGGTTTGCCTTTCGTACAAATGTTAACTGGTTTAATTCATAAATAATGAGAATTTCTAATCACCTCGTGTTAATTAGGCTCCTCTTGTTGTTACCAGGACTATTTTTCATGCAATAATCTTGAAATTAACTTTTGTTTCTTTCATGATAAATATTTTCATTTTGACAAAAATGCCCGTGGACCATCAATTACATGAATTCATTCAATTTAACAAACAAAGGAGTTCTTGATTTTGAATTGCATTTCTTATTGATATTAATTATAGAATGCAAAAAATAGAGAGTTCCTCCCATCATTTTTGTCAAGCAAGCCTCCTCTTTTGATTCCAAAACACACTTTTTGACACATTTACCACGAAATATAACACATGTGGCTAAACAACCTAGTATATTAACTGAATCAAACACGTATAAACATCAATAAAACTCCAAATCTATTTAAATCCATCATCTAAAGGTGCCATTCTTCATGGTTTGCCTTTCGTACAAATGTTTAACTGGTTTAATTCATAAATAATGAGAATTTCTAATCACCTCGTGTTAATTAGGCTCCTCTTGTTGTTACCAGGACTATTTTTCATGCAATAATCTTGAAATTAACTTTTGTTTCTTTCATGATAAATATTTTCATTTTGACAAAAATGCCCGTGGACCATCAATTACATGAATTCATTCAATTTAACAAACAAAGGAGTTCTTGATTTTGAATTGCATTTCTTATTGATATTAATTATAGAATACAAAAATAGAGAGTTCCTCCCATCATTTTTGTCAAGCAAGCCTCCTCTTTTGATTCCAAAACACACTTTTTTTTTGACACATTTACCACGAAATAATAACACATGTGGCTAAACAACCTAGTATATTAACTGAATCAAACACGTATAAACATCAATAAAACTCCAAATCTATTTAAATCCATCATCTAAAGGTGCCATTCTTCATGGTTTGCCTTTCGTACAAATGTTAACTGGTTTAATTCATAAATAATGAGAATTTCTAATCACCTCGTGTTAATTAGGCTCCTCTTGTTGTTACCAGGACTATTTTTCATGCAATAATCTTGAAATTAACTTTTGTTTCTTTCATGATAAATATTTTCATTTTGACAAAAATGCCCGTGGACCATCAATTACATGAATTCATTCAATTTAACAAACAAAGGAGTTCTTGATTTTGAATTGCATTTCTTATTGATATTAATTATAGAATACAAAAATAGAGAGTTTCCTCCCATCATTTTTGTCAAGCAAGCCTCCTCTTTTGATTCCAAAACACACTTTTTGACACATTTACCACGAAATATAACACATGTGGCTAAACAACCTAGTATATTAACTGAATCAAACACGTATAAAACATCAATAAAACTCCAAATCTATTTAAATCCATCATCTAAAGGTGCCATTCTTCATGGTTTGCCTTTCGTACAAATGTTAACTGGTTTAATTCATAAATAATGAGAATTTCTAATCACCTCGTGTTAATTAGGCTCCTCTTGTTGTTACCAGGACTATTTTTCATGCAATAATCTTGAAATTAACTTTTGTTTCTTTCATGATAAATATTTTCATTTTGACAAAAATGCCCGTGGACCATCAATTACATGAATTCATTCAATTTAACAAACAAAGGAGTTCTTGATTTTGAATTGCATTTCTTATTGATATTAATTATAGAATACAAAAATAGAGAGTTCCTCCCATCATTTTTGTCAAGCAAGCCTCCTCTTTTGATTCCAAAACACACTTTTTTTGACACATTTACCACGAAATATAACACATGTGGCTAAACAACCTAGTATATTAACTGAATCAAACACGTATAAACATCAATAAAACTCCAAATCTATTTAAAAATCCATCATCTAAAGGTGCCATTCTTCATGGTTTGCCTTTCGTACAAATGTTAACTGGTTTAATTCATAAATAATGAGAATTTCTAATCACCTCGTGTTAATTAGGCTCCTCTTGTTGTTACCAGGACTATTTTTCATGCAATAATCTTGAAATTAACTTTTGTTTCTTTCATGATAAATATTTTCATTTTGACAAAAATGCCCGTGGACCATCAATTACATGAATTCATTCAATTTAACAAACAAAGGAGTTCTTGATTTTGAATTGCATTTCTTATTGATATTAATTATAGAATGCAAAAAATAGAGAGTTCCTCCCATCATTTTTGTCAAGCAAGCCTCCTCTTTTGATTCCAAAACACACTTTTTGACACATTTACCACGAAATATAACACATGTGGCTAAACAACCTAGTATATTAACTGAATCAAACACGTATAAACATCAATAAAACTCCAAATCTATTTAAATCCATCATCTAAAGGTGCCATTCTTCATGGTTTGCCTTTCGTACAAATGTTAACTGGTTTAATTCATAAATAATGAGAATTTCTAATCACCTCGTGTTAATTAGGCTCCTCTTGTTGTTACCAAGACTATTTTTCATGCAATAATCTTGAAATTAACTTTTGTTTCTTTTCATGATAAATATTTTCATTTTGACAAAAATGCCCGTGGACCATCAATTACATGAATTCATTCAATTTAACAAACAAAGGAGTTCTTGATTTTGAATTGCATTTCTTATTGATATTAATTATAGAATACAAAAATAGAGAGTTCCTCCCATCATTTTTGTCAAGCAAGCCTCCTCTTTTGATTCCAAAACACACTTTTTTGACACATTTACCACGAAATATAACAACACATGTGGCTAAACAACCTAGTATATTAACTGAATCAAACACGTATAAACATCAATAAAACTCCAAATCTATTTAAATCCATCATCTAAAGGTGCCATTCTTCATGGTTTGCCTTTCGTACAAATGTTAACTGGTTTAATTCATAAATAATGAGAATTTCTAATCACCTCGTGTTAATTAGGCTCCTCTTGTTGTTACCAGGACTATTTTTCATGCAATAATCTTGAAATTAACTTTTGTTTCTTTCATGATAAATATTTTCATTTTGACAAAAATGCCCGTGGACCATCAATTACATGAATTCATTCAATTTAACAAACAAAGGAGTTCTTGATTTTGAATTGCATTTCTTATTGATATTAATTATAGAATACAAAAAAATAGAGAGTTCCTCCCATCATTTTTGTCAAGCAAGCCTCCTCTTTTGATTCCAAAACACACTTTTTGACACATTTACCACGAAATATAACACATGTGGCTAAACAACCTAGTATATTAACTGAATCAAACACGTATAAACATCAATAAAACTCCAAATCTATTTAAATCCATCATCTAAAGGTGCCATTCTTCATGGTTTGCCTTTCGTACAAATGTTAACTGGTTTAATTCATAAATAATGAGAATTTCTAATCACCTCGTGTTAATTAGGCTCCTCTTGTTGTTACCAGGACTATTTTTCATGCAATAATCTTGAAATTAACTTTTGTTTCTTTCATGATAAATATTTTCATTTTGACAAAAAATGCCCGTGGACCATCAATTACATGAATTCATTCAATTTAACAAACAAAGGAGTTCTTGATTTTGAATTGCATTTCTTATTGATATTAATTATAGAATACAAAAATAGAGAGTTCCTCCCATCATTTTTGTCAAGCAAGCCTCCTCTTTTGATTCCAAAACACACTTTTTGACACATTTACCACGAAATATAACACATGTGGCTAAACAACCTAGTATATTAACTGAATCAAACACGTATAAACATCAATAAAACTCCAAATCTATTTAAATCCATCATCTAAAGGTGCCATTCTTCATGGTTTGCCTTTCGTACAAATGTTAACTGGTTTAATTCATAAATAATGAGAATTTCTAATCACCTCGTGTTAATTAGGCTCCTCTTGTTGTTACCAGGACTATTTTTCATGCAATAATCTTGAAATTAACTTTTGTTTCTTTCATGATAAATATTTTCATTTTGACAAAAATGCCCGTGGACCATCAATTACATGAATTCATTCAATTTAACAAACAAAGGAGTTCTTGATTTTGAATTGCATTTCTTATTGATATTAATTATAGAATACAAAAATAGAGAGTTCCTCCCATCATTTTTGTCAAGCAAGCCTCCTCTTTTGATTCCAAAACACACTTTTTGACACATTTACCACGAAATATAACACATGTGGCTAAACAACCTAGTATATTAACTGAATCAAACACGTATAAACATCAATAAAACTCCAAATCTATTTAAATCCATCATCTAAAGGTGCCATTCTTCATGGTTTGCCTTTCGTACAAATGTTAACTGGTTTTAATTCATAAATAATGAGAATTTCTAATCACCTCGTGTTAATTAGGCTCCTCTTGTTGTTACCAGGACTATTTTTCATGCAATAATCTTGAAATTAACTTTTGTTTCTTTCATGATAAATATTTTCATTTTGACAAAAATGCCCGTGGACCATCAATTACATGAATTCATTCAATTTAACAAACAAAGGAGTTCTTGATTTTGAATTGCATTTCTTATTGATATTAATTATAGAATACAAAAATAGAGAGTTCCTCCTCCCATCATTTTTTTTCAAGCAAGCCTCCTCTTTTGATTCCAAAACACACTTTTTGACACATTTACCACGAAATATAACACATGTGGCTAAACAACCTAGTATATTAACTGAATCAAACACGTATAAACATCAATAAAACTCCAAATCTATTTAAATCCATCATCTAAAGGTGCCATTCTTCATGGTTTGCCTTTCGTACAAATGTTAACTGGTTTAATTCATAAATAATGAGAATTTCTAATCACCTCGTGTTAATTAGGCTCCTCTTGTTGTTACCAGGACTATTTTTCATGCAATAATCTTGAAATTAACTTTTGTTTCTTTCATGATAAATATTTTTCATTTTGACAAAAATGCCCGTGGACCATCAATTACATGAATTCATTCAATTTAACAAACAAAGGAGTTCTTGATTTTGAATTGCATTTCTTATTGATATTAATTATAGAATGCAAAAAATAGAGAGTTCCTCCCATCATTTTTGTCAAGCAAGCCTCCTCTTTTGATTCCAAAACACACTTTTTGACACATTTACCACGAAATATAACACATGTGGCTAAACAACCTAGTATATTAACTGAATCAAACACGTATAAACATCAATAAAACTCCAAATCTATTTAAATCCATCATCTAAAGGTGCCATTCTTCATGGTTTGCCTTTCGTACAAATGTTAACTGGTTTTTAATTCATAAATAATGAGAATTTCTAATCACCTCGTGTTAATTAGGCTCCTCTTGTTGTTACCAGGACTATTTTTCATGCAATAATCTTGAAATTAACTTTTGTTTCTTTCATGATAAATATTTTCATTTTGACAAAAATGCCCGTGGACCATCAATTACATGAATTCATTCAATTTAACAAACAAAGGAGTTCTTGATTTTGAATTGCATTTCTTATTGATATTAATTATAGAATACAAAAATAGAGAGTTCCTCCCATCATTTTTGTCAAGCAAGCCTCCTCTTTTGATTCCAAAACACACTTTTTTGACACATTTACCACGAAATATAACACATGTGGCTAAACAACCTAGTATATTAACTGAATCAAACACGTATAAAACATCAATAAAACTCCAAATCTATTTAAATCCATCATCTAAAGGTGCCATTCTTCATGGTTTGCCTTTCGTACAAATGTTAACTGGTTTAATTCATAAATAATGAGAATTTCTAATCACCTCGTGTTAAATAGGCTCCTCTTGTTGTTACCAGGACTATTTTTCATGCAATAATCTTGAAATTAACTTTTGTTTCTTTCATGATAAATATTTTCATTTTGACAAAAATGCCCGTGGACCATCAATTACATGAATTCATTCAATTTAACAAACAAAGGAGTTCTTGATTTTGAATTGCATTTCTTATTGATATTAATTATAGAATACAAAAATAGAGAGTTCCTCCCATCATTTTTTGTCAAGCAAGCCTCCTCTTTTGATTCCAAAACACACTTTTTGACACATTTACCACGAAATATAACACATGTGGCTAAACAACCTAGTATATTAACTGAATCAAACACGTATAAAACATCAATAAAACTCCAAATCTATTTAAATCCATCATCTAAAGGTGCCATTCTTCATGGTTTGCCTTTCGTACAAATGTTAACTGGTTTAATTTCATAAATAATGAGAATTTCTAATCACCTCGTGTTAATTAGGCTCCTCTTGTTGTTACCAGGACTATTTTTCATGCAATAATCTTGAAATTAACTTTTGTTTCTTTCATGATAAATATTTTCATTTTGACAAAAATGCCCGTGGACCATCAATTACATGAATTCATTCAATTTAACAAACAAAGGAGTTCTTGATTTTGAATTGCATTTCTTATTGATATTAATTATAGAATACAAAAATAGAGAGTTTCCTCCCATCATTTTTGTCAAGCAAGCCTCCTCTTTTGATTCCAAAACACACTTTTTGACACATTTACCACGAAATATAACACATGTGGCTAAACAACCTAGTATATTAACTGAATCAAACACGTATAAACATCAATAAAACTCCAAATCTATTTAAATCCATCATCTAAAGGTGCCATTCTTCATGGTTTGCCTTTCGTACAAATGTTAACTGGTTTAATTCATAAAAATAATAATGAGAATTTCTAATCACCTCGTGTTAATTAGGCTCCTCTTGTTGTTACCAGGACTATTTTTCATGCAATAATCTTGAAATTAACTTTTGTTTCTTTCATGATAAATATTTTCATTTTTGACAAAAATGCCCGTGGACCATCAATTACATGAATTCATTCAATTTAACAAACAAAGGAGTTCTTGATTTTGAATTGCATTTCTTATTGATATTAATTATAGAATACAAAAATAGAGAGTTCCTCCCATCATTTTTGTCAAGCAAGCCTCCTCTTTTGATTCCAAAACACACTTTTTGACACATTTACCACGAAATATAACACATGTGGCTAAACAACCTAGTATATTAATTGAATCAAACATGTATAAACATCAATAAAACTCCAAATCTATTTAAATCCATCATCTAAAGGTGCCATTCTTCATGGTTTGCATTTCGTACAAATGTTAACTGGTTTAATTCCTAAATAATGAGAATTTCTAATCACCTCGTGTTAATTAGGCTCCTCTTGTTGTTACCAGGACTATTTTTCATGCAATAATCTTGAAATTAACTTTTGTTTCTTTCATGATAAATATTTTTCATTTTGACAAAAATGCCCGTGGACCATCAATTACATGAATTCATTCAATTTAACAAACAAAGGAGTTCTTGATTTTGAATTGCATTTCTTATTGATATTTAATTATAGAATACAAAAATAGAGAGTTCCTCCCATCATTTTTGTCAAGCAAGCCTCCTCTTTTGATTCCAAAACACACTTTTTGACACATTTACCACGAAATATAACACATGTGGCTAAACAACCTAGTATATTAATTGAATCAAACACGTATAAAACATCAATAAAACTCCAAATCTATTTAAATCCATCATCTAAAGGTGCCATTCTTCATGGTTTGCCTTTCGTACAAATGTTAACTGGTTTAATTCATAAATAATAATGAGAATTTCTAATCACCTCGTGTTAATTAGGCTCCTCTTGTTGTTACCAGGACTATTTTTCATGCAATAATCTTGAAATTAACTTTTGTTTCTTTCATGATAAATATTTTCATTTTGACAAAAATGCCCGTGGACCATCAATTACATGAATTCATTCAATTTAACAAACAAAGGAGGAGTTCTTGATTTTGAATTGCATTTCTTATTGATATTAATTATAGAATACAAAAATAGAGAGTTCCTCCCATCATTTTTGTCAAGCAAGCCTCCTCTTTTGATTCCAAAACACACTTTTTGACACATTTTTACCATGAAATATAAAACATGTGGCTAAAAAACCTAGTATATTAATAATTGAATCAAACATGTATAAACATCAATAAAACTCCAAATCTATTTAAATCCATCATCTAAAGGTGCCATTCTTCATGGTTTGCATTTCGTACAAATGTTAACTGGTTTAATTCCTAATAAATGAGAATTTCTAATCACTCTCGTGTTAATTAGGCTCCTCTTGTTGTTACCAGGACTATTTTTCATGCAATAATCTTGAAATTAACTTTTGTTTCTTTCATGATAAATATTTTCATTTTTGACAAAAAATGCCCGTGGACCATCAATTACATGAATTCATTCAATTTAACAAACAAAGGAGTTCTTGATTTTGAATTGCATTTCTTATTGATATTAATTATAGAATACAAAAATAGAGAGTTTCCTCCCATCATTTTTGTCAAGCAAGCCTCCTCTTTTGATTCCAAAACACACTTTTTGACACATTTACCATGAAATATAACATGTGTGGCTAAACAACCTAGTATATTAATTGAATCAAACATGTATAAAACATCAATAAAACTCCAAAATCTATTTAAATCCATCATCTAAAGGTGCCATTCTTCATGGTTTGCATTTCGTACAAATGTTAACTGGTTTAATTTCCTAAATAATGAGAATTTCTAATCACCTCGTGTTAATTAGGCTCCTCTTGTTGTTACCAGGACTATTTTTCATGCAATAATCTTGAAATTAACTTTTGTTTCTTTCATGATAAATATTTTCATTTTGACAAAAATGCCCGTGGACCATCAATTACATGAATTCATTCAATTTAACAAAACAAAGGAGTTCTTGATTTTGAATTGCATTTCTTATTGATATTAATTATAGAATACAAAAAATAGAGAGTTCCTCCCATCATTTTTGTCAAGCAAGCCTCCTCTTTTGATTGCAAAACACACTTTTTGACGCATTTACCATGAAATATAACACATGTGGCTAAACAACCTAGTATATTAATTGAATCAAACATGTATAAACACCACTAAAACTCCAAATCTATTTAAATCCATCATCTAAAGGTGCCATTCTTCATGGTTTGCATTTCGTACAAATGTTAACTGGTTTTAAATTCCTAAATAATGAGAATTTCTAATCACCTCGTGTTAATTAGGCTCCTCTTGTTGTTACCAGGACTATTTTTCATGCAATAATCTTGAAAATTTAACTTTTGTTTCTTTCATGATAAATATTTTCATTTTGACAAAAATGCCCGTGGACCATCAATTACATGAATTCATTCAATTTAACAAACAAAGGAGTTCTTGATTTTGAATTGCATTTCTTATTGATATTAATTATAGAATACAAAAATAGAGAGTTCCTCCCATCATTTTTGTCAAGCAAGCCTCCTCTTTTGATTCCAAAACACACTTTTTTGACACATTTACCATGAAATATAAAACATGTGGCAAAACAACCTAGTATATTAATTGAATCAAACATGTATAAACATCAATAAAACTCCAAATCTATTTAAATCCATCATCTAAAGGTGCCATTCTTCATGGTTTGCATTTCGTACAAATGTTAACTGGTTTAATTCCTAAATAATGAGAATTTCTAATCACCTCGTGTTAATTAGGCTCCTCTTGTTGTTACCAGGACTATTTTTCATGCAATAATCTTGAAATTAACTTTTGTTTCTTTCATGATAAATATTTTCATTTTGACAAAAATGCCCGTGGACCATCAATTACATGAATTCATTCAATTTAACAAACAAAGGAGTTCTTGATTTTGAATTGCATTTCTTATTGATATTAATTATAGAATACAAAAATAGAGAGTTCCTCCCATCATTTTTGTCAAGCAAGCCTCCTCTTTTGATTCCAAAACACACTTTTTGACACATTTACCATGAAATATAACACATGTGGCTAAACAACCTAGTATATTAATTGAATCAAACATGTATAAACACCACTAAAACTCCAAATCTATTTAAATCCATCATCTAAAAGTGCCATTCTTCATGGTTTGCATTTCGTACAAATGTTAACTGGTTTAATTCCTAAATAATGAGAATTTCTAATCACCTCGTGTTAATTAGGCTCCTCTTGTTGTTACCAGGACTATTTTTCATGCAATAATCTTGAAATTAACTTTTGTTTCTTTCATGATAAATATTTTCATTTTGACAAAAATGCCCGTGGACCATCAATTACATGAATTCATTCAATTTAACAAACAAAGGAGTTCTTGATTTTGAATTGCATTTCTTATTGATATTAATTATAGAATACAAAAACAGAGAGTTCCTCCCATCATTTTTGTCAAGCAAGCCTCCTCTTTTGATTGCAAAACACACTTTTTGACGCATTTACCATGAAATATAACACATGTGGCTAAACAACCTAGTATATTAATTGAATCAAACATGTATAAACACCACTAAAACTCCAAATCTATTTAAATTCATCATCTAAAGGTGCCATTCTTCATGGTTTGCATTTCGTACAAATGTTAACTAGTTTAATTCCTAAATAATGAGAATTTCTAATCACCTCGTGTTAATTAGGCTCCTCTTGTTGTTACCAGGACTATTTTTCATGCAATAATCTTGAAATTAACTTTTGTTTCTTTCATGATAAATATTTTCATTTTGACAAAAATGCCCGTGGACCATCAATTACATGAATTCATTCAATTTAACAAACAAAGGAGTTCTTGATTTTGAATTGCATTTCTTATTGATATTAATTATAGAATACAAAAATAGAGAGTTCCTCCCATCATTTTTGTCAAGCAAGCCTCCTCTTTTGATTCCAAAACACACTTTTTGACACATTTACCACGAAATATAACACATGTGGCTAAACAACCTAGTATATTAACTGAATCAAACACGTATAAACATCAATAAAACTCCAAATCTATTTAAATCCATCATCTAAAGGTGCCATTCTTCATGGTTTGCCTTTCGTACAAATGTTAACTGGTTTAATTCCTAAATAATGAGAATTTCTAATCACCTCGTGTTAATTAGGCTCCTCTTGTTGTTACCAGGACTATTTTTCATGCAATAATCTTGAAATTAACTTTTGTTTCTTTCATGATAAATATTTTCATTTTGACAAAAATGCCCGTGGACCATCAATTACATGAATTCATTCAATTTAACAAACAAAGGAGTTCTTGATTTTGAATTGCATTTCTTATTGATATTAATTATAGAATACAAAAATAGAGAGTTCCTCCCATCATTTTTGTCAAGCAAGCCTCCTCTTTTGATTCCAAAACACACTTTTTGACACATTTACCACGAAATATAACACATGTGGCTAAACAACCTAGTATATTAACTGAAATCAAACACATATATAAACATCAATAAAACTCCAAATCTATTTAAATCCATCATCTAAAGGTGCCATTCTTCATGGTTTGCATTTCGTACAAATGTTAACTGGTTTAATTCATAAATAATGAGAATTTCTAATCACCTCGTGTTAATTAGGCTCCTCTTGTTGTTACCAGGACTATTTTTCATGCAATAATCTTGAAATTAACTTTTGTTTCTTTCATGATAAATATTTTCATTTTGACAAAAATGCCCGTGGACCATCAATTACATGAATTCATTCAATTTAACAAACAAAGGAGTTCTTGATTTTGAATTGCATTTCTTATTGATATTAATTATAGAATACAAAAATAGAGAGTTCCTCCCATCATTTTTGTCAAGCAAGCCTCCTCTTTTGATTCCAAAACACACTTTTTGACACATTTACCATGAAATATAACACATGTGGCTAAACAACCTAGTATATTAATTGAATCAAACATGTATAAACATCACTAAAACTCCAAATCTATTTAAATCCATCATCTAAAGGTGCCATTCTTCATGGTTTGCATTTCGTACAAATGTTAACTGGTTTAATTCCTAAATAATGAGAATTTCTAATCACCTCGTGTTAATTAGGCTCCTCTTGTTGTTACCAGGACTATTTTTCATGCAATAATCTTGAAATTAACTTTTGTTTCTTTCATGATAAATATTTTCATTTTGACAAAAATGCCCGTGGACCATCAATTACATGAATTCATTCAATTTAACAAACAAAGGAGTTCTTGATTTTGAATTGCATTTCTTATTGATATTAATTATAGAATACAAAAATAGAGAGTTCCTCCCATCATTTTTGTCAAGCAAGCCTCCTCTTTTGATTCCAAAACACACTTTTTGACACATTTACCATGAAATATAAAACATGTGGCAAAACAACCTAGTATATTAATTGAATCAAACATGTATAAACATCAATAAAACTCCAAATCTATTTAAATCCATCATCTAAATGTGCCATTCTTCATGGTTTGCATTTCGTAGAAATGTCAACTGGTTTAATTCCTAATTAATGAGAATTTCTAATCACCTCGTGTTAATTAGGCTCCTCTTGTTGTTACCAGGACTATTTTTCATGCAATAATCTTGAAATTAACTTTTGTTTCTTTCATGATAAATATTTTCATTTTGACAAAAATGCCCGTGGACCATCAATTACATGAATTCATTCAATTTAACAAACAAAGGAGTTCTTGATTTTGAATTGCATTTCTTATTGATATTAATTATAGAATACAAAAACAGAGAGTTCCTCCCATCATTTTTGTCAAGCAAGCCTCCTCTTTTGATTGCAAAACACACTTTTTGACGCATTTACCATGAAATATAACACATGTGGCTAAACAACCTAGTATATTAATTGAATCAAACATGTATAAACACCACTAAAACTCCAAATCTATTTAAATTCATCATCTAAATGTGCCATTCTTCATGGTTTGCATTTCGTACAAATGTTAACTGGTTTAATTCCTAAATAATGAGAATTTCTAATCATCTCATGTTAATTAGGCTCCTCTTGTTGTTACCAGGACTATTTTTCATGCAATAATCTTGAAATTAACTTTTGTTTCTTTCATGATAAATATTTTCATTTTGACAAAAATGCCCGTGGACCATCAATTTCATGAATTCATTCAATTTAACAAACAAAGGAGTTCTTGATTTTGAATTGCATTTCTTATTGATATTAATTATAGAATACAAAAATAGAGAGTTCCTCCCATCATTTTTGTCAAGCAAGCCTCCTCTTTTGATTCCAAAACACACTTTTTGACACATTTACCATCAAATATAACACATGTGGCTAAACAACCTAGTATATTAATTGAATCAAACATGTATAAACATCACTAAAACTCCAAATCTATTTAAATTCATCATCTAAAGGTGCCATTCTTCATGGTTTGCATTTCGTACAAATGTTAACTGGTTTAATTCCTAAATAATGAGAATTTCTAATCACCTCGTGTTAATTAGGCTCCTCTTGTTGTTACCAGGACTATTTTTCATGCAATAATCTTGAAATTAACTTTTGTTTCTTTCATGATAAATATTTTTCATTTTGACAAAAATGCCCGTGGACCATCAATTACATGAATTCATTCAATTTAACAAACAAAGGAGTTCTTGATTTTGAATTGCATTTCTTATTGATATTAATTATAGAATACAAAAATAGAGAGTTCCTCCCATCATTTTTGTCAAGCAAGCCTCCTCTTTTGATTCCAAAACACACTTTTTGACACATTTACCACGAAATATAACACATGTGGCTAAACAACCTAGTATATTAACTGAATCAAACACGTATAAACATCAATAAAAAACTCCAAATCTATTTAAATCCATCATCTAAAGGTGCCATTCTTCATGGTTTGCCTTTCGTACAAATGTTAACTGGTTTAATTCATAAATAATGAGAATTTCTAATCACCTCGTGTTAATTAGGCTCCTCTTGTTGTTTACCAGGACTATTTTTCATGCAATAATCTTGAAATTAACTTTTGTTTCTTTTCATGATAAATATTTTCATTTTGACAAAAATGCCCGTGGACCATCAATTACATGAATTCATTCAATTTAACAAACAAAGGAGTTCTTGATTTTGAATTGCATTTCTTATTGATATTAATTATAGAATACAAAAATAGAGAGTTCCTCCCATCATTTTTGTCAAGCAAGCCTCCTCTTTTGATTCCAAAACACACTTTTTGACACATTTACCACGAAATATAACACATGTGGCTAAACAACCTAGTATATTAACTGAATCAAACACGTATAAACATCAATAAAACTCCAAATCTATTTAAATCCATCATCTAAAGGTGCCATTCTTCATGGTTTGCCTTTCGTACAAATGTTAACTGGTTTAATTCATAAATAATGAGAATTTCTAATCACCTCGTGTTAATTAGGCTCCTCTTGTTGTTACCAGGACTACTTTTCATGCAATAATCTTGAAATTAACTTTTGTTTCTTTCATGATAAATATTTTCATTTTGACAAAAATGCCCGTGGACCATCAATTACATGAATTCATTCAATTTAACAAACAAAGGAGTTCTTGATTTTGAATTGCATTTCTTATTGATATTAATTATAGAATACAAAAATAGAGAGTTCCTCCCATCATTTTTGTCAAGCAAGCCTCCTCTTTTGATTCGAAAACACACTTTTTGACACATTGACCATCAAATATAACACATGTGGCTAAACAACCTAGTATATTAATTGAATCAAACATGTATAAACATCACTAAAACTCCAAATCTATTTAAATTCATCATCTAAAGGTGCCATTCTTCATGGTTTGCATTTCGTACAAATGTTAACTAGTTTAATTCCTAAATAATGAGAATTTCTAATCACCTCGTGTTAATTAGGCTCCTCTTGTTGTTACCAGGACTATTTTTCATGCAATAATCTTGAAATTAACTTTTGTTTCTTTCATGATAAATATTTTCATTTTGACAAAAATGCCCGTGGACCATCAATTACATGAATTCATTCAATTTAACAAACAAAGGAGTTCTTGATTTTGAATTGCATTTCTTATTGATATTAATTATAGAATACAAAAATAGAGAGTTCCTCCCATCATTTTTGTCAAGCAAGCCTCCTCTTTTGATTCCAAAACACACTTTTTGACACATTTACCACGAAATATAACACATGTGGCTAAACAACCTAGTATATTAACTGAATCAAACACGTATAAACATCAATAAAACTCCAAATCTATTTAAATCCATCATCTAAAGGTGCCATTCTTCATGGTTTGCCTTTCGTACAAATGTTAACTGGTTTAATTCATAAATAATGAGAATTTCTAATCACCTCGTGTTAATTAGGCTCCTCTTGTTGTTACCAGGACTATTTTTCATGCAATAATCTTGAAATTAACTTTTGTTTCCTTCATGATAAATATTTTCATTTTGACAAAAATGCCCGTGGACCATCAATTACATGAATTCATTCAATTTAACAAACAAAGGAGTTCTTGATTTTGAATTGCATTTCTTATTGATATTAATTATAGAATACAAAAATAGAGAGTTCGTCCCATCATTTTTGTCAAGCAAGCCTCCTCCTTTCATTCCAAAACACACTTTTTGACACATTTACCACGAAATATAACACATGTGGCTAAACAACCTAGTATATTAACTGAATCAAACACGTATAAACATCAATAAAACTCCAAATCTTTTTAAATCCATCATCTAAAGGTGCCATTCTTCATGGTTTGCCTTTCGTACAAATGTTAACTGGTTTAATTCGTAACTAATGAGAATTTCTAATCACCTCGTGTTAATTAGGCTCCTCTTGTTGTTACTAGGACTATTTTTCATGCAATAATCTTGAAATTAACTTTTGTTTCTTTCATGATAAATATTTTCATTTTGACAAAAATGCCCGTGGACCATCAATTACATGAATTCATTCAATTTAACAAACAAAGGAGTTCTTGATTTTGAATTGCATTTCTTATTGATATTAATTATAGAATACAAAAATAGAGAGTTCCTCCCATCATTTTTGTCAAGCAAGCCTCCTCTTTTGATTCGAAAACACACTTTTTGACACATTTACCATGAAATATAACATATGTGGCAAAACAACCTAGTATATTAATTGAATCAAACATGTATAAACATCAATAAAACTCCAAATCTTTTTAAATCCATCATCTAAAGGTGCCATTCTTCATGGTTTGCATTTCGTACAAATGTCAACTGGTTTAATTCCTAATTAATGAGAATTTCTAATCACCTCGTGTTAATTAGGCTCCTCTTGTTGTTACCAGGACTATTTTTCATGCAATAATCTTGAAATTAACTTTTGTTTCTTTCATGATAAATATTTTCATTTTGACAAAAATGGCTGTGGACCATCAATTACATGAATTCATTCAATTTAACAAACAAAGGTGTTCTTGATTTTGAATTGCATTTCTTATTGATATTAATTATAGAATACAAAAACAGAGAGTTCCTCCCATCATTTTTGTCAAGCAAGCCTCCTCTTTTGATTGCAAAACACACTTTTTGATGCATTTACCATGAAATATAACACATGTGGCTAAACAACCTAGTATATTAAATACATCAACCAAAGGTGCCATTCATCACGGTTTGCATTTTGTACAAAAGTTAACTGGTTTAATTATTAAATAATGAGAATTTCTAATCACCTCATGTTAATTAGGCTCCTCTTGTTGTTACCAGAACTATTTTCATGCAATGCAATAACCTTGTAAAGAACTTTTGTTTCTCTCTTAATAACTATATTCATTATGAAAAAAATGCCCGTGGACCATCAATTACATGAATTCATTCAATTTAACAAACAATGGAGTCCTTGATTTTGAATTGGATTTCCTACTGATATTAATTCTACAATTCAAAAATAGAGAGTTCCTCCTATCATTTTTGGTTATCAAGTTTCCTCTTTTGATTCTAAATACATTTTTTGATACATTGATCATGAAATATAACACATGTGGTTAAACAACCTAGTATATTAATTGAATCAAACAAGCATAAACACCAATAAAAATCCAAATCTATTTAAATCCATCAGCCAAAGGTGCCATTCATCACTGTTTGCATTTCGTACAAAGTTAACTGGTTTAATTCCTAAATAATGAGAATTTCTCATCACCTCGTGTTAATTAGGCTCCTCTTGTTGTTACCAGGACTATTTTTCATGCAATAATCTTGAAATTAACTTTTGTTTCTTTCATAATAAATATTTTCATTTTGACAAAAATGCCCGTGGGCCATCAATTACATGAATTCATTCAATTTAACAAACAATGGAGTTCTTGATTTTGAATTGAATTTCTTATTGATATTAATTATTGAACTCAAAAATAGAGAGTTCCTCCCATCATTTCTGGTTATCAAGTTACCTCTTTTGATTCCGAACACATTTTTTGATAAATTGATCATGAAATATAACTCATGTGGTTAAAGAACCTAGTATATTAATTGAATCAAACAAGCATAAACACCAATAAAAATCCAAATCTATGAAAATCCATCAACCAAAGGTGCCATTCATCACGGTTTCCATTTCGTCCAAATGTTGACTGGTTTAATTCCTAAATAATGAGAATTTCTAATCACCTCATGTTAACTAGGCTCCTCTTGTTGTTACCAGGACTATTTTTCATGCAATAACCTTGAAATTAACTTTTTATTCTTTCTTAATAACTATATTCATTATGAAAAAAATGCCCATGGACCATCTATAAGATGAATTCATTCAATTTAACAAACAATGGAGTCCTTGATTTTGAATTGCATTTCTTATAGATATTAATTGTTGAATTCAAAAATAGAGAGTTCCTCGCATCATTTTTGGTTGTCAAGTTTCCCCTTTTGATTGCAGACACACTTTTTGATACATTGAGCATGAAATATAACACATGTGGCTAAACAACCTAGTATATTAATTGAATCAATCATGTATAAACATCAATAAAACTCCAAATCTATTAAAATCTATCATCTAAAGGTGCCATTCTTCATGGTTTGCATTTCGTACAAATGTTAACTGGTTTAATTCCTAAATAATGAGAATTTCTAATCACCTCGTGTGAATTAGGCTCCTCTTGTTGTTACCAGGACTATTTTACATGCAATAATCTTGAAATTAACTTTTGTTTCTTTCATAATAAATATTTTCATTTTGACAAAAATGCCCGTGGGCCATCAATTACATGAATTCATTCAATTTAACAAACAATGGAGTTCTTGATTTTGAATTGCATTTCTTATTGATATTAATTATAGAACTCAAAAATAGAGAGTTCCTCCCATCATTTCTGGTTATCAAGTTTCCTCTTTTGATTCCGAATACATTTTTTGATACATTGATCATGAAATATAACTCATGTGGTTAAAGAACCTAGTATATTAATTGAATTAAACAAGCATAAACACCAAAAAAAAATCCAAATCTATTAAAACCCATCAACCAAAGGAGCCATTCATCACGATTTCCATTTCGTCCAAATGTTAACTAGTTTAATTCCTAAATAATGAGAATTTCTAATCTCCTCATGTTAATTAGGCTCCTCTCGTTGTTACCAAGACTATTTTTCATGCAATAACCTTGAAATTAACTTTTGATTCTTTCTTAATAACTATATTCATTATGAAAAAAATGCCCATGGACCATCTATAAGATGAATTCATTCAATTTAACAAACAATGGAGTCCTTGATTTTGAATTGCATTTCTTATAGATATTAATTGTTGAATTCAAAAATAGAGACTTCCTCGCATCATTTTTGGTTAGCAAGTTTCCTCTTTTGATTCCAAACACACTTTTTGATACGTTGAGCATGAAATATAACACATGTGGCTAAACAACCTAGTATATTAATTGAATCAAACATGTATAAACATCAATAAAAATCCAAATCTATTTAAATCCATCAGCCAAAGGGGCCATTCATCACAGTTTGCATTTCGTACAAAAGTTAACTGGTTTAATTCCTAAGTAATGAGAATTTCTCATCACCTCATATTAATTAGGCTCCTCTTGTTGCTACCAGGACTAGTTTTCATGCAATAACCTTGAAATTCACTTTTGATTCTTTCTTAATAACTATATTCATTATGAAAAAAATGCCCATGGACCATCTATAAGATGAATTCATTCAATTTAACAAACAATGGAGTCCTTGATTTTGAATTGCATTTCTTATAGATATTAATTGTTGAATTCAAAAATAGAGACTTCCTCGCATCATTTTTGGCTAGCAAGTTTCCTCTTTTGATTCCAAACACACTTTTTGATACATTGAGCATGAAATATAACACATGTGGCTAAACAACCTAGTATATTAATTGAATCAAACATGTAAAAACATGAATAAAACTCCAAATCTATTTAAATCCATCATCTAAAGGTGCCATTCTTCATGGTTTGCATTTCGTACAAATGTTTACTGGTTTAATTCCTAAATAATGAGAATTTCTAATCACCTCGTGTTAATTAGGCTCCTCTTGTTGTTACCAGGACTATTTAACAAACAATGGAGTCGTTGATTTTGAATTGCATTTCTTATTGATATTAATTGTTGAATTCAAAAATAAAGAGTTCCTCGCTTCATTTTTGGTTAACATGGCTCATCTTTTGATTCCAATGCCACTTGTTGATACATTGAGCAAGAAATATAACACATGTGGCTAAACAACCTAGTATATTAATTGAATCAAACATGTATAAACATCAATAAAACTCCAAATCTATTTAAATCTGACATCTAAAGGTGTCATTCATCACGGTTTCCATTTCGTCCAAATGTTAACTGGTTTAATTCCTAAATAATGAGAATTTCTAATCACCTCATGTTAATTAGGCTCCTCTTGTTGTTACCAGGACAATTTTTCATGCAATAACCTTGAAATTAACTTTTGATTCTTTCTTAATAACTATATTCATAATGAAAAAAATGCCCATGGACCATCTATAAGATGAATTCATTCAATTTAACAAACAATGGAGTCCTTGATTTTGAATTGCATTTCTTATAGATATTACTTGTTGAATTCAAAAATAGAGAGTCCCTCGCATCATTTTTGGTTAGCAAGTTTCCTCTTTTGATTCCAAACACACTTTTTGATACATTGAGCATGAAATATAACACATGTGGCTAAACAACCTAGTATATTAATTGAATCAAACATGTATAAACATCAATAAAACTCCAAATCTATTTAAATCCGTCATGTAAAGGTGCCATTCTTCATGGTTTGCATTTCGTACAAATGTTAATTGGTTTAATTCCTAAATAACGAGAATTTCTAATCACCTCGTGTTAATTAGGCTCCTCTTGTTGTTACCAGGACTATTTTTCATGCAATAATCTTGAATTTAACTTTTGGTTGTTTCATGATAAATATTTTCATTTTGACAAAAATGCCCGTGGACCATCAATTACATGAATTTATTCAATTTAACAAACAATGGAGTTCTTGATTTTGAATTGCATTTTTTATTGATATTAATTATAGAATACAAAAATAGAGAGTTCCTCCCATCATTTTTGTCAAGGAAGCCTCCTCTTTTGATTCCAAAACACACTTTTTGACACATTTACCATGACATATAACACATGTGGCTAAACAACCTAGTATATTAACTGAATCAAACATGTATAAACATCAATAAAACTCCAAATCTATTTAAATCCATCATCTAAAGGTGCCATTCTTCATGGTTTGCATTTCGTACAAATGTTTACTGGTTTAATTCCTAAATAATGAGAATTTCTAATCACCTCGTGTTAATTAGGCTCCTCTTGTTGTTACCAGGACTATTTAACAAACAATGGAGTCGTTGATTTTGAATTGCATTTCTTATTGATATTAATTGTTGAATTCAAAAATAAAGAGTTCCTCGCTTCATTTTTGGTTAACATGGCTCATCTTTTGATTCCAATGCCACTTGTTGATACATTGAGCAGGAAATATAACACATGTGGCTAAACAACCTAGTATATTAATTGAATCAAACATGTATAAACATCAATAAAACTCCAAATCTATTTAAATCTGACATCTAAAGGTGTCATTCATCACGGTTTCCATTTCGTCCAAATGTTAACTGGTTTAATTCCTAAATAATGAGAATTTCTAATCACCTCATGTTAATTAGGCTCCTCTTGTTGTTACCAGGACAATTTTTCATGCAATAACCTTGAAATTAACTTTTGATTCTTTCTTAATAACTATATTCATAATGAAAAAAATGCCCATGGACCATCTATAAGATGAATTCATTCAATTTAACAAACAATGGAGTCCTTGATTTTGAATTGCATTTCTTATAGATATTACTTGTTGAATTCAAAAATAGAGAGTCCCTCGCATCATTTTTGGTTAGCAAGTTTCCTCTTTTAATTCCAAACACACTTTTTGATACATTGAGCATGAAATATAACACATGTGGCTAAACAACCTAGTATATTAATTGAATCAAACATGTATAAACATCAATAAAACTCCAAATCTATTTAAATCCGTCATGTAAAGGTGCCATTCTTCATGGTTTGCATTTCGTACAAATGTTAATTGGTTTAATTCCTAAATAACGAGAATTTCTAATCACCTCGTGTTAATTAGGCTCCTCTTGTTGTTACCAGGACTATTTTTCATGCAATAATCTTGAATTTAACTTTTGGTTGTTTCATGATAAATATTTTCATTTTGACAAAAATGCCCGTGGACCATCAATTACATGAATTTATTCAATTTAACAAACAATGGAGTTCTTGATTTTGAATTGCATTTTTTATTGATATTAATTATAGAATACAAAAATAGAGAGTTCCTCCCATCATTTTTGTCAAGGAAGCCTCCTCTTTTGATTCCAAAACACACTTTTTGACACATTTACCATGACATATAACACATGTGGCTAAACAACCTAGTATATTAACTGAATCAAACATGTATAAACATCAATAAAACTCCAAATCTATTTAAATCCATCATCTAAAGGTGCCATTATTCATGGTTTGCATTTCGTACAAATGTTAACTGGTTTAATTCCTAAAGAATGAGAATTTCTAATCACCTCGTGTTAATTAGGCTCCTCTTGTTGTTACCAGGACTATTTTTCATGCAATAATCTTGAAATTAACTTTTGTTTCTTTCATAATAAATATTTTCATTTTGACAAAAATGCCCGTGGACCATCAATTACTTGAATTCATTCAATTTAACAAACAATGGAGTTCTTGATTTTGAATTGCATTTCTTATTGATATTAAATATATAACTCAAAAATAGAGAGTTCCTCCCATCATTTCTGGTTATCAAGTTTCCTCTTTTGATTCTGAACACATTTTTTGATACATTGATCATGAAATATAACACATGTGGTTAAACAACCTAGTATATTCATTGAATCAAACAAGAATAAACACCAATAAAAATCCAAATCTATTTAAATCCATCAGCCAAAGGTGCCATTCAACACGGTTTGCATTTCGTACAAAAGTTAACTGGTTTAATTCCTAAATAATGAGAATTTCTCATCACCTCATGTTAATTAGGCTCCTCTTGTTGTTACCAGGACTACTTTTCATGCAATAACATTGAAATTAACTTTTGATTCTTTCTTAATAACTATATTCATTATGAAAAAAATGCCCATGGACCATCTATAAGATGAATTCATTCAATTTAACAAACAATGGAGTCGTTGATTTTGAATTGCATTTCTTATTGATATTAATTGTTGAATTCATAAATAGAGAGTTCCTCGCATCATTTTTGGTTAACAAGGGTCCTCTTTTGAGTCCAAAGCCACTTTTTGATACATTGATAATGAAATATAACACATGTGGTTAAACAACCTAGTATATTAATTGAATCAAACAAGCATAAACACCAATAAAAATCCAAATCTATTTAAATCCATCAACCAAAGGTGCCATTCATCACGGTTTCATTTCGTCCTAATGTTAACTGTTTTAATTAATAAATAATGAGAATTTCTAATCACCTCATGTTAATTAGGCTCCTCTTGTTGTTACCAGGACTATTTTTCATGCAATAACCTTGAAATTAACTTTTGATTCTTTCTTAATAACTATATTCATTATGACAAAAATGCCCATAGACCATCTATAAGATCAATTCATTCAATTTAAAAAACAATGGAGTCCTTGATTTTGAATTGCATTTCTTCTAGATATTAATTGTTGAATTCAAAAATGGAGAGTACCTCCCATCATTTTTGGTTAGCAAGTTTCCTCTTTTGATTCCAAACACACTTTTTGATACATTGAGCATGAAATATAACACATGTGGCTAAACAACCTAGTATATTAATTGGATCAAACATGTATAAACATCAATAAAACTCCAAATCTATTTAAATCCGTCATATAAAGGAGCCATTGTTCATGGTTTGCATTTCGTACAAATGTTAACTGGTTTAATTCCTAAATAATGAGAATTTCTAATCACCTCATGTTAATTAGGCTCCTCTTGTTGTTACCAGGACTATTTTTCATGCAATAACCTTGAAATTAACTTTTGTTTCTTTCCTAATAATTATATTCATTATGAAAAATATGCACTTGGACCATCAATTACATGAATTCATTCAATTTAACAAACAATGGAGTCGTTCATTTTGAATTGCATTTCTTATTGATATTAATTGTTGAATTCAAAAATAGAGAGTTCCTCGCATCATTTTTGGTTAACAAGGCTCCTCTTTTGATTCCAAAGCCTCTTTTTGATACATTGATCATGAAATATAACACATGTGGTTAAAGAACCTAGTATATTAATTGAATCAAACAAGCATAAACACCAATAAAAATCCAAATCTATTTAAATCCATCAACCAAAGGTGTCATTCATCACGGTTTCATTTCGTCCTAATGTTAACTGGTTTAATTAATAAATAATGAGAATTTCTAATCACCTCATGTTAATTAGGCTCCTCTTGTTGTTACCAGGACTATTTTTCATGCAATAACCTTGAAATTAACTTTTGATTCTTTCTTAATAACTATATTCATTATGACAAAAATGCCCATAGACCATCTATAAGATCAATTCATTCAATTTAAAAAACAATGGAGTCCTTGATTTTGAATTGCATTTCTTGTTGATATTAATTGTTGAATTAAAAAATAAAGAGTTCCCGGCATCATTTTTGGTTAACAAGGCTCCTCTTTTGATTCCAAACACACTTTTTGATACATTGATCATGAAATATAACACATGTGGCTCGACAACCTAGTATATTAATTGAATCACACAAGCATAAAAACCTATAAAAATCCAAATCTATTTATATCCATCAGCCAAAGGTGCCATTCATCATGGTTTGCATTTCGTACAAATGTTAACTGGTTTAATTCCTAAATAATGAGAATTTCTAATCATCTCATGTTAATTAGGCTCCTCTTGTTGTTACCAAGATTACTTTTCATGCAATAACCTTGAAATTAACTTGTGTTTCTTTCTTAATAACTATATTCATTATGAAAAAAATGCCCATGGACCATCTATAAGATGAATTCATTCAATTTAACAAACAATGGAGTCGTTGATTTTGAATTGCATTTCTTATTGATATTAATTGTTGAATTCATAAATAGAGAGTTCCTCGCATCATTTTTGGTTAACAAGGGTCCTCTTTTGATTCCAAAGCCACTTTTTGATACATTGATAATGAAATATAACACATGTGGTTAAACAACCTAGTATATTAATTGAATCAAACAAGCATAAACACCAATAAAAATCCAAATCGATTTAAATCCATCAACCAAAGGTGTCATTCTTCATGGTTTGCATTTCGTACAAATGTTAACTGGTTTAATTCCTAAATAATGAGAATTTCTAATCACCTCGTGTTAATTAGGCTCCTCTTGTTGTTACCAGGACTATTTTTCATGCAATAATCTTGAAATTAACTTTTGTTTATTTACTAATAACTATATTCATTATGAAAAATATGCACGTGGACCATCAATTACATGAATTCATTCAATTTAACAAACAATGGAGTCGTTGATTTTGAATTGCATTTCTTATTGATATTAATTGTTGAATTCAAAAATAAAGAGTTCCTCGCATCATTTTTGGTTAACAAGGTTCCTCTTTGAAAAATAATCTTGGTAACAACAAGAGGAGCCTAATTGACATGAGATGATTATAAATTCTCATTATTTAGGAATTAAACCAGTTAACATTTGTACGAAATGCAAACCATGATGAAAGGCACCTTTGGCTGATGGAGATAAATAGAATTCGAGATTTATTGGTGTATATACTTGTTTGATTCAATTAATATACTAGGTTGTTTAGCCACATGTGTTATATTTCATGATCAATGTATCAAAAAGTGGCTTTGGAATCAAAAGAGGAGCCTTGTTAACCAAAAATTATTCGAGCAACTCTCTATTTTTGAATTCAACAATTAATATCTATAAGAAATGCGATTCAAAATCAAGGACTCCATTATTTGTTAAATTGAATGAATTCATCTTCTATATGGTCCTGGGGAATTCTTTTCATAATGAATATAGTTATTAAGAAAGAAACACAAGTTAATTTCAAGGTTATTGCATGAAAAATAGTCCTGCTAACAACAAGAGGAGCCTATTGAAGAAGAGGTGATTAGAAATTCTCATTATTTAGGAATTAAACCAGTTAATATTTGAACGACATGCAAACCATGATGAATGGCACATTTGGGACATGGATTTATATAGATGTGGTGTTTTCTTGGTGTTTTTACTTGTTTGATTCAATTAATATACTAGGTTATTTAGCCACATGTGTTATATTTCATGATCAATGTATCAAAAAGTGTGTTTGGAAGCAACAGAGGAAACTTGCTAACCAGAAATGATGCGAGGAACTCTCTATTTTTGAATTCAATAATTAATATCTATCAGAAATGCAATTCAAAATCAAGGACTCCATTGTTTGTGAAATTGAATGAATTCATCTTATAGATGGTCCTTAGGCATTTTTTTCATAATGAATATAGTTATTAAGAAAGAAACACAAGTTAATTTCAAGGTTATTGCATGAAAAGTAATCTTGGTAACAACAAGAGGAGCCTAATTAACATGAGATGATTAGAAATTCTCATTATTTAGGAATTAAACCAGTTAACATTTGTACGAAATGCAAACCATGATAAATGGCACCTTTGGCTGATGGATATAAATAGATTTGGATTTTTATAGGTTTTTATGCTTGTGTGATTCAATTAAAATACTAGGTTGTCGAGCCACATGTGTTATATTTCATGATCAATGTATCAAAAAGTGTGTTTGGAAGCAAAAGAGGAAACATGCTAACCAGAAATGATGCGAGGAACTCTCTATTTTTGAATTCAACAATTAATATCTATAAGAAATGCGATTCAAAACCAAGGACTCCATTGTTTGTTAAATTGAATGAATTCATCTTATAGATGGTCCAGGGGCATTTTTTTCATAATGAATATAGTTATTAAGAAAGAAACATAAGTTAATTTCAAGGTTATTGCATGAAAAATAGTCCTAGTAACAAGAAGAGGTGCCTAATTAACATGAGGTGATTAGAAATTCTCATTATTTAGGATTTACACTAATTAACTTTTGTATGAAATGCAAACCATGATGAATGGCACCTTTGTATGATGGATTTAAATAGATTTGGAGATATATTGGTGTATATAGTTGTTTGATTAAATTAATATATTAGGTTGTTTTGCTACATGTGTTATATTTCATAGTCAATGTATCAAAAAGTGAGTTTCGAATCAAAAGAGGAGCCTTGTTAACCAAAAATCATGCCAGGAACTCTCTATTTTTGAATTCAACAATTAATATCAACAAGAAATGCAATTCAAAATCAAGGACACCATTGTTTGTTAAATTGAATGAATTCATGTAATTGATGGTCCACGTGCATATTTTTCATAATGAATATAGTTATTAAAAAAGAATCAAAAGTAAATTTCAAGGTTATTGCATCAAAAATAGTCATGGCAAAAACAAGAGAAGCCTAATTAACATTAGGTGATTAGAATGTCTCATTATTTAGGAATTAAAGTAGATAACATTTGTACGAAACGCAAACCATGATGAATGGCACCTTTGGATGATGGATTTAAATAGAATTCGAGATTTATTGGTGTATATACTTGTTTCATTCAATTAATATACTAGGTTGTTTAGCCACATGTGTTATATTTCGTGATCAATGTATCAAAAAGTGGCTTTCGAATCAAAAGAGGAGCCTTGTTAACCAAAAATTATTCGAGCAACTCTCTATTTTTGAATTCAACAATTAATATCTATAAGAAATGCAATTCAAAATCAAGGACTCCATTTTTTGTTAAATTGAATGAATTCATCTTATATATGGTCCTTGGGCATTTTTTTCATAATGAATATAGATATTAAGAAAGAAACACAACTTAATTTCAAGGTTATCGCATGAAAAATAGTCCTGCAAACAACAAGAGGAGCCTATTGAAGATGAGGTGATTAGAAATTCTCATTATTTCGGAATTAAACCAGTTAACATTTGTACGAAATGCAAACCATGATGAATGGCACATTTGGGACATGGATTTATATAGATGTGTTGTTTTCTTGGTGTTTTTACTTGTTTGATTCAATTCATATACTAGGTTATTTAGCCACATGTGTTATATTTCATGATCAATGTATCAAAAAGTGTGTTTGGAAGCAACAGAGGAAACTTGCTAACCAGAAATGATGCGAGGAACTCTCTATTTTTGAATTCAATAATTAATATCTATAAGAAATGCAATTCAAAATCAAGGACTCCATTGTTTGTTAAATTGAATGAATTCATCTTATAGATGGTCCTTGGGCATTTTTTTCATAATGAATATAGTTATTAAGAAAGAAACACAAGTTAATTTCAAGGTTATTGCATGAAAAGTAATCTTGGTAACAACAAGAGGAGCCTATTTAACATGAGATGATTAGAAATTCTCATTATTTAGGAATTAAACCAGTTAACATTTG
The DNA here is from genome assembly GCA_037897445.1 of Ceriops zippeliana. NCBI lineage: Eukaryota > Viridiplantae > Streptophyta > Magnoliopsida > Malpighiales > Rhizophoraceae > Ceriops > Ceriops zippeliana. The sequence goes on along the minus strand of JBAPLH010001247.1, from coordinate 407,718 downwards.
TACGAAATGCAAACCATGATGAATGGCACCTTTGGCTGATGGATATAAATAGATTTGGATTTTTATAGGTTTTTATGCTTGTGTGATTCAATTAAAATACTAGATTGTCGAACCACATGTGTTATATTTCATGATCAATTTATCAAAAAGTGTGTTTGGAAGCAAAAGAGGAAACATGCTAACTAGAAATGATGCGAGGAACTCTCTATTTTTGAATTCAACAATTAATATCTATAAGAAATGCAATTCAAAATTAAGGAGTCCATTGTTTGTTAATTTGAATGAATTCATGTTATAAATGGTCTAGGGGCATGTTTTTCATTATGAATATAGTTATTAAGAAAGAAACACAAATTAATTTCAAGGTTATTGCATGAAACATAGTCCTGGTAACAACAAGAGGAGCCTAATTAACATGTGGTGATTAGAAATTCTCATTATTTACGAATTAAACCAGTTAACATTCGTACGAAATGCAAACCATGATGAATGGCTCCTTTGGCTGATGGATATAAATAGATTTTGATTTTTATAGGTGTTTATGCTTGTGTGATTCAATTAATATACTAGGTTGTTTAGCCACATGTGTTATATTTCATGATCAATGTATCAAAAAGTGGGTTTGGAATCAAGAGAGGAGCCTTGTTAACCAAAAATTATTCGAGGAACTCTCTATTTTTTAATTCAACTATTCATATTTATAAGAAATGTGATTCAAAACCAAGGACTCCATTGTTTGTTAAATTGAATGAATTCATCTTATAGATGGTCCAGGGGCATTTTTTTCATAATGAATATAGTTATTAAGAAAGAAACACAAGTTAATTTCAAGGTTATTGGATGAAAAATAGTCCTGGTAACAATAAGAGGTGCCTAATTAACATGAGGTGATTAGAAATTCTCATTATTTAGGATTTACACTAGTTAACTTTTGTACGAAATGCAAACCATGATGAATGGCACCTTTGGATGATGAATTTAAATAGATTTGGAGATTTATTGGTGTATATACTTGTTTGATTCAATTAATATATTAGGTTGTTTAGCTACATGTGTTATATTTCATGATCAATGCATCAAAAAGTGGGTTTGGAATCAAAAGAGGAGCCTTGTTAACCAAAAATCATGCCAGGAACTCTTTATTTTTGAATTCAACAATTAATATCAACAAGAAATGCAATTCAAAATCATGGACACCATTGTTTGTTAAATTGAATGAATTTATGTAATTGATGGTCCACGTGCATTTTTTTCATAACAAATATAGTTATTAAGAAAGAATCAAAAGTAAATTTCAAGGTTATTGCATGAAAAATAGTCATGGCAAAAACAAGAGAAGCCTAATTAAAATTAGGTGATTAGAATGTCTCATTATTTAGGAATTAAGCTAGATAACATTTGTACGAAACGCAAACCATGATGAATGGCACCTTTGGATGATGGATTTAAATAGAATTCGAGATTTATTGGTGTATATACTTGTTTGATTCAATTAATATACTAGGTTGTTTAGCCACGTGTTATATTTCATGATCAATGTATCAAAAAGTGGCTTTGGAATCAAAAGAGGAGCCTTGTTAACCAAAAATTATTCGAGCAACTCTCTATTTTTGAATTCAATAATTAATATCTATAAGAAATGCGATTCAAAATCAAGGACTCCATTGTTTGTTAAATTGAATGAATTCATCTTATATATGGTCCAGGGGCATTTTTTTCATAATGAATATAGTTATTAAGAAAGAAACACAAGTGCATTTCAAGGATATTGCATGAAAAATAGTCCTGGTGACAATAAGAGGAGCCTAATTAACATGAAGTGATTAGAAATTCTCATTATTTAGGATTTACACTAGTTAACTTATGTACGAAATGCAAACCATGATGAATGGCACCTTTGGATGATGAATTTAAATAGATTTGGAGATTTATTGGTGTATATACTTGTTTGATTCAATTAATATACTAGGTTGTTTAGCCACATGTGTTATATTTCATGATCAATGTATCAAAAAGTGTGTTTGGAAGCAGAAGAGGAAACTTCCTAACCAGAAATGATGCGAGGAACTCTCTATTTTTGAATTCAACAATTAATATCTATAAGAAATGCAATTCAAAATCAAGGACTCCATTGTTTGTTAAATTGAATGAATTCATCTTATAGATGGTCCTTGGGCATCTTTTTTCATAATGAATATAGTTATTAATAAAGAAACACAAGTTAATTCCAAGGTTATTGCATGAAAAATAATCTTGGTAACAACAAGAGGAGCCTAATTAACATGAGGTGATTAGAAATTCTCATTATTTAGGGATTAAACCAGTTAACATTTGTACGAAATGCAAACCATGATGACTGGCACCTTTAGCTGATGGATATAAATAGATTTGGATTTTTATAGGTTTTTATGCTTGTGTGATTCAATTAATATACTATGTTGTCGAGCCACGTGTTATATTTCATGATCAATGTATCAAAAAGTGTATTTGGAATCAAAAGAGGAGCCTTGTTAACCAAAAATGATGCCAGGAACTCTTTATTTTTGAATTCAACAATTAATATCAACAAGAAATGCAATTCAAAATCATGGACTCCATTGTTTGTTAAATTGAATGAATTCATGTAATTGATGGTCCACCTGCATTTTTTTCATAACGAATATAGTTATTAAGAAAGAATCAAAAGTAAATTTCAAGGTTATTGCATGAAAAATAGTCATGGCAAAAACAAGTGAAGCCTAATTAACATTAGGTGATTAGAATGTCTCATTATTTAGGAACTAAACCAGATAACATTTCTACGAAATGCAAACTGTGATGAATGGCACCTTTGGATGATGGATTTAAATAGAATTTGAGATTTATTGGTGTTTATACTTGTTTGATTCAATTAATATACTAGGTTGTCGAGCCACATGTGTTATATTTCATGATCAATGTATCAAAAAGTGTGTTTGGAAGCAAAAGAGGAAACATGCTAACCAGAAATGATGCGAGGAACTCTCTATTTTTGAATTCAACAATTAATATCTATAAGAAATGTGATTCAAAACCAAGGACTCTATTGTTTGTTAAATTGAATGAATTCATCTTATATTTTTCATAATGAATATAGTTTTTAAGAAAGAAACACAAGTTAATTTCAAGGTTATTGCATGAAAAATATTCCTGGTAACAAAAAGAGGTGCCTATTTAACATGAGGTGATTAGAAATTCTCATTTTTTAGAATTTACACTAGTAAACTTTTGTACGAAATGCAAACCATGATGAATGGCACCTTTGGATGATGGATTTAAATAGATTTGGAGATTTATTGGTGTATATGCTTGTTCGATTCAATTAATATAGTAGGTTGTTTAGCTACATGTGTTATATTTCATGATCAATGTATCAAAAAGTGGCTTTGGAATCAAAAGAGGAGCCTTGTTAACCAAAAATGATGCCAGGAACTCTTTATTTTTGAATTCAACATTTAATATCAACAAGCAATGCAATTCAAAATCATGGACTCCATTGTTTGTTAAATTGAATGAATTCATGTAATTGATGGTCCACGTGCATTTTTTTCATAACGAATATAGTTATTAAGAAAGAATCAAAAGTAAATTTCAAGGTTATTGCATGAAAAATATTCCTGGTAACAAAAAGAGGTGCCTAATTAACATGAGGTGATTAGAAATTCTCATTTTTTAGGATTTACACTAGTTAACTTTTGTACGAAATGCAAACCATGATGAATGGCACCTTTGGATGATGGATTGAAATAGAATTTGAGAATTATTGGTGTATATGCTTGTTTGATTCAATTAATATACTAGGTTGTTTAGCCACATGTGTTATATTTCATGATCAACGTATCAAAAAGTGGCTTTGGAAACAAAAGAGGAGCCTTGTTAACCAAAAATTATTCGAGCAACTCTCTATTTTTGAATTCAACATTTAATATCTATAAGAAATGCGATTCAAAATAAAGGACTCCATTGTTTGATAAATTGAATGAATTCATCTTATATATGGTCCTCGGGCATTTTTTTCATAATGAATATAGTTATTAAGAAAGAAACACAAGTTAATTTCAAGGTTATTGCAAGAAAAATAGTCCTTCTAACAACAAGAGGAGCCTAATTAACATGAGGTGATTAGAAATTCTCATTATTTAGGAATTAAACCAGTTAACATTTGTACGAAATGCAAACCATGACGAATGGCACATTTGGGAGATGGATTTATATAGATGTGGTGTTTTATTGGTGTTTATACATGTTTGATTCAATTAATATACTAGGTTATTTAGCCACATGTGTTATATTTCATGATCAATGTATCAAAAAGTGTGTTTGGAAGCAAAAGAGGAAACTTGCTAACCAGAAATGATTTGAGGAACTCTCTATTTTTGAATTCAATAATTAATATCTATAAGAAATGCAATTCAAAATCAAGGACTCCATTGTTTGTTAAATTGAATGAATTCATCTTATAGATGGTCCTTAGGCATTTTTTTCATAATGAATATAGTTATTAAGAAAGAAACACAAGTTAATTCCAAGGTTATTGCATGAAAAATAATCTTGGTAACAACAAGAGGAGCGTAATTAACATGAGGTGATTAGAAATTCTCATTATTTAGGAATTAAACCAGTTAACATTTGTACGAAATGCAAACCATGATGAATGGCACCTTTGGCTGATGGATATATATAGATTTGGATTTTTATAGGTTTTTATGCTTGCGTGTTTCAATTAATATACTAGGTGGTCGAGCCACATGTGTTATATTTCATGATCAATGTATCAAAAAGTGTGGTTGGAAGCAAAAGAGGAAACTTGCTAACCAGAAATGATGCGAGGAACTCTCTATTTTTGAATTCAACAATTAATATCTATAAGAAATGCAATTCAAAATCAAGGACTCCATTGTTTGTTAATTTGAATGAATTCATGTTATTGATGGTCTAGGGGCATTTTTTTCATTATAAATATAGTTATTAAGAAAGAAACACAAATTAATTTCACTGTTATTGCATGAAAAATAGTCTTGGTAACAACAAGAGGAGCCTAATTAACATGAGGTGATTAGAAATTCTCATTATTTACGAATTAAACTTGTTAATATTTGTACGAAATGCGAACCATGATGAATGGCACCATTGGCTGATGGATATAAATAGATTTTGATTTTTATAGGTGTTTATGCTTGTGTGATTCAATTAATATACTAGGTTGTTTAGCCACATGTGTTATATTTCATGATCAATGTATCATAAAGTGGGTTTGGAATCAACAAAGGAGCCTTGTTAACCAAAAATTATTCGAGGAACTCTCTATTTTTTAATTCAACTATTAATATCTATAAGAAATGCGATTCAAAACCAAGGATTCCATTGTTTGTTAAATTGAATGAATTCATCTTATAGATGGTCCAGGGGCATTTTTTTCATAATGAATATAGTTATTAAGAAAGAAACACAAGTTAATTTCAAGGTTATTGCATGAAAAATATTCCTGCTAACAACAAGAGGAGCCTAATGAACATAAGGTGATTAGAAATTCTCATTATTTAGTAATTAAACCAGTTAACATTTGTACGAAATGCAAACCATGACGAATGGCACATTTGGGAGATGGATTTATATAGATGTGGTGTTTTATTGGTGTATATACATGTTTGATTAAATTAATATACTAGGTTATTTAGCCACATGTGTTATATTTCATGATCAATGTATCAAAAAGTGTGTTTGGAAGCAACAGAGGCAACTTGCTAACCAGAAATGATGTGAGGAACTCTCTATTTTTGAATTCAATAATTAATATCTATAAGAAATGCAATTCAAAATCAAGGACTCCATTGTTTGTTAAATTGAATGAATTCATCTTATAGATGGTCCTTGGGCATTTTTTTCATAATGAATATAGTTATTAAGAAAGAAACACAAGTTAATTTCAAGGTTATTGCATGAAAAATAATCTTGGTAATAATAAGAGGAGCCTAATTGACATGAGGTGATTAGAAATTCTCATTATTTAGGAATTAAACTAGTTAACATTTGTACGAAATGCAAACCATGATGAATGGCACCTTTGGCTGATGGATATAAATAGATTTTGATTTTTATAGGTGTTTATGCTTGTGTGATTCAATTAATATACTAGGTTGTTTAGCCACATGTGTTATATTTCATGATCAATGTATCAAAAAGTGTGTTTGGAAGCAACAGAGGCAACTTGCTAACCAGAAATGATGTGAGGAACTCTCTATTTTTGAATTCAATAATTAATATCTATAAGAAATGCAATTCAAAATCAAGGACTCCATTGTTTGTTAAATTGAATGAATTCATCTTATAGATGGTCCTTGGGCATTTTTTTCATAATGAATATAGTTATTAAGAAAGAAACACAAGTTAATTCCAAGGTTATTGCATGAAAAAAATAATCTTGGTAACAATAAGAGGAGGAGCCTAATTAACATGAGGTGATTAGAAATTCTCATTATTTAGTAATTAAACCAGTTAACATTTGTACGAAATGCAAACCATGATGAATGGCACCTTTGGCTGATGGATATAAATAGATTTTGATTTTTATAGGTGTTTATGCTTGTGTGATTCAATTAATATACTAGGTTGTTTAGCCACATGTGTTATATTTCATGATCAATGTATCAAAAAGTGGGTTTGGAATCAAGAGAGGAGCCTTGTTAACGAAAAATTATTCGACGAACTCTCTATTTTTCAATTCAACAATTAATATCTATAAGAAATGCGATTCAAAACCAAGGACTCCATTGTTTGTTAAATTGAATGAATTCATCTTATATATGGTCCATGGGCATTTTTTTCATAATGAATATAGTTATTAAGAAAGAAACACAAGTTAATTTCAACGTTATTGCATGAAAAATAGTCCTGGTAACAAAAAGAGGTGCCTAATTAACATGAGGTGATTAGAAATTCTCATTATTTAGGATTTACACTAGTTAACTTTTGTACCAAATGCAAACCATGACGAATGGCACATTTGGGAGATGGATTTATATAGACGTGGTGTTTTATTGGTGTTTATACATGTTGGATTCAATTAATAACCTAGGTTATTTAGCCACATGTGTTATATTTCATGATCAATGTATCAAAAAGTGTGGTTGGAAGCAAAAGAGCAAACTTGCTAACCAGAAATGATGCGAGGAACACTCTATTTTTGAATTCAATAATTAATATCTATAAGAAATGCAATTCAAAATCAAGGACTCCAATGTTTGTTAATTTGAATGAATTCATGTTATAGATGGTCTAAGGGCATTTTTTTCATTAAGAATATAGTTATTAAGAAAGAAACACAAGTTAATTTCAAGGTTATTGCATGAAAAATAGTCCTGGTAAAAAAAAGAGGTGCCTAATTAACATGAGGTGATCAGAAATTTCTCATTATTTAGGATTTACACTAGTTAACTTTTGTATGAAATGCAAACCATGATGAATGGCACCTTTGGATGATGGATTTAAATAGATTTGGAGATTCAATTAATATATAGTAGGTTGTTTAGCTACATGTGTTATATATTCCATGATCAATGTATCAAAAAGTAGGTTTGGAATCAAAAGAGGAGCCTTGTTAACCAAAAAAATCATGCCAGGAACTCTCTATTTTTGAATTCAACAATTAATATCAACAAGAAATGCAATTCAAAATCAAGGACACCATTGTTTGTCAAATTGAATGAATTCATGTAATTGATGGTCCACGTGCATATTTTTCATAATGAATATAGTTATTAAAAAAGAATCAAAAGTAAATTTCACGGTTATTGCATGAAAAATAGTCATGGCAAAAACAAGAGAAGCCTAATTAACATTACGTGATTAGAATATCTCATTATTTAGGAATTAAACTAGATAACATTTGTACGGAATGCAAACCATGATGAATGGCACCTTTGGATGATGGATTTAAATAGAATTGGAGATTTATTGGTGTATATGCTTATTTGATTCAATTAATATACTAGGTTGTTTAGTTACATGTGTTATATTCCATGATCAATGTATCAAAAAGTGGGTTTGGAATCAAAAGAGGAGCCTTGTTAACCAAAAATGATGCGAGGAACTCTCTATTTTTGAATTCAACAATTAATATCAACAAGAAATGCAATTCAAAATCAAGGACACCATTGTTTGTCAAATTGGATGAATTCATGTAATTGATGGTCCACGTGCATATTTTTCATAATGAATATAGTTATTAAAAAAGAATCAAAAGTAAATTTCACGGTTATTGCATGAAAAATAGTAATGGCAAAAACAAGAGAAGCCTAATTAACATTAGGTGATTAGAATGTCTCATTATTTAGAAATTAAACTAGATAACATTTGTACGGAATGCAAACCATGATGAATGGCACCTTTGGATGATGGAATTAAATAGAATTCGAGATTTATTGGTGTATATGCTTGTTTGATTCAATTAATATACTAGGTTGTTTAGCCACATGTTTTATATTTCATGATCAATGTATCAAAAAGTGGATTCGGAATCAAAAGAGGAGCCTTGTTAACCAAAAATTATTCGAGCAACTCTCTATTTTTGAATTCAACAATTAATATCTGTAAGAAATGCGATTCAAAATCAAGGACTCCATTGTTTGTTAAATTGAATGAATTCATCTTATATTTTGTCCGAGGGCATTTTTTTTATAATGAATATAGTTATTAAGAAAGAAACACAAGTTAATTTCAAGGTTATTGCATGAAAAATAATCCTGCTAACAACAACAGGAGCCTAATGAACATAAGGTGATTAGAAATTCTCATTATTTAGGAATTAAATTAGTTAACATTTGTACGAAATGCAAACCATGATGAATGGCACATTTGGGAGATGGATTATATAGATGTGGTGTTTTATTGGTGTTTATACATGTTTGATTCAATTAATATACAAGTTTATTTAGCCACATGTGTTATATTTCATGATCAATGTATCAAAAAGTGTGTTTGGAAGCAAAAGAGGAAACTTGCTAACCAGAAATAATGCGAGGAACTCTCTATTTTTGAATTCAATAATTAATATCTATAAGAAATGCAATTCAAAATCAAGGACTCCATTGTTTGTTAAATTGAATGAATTCATCTTATAGATGGTCCTTGGGCATTTTTTTCATAATGAATCTAGTTATTAAGAAAGAAACACAAGTTAATTCCAAGGTTATTGCATGAAAAATAATCTTGGTAACAACAAGAGGAGCCTAATTAACATGAGGTGATTAGAAATTCTCATTATTTAGGAATTAAACCAGTTAACATTTGTACGAAATGCAAACTATGATGAATCGCACCTTTGGCTGATGGATATATATAGATTTGGATTTTTATAGGTTTATATGCTTGTGTGTTTCAATTAATATACTATGTTGTCGAGCCAAATGTGTTATATTTCATGATCACTGTATCAAAAAGTGTGTTTGGAAGCAAAAGAGGAAACTTGCTAACCAGAAATGATGCGAGGAACTCTCTATTTTTGAATTCAACAATTAATATCTATAAGAAATGCAATTCAAAATCAAGGACTCCAACGTTTTGTTAATTTGAAAGAATTCATGTTATAGATGGTCTAAGGGCATTTTTTTCATAAAGAATATAGTTATTAAGAAAGAAACACAAATTAATTTCAAGGTTATTGCATGAAAAATTGTCTTGGTAACAACAAGAGGAGCCTAATTAACATGAGGTGATTAGAAATTCTAATTATTTAGGAATTAAACCAGTTAACATTTGTACGAAATGCAAACCATGATGAATGGCACCTTTGGCTGATGGATATAAATAGATTTGGATTTTTATAGGTTTTTATGCTTGTGTGATTCAATTAATATACTAGGTTGTCGAGCCACATGTGTTATATTTCAAGATCAATGTATCAAAAAGTGTGTTTGGAAGCAAAAGAGGAAACTTGCTAACCAGAAATAATGCGAGGAACTCTCTATTTTTGAATTCAACAATTAATATCTATAAGAAATGCGATTGAAAACCAAGGACTCCATTGTTTGTTAAATTGAATGAATTCATCTTATAGATGGTCCAGGGGCATTTTTTTTCATAATGAATATAGTTATTAAGAAAGAAACACAAGTTAATTTCAAGGTTATTCCATGAAAAAATAGTCCTGCTAACAGCAAGAGGAGCCTAATGAACATAAGGTAATTAGAAATTCTCATTATTTAGGAATTAAACCAGTTAACATTTGTACGAAATGCAAACCATGACGAATGGCACATTTGGGAGATGGATTTATATAGATGTGGTGTTTTATTGGTGTTTATACATGTTTGATTCAATTAATATACAAGTTTATTTAGCCACATGTGTTATATTTCGTGATCAATGTATCAAAAAGTGTGTTTGGAAGCAAAAGAGGAAACTTGCTAACCAGAAATGATGCAAGGAACTCTCTATTTTTTAATTCAATAATTAATATCTATAAGAAATGCAATTCAAAATCAAGGACTCCATTGTTTGTTAAATTGAATGAATTCATCTTATAGATTGTCCTTGGGCATTTTTTTCATAATGAATATAGTTAATTCCAAGGTTATTGCATGAAAATAATCTTGGTAACAACAAGAGGAGCCTAATTAACATGAGGTGATTAGAAATTCTCATTATTTAGGAATTAAACCTGTTAACATTTGTACGAAATGCAAACCATGATGAATGGCACCTTTGGCTGATGGATATAAATAGATTTTGATTTTTATAGGTGTTTATGCTTGTGTGATTCAATTAATATACTAGGTTGTTTAGCGACATGTGTTATATTTCATGATCAATGTATCAAAAAGTGGTTTTTGAATCAAGAGAGGAGCCTTGTTAACCAAAAATTATTCGAGGAACTCTCTATTTTTTAATTCAACAATTAATATCTATAAGAAATGCGATTGAAAACCAAGGACTCCATTGTTTGTTAAATTGAATGAATTCGTCTTATAGATGGTCCAGGGGCATTTTTTTCATAATGAATATAGTTATTAAGAAAGAAACACAAGTTAATTTCAAGGTTATTGCATGAAAAATAGTCCTGGTAACAACAGGAGGTGCCTAATTAACATGAGGTGATTAGAAATTCTCATTATTTAGTATTTACACTAGTTAACTTTTGTACAAAATGCAAACCATAATGAATGGCACCTGTGGATAATGGATTTAAATAGATTTGGAGATTTATTGGTGTATATACTTGTTTGATTTAATTAATATATTAGGTTGTTTAGCTACATGTGTTATATTTCATGATCAATGTATCAAAAAGTGGGTTTTGAATCAAAAGAGGAGCCTTGTTAACCAAAAATCATGCCAGGAACTCTCTATTTTTGAATTCAACAATTAATATCAACAAGAAATGCAATTCAAAATCAAGGACACCATTGTTTGTTAAATTGAATGAATTCATGTAATTGATGGTCCATGTGCATATTTTTCATAATGAATATAGTTATTAAAAAAGAATCAAAAGTAAATTTCCCGGTTATTGCATGAAAAAAAGTAATGGCAAAAACAAGAGAAGCCTAATTAACATTAGGTGATTAAAATGTCTCATTATTTAGGAATTAAACTAGATAACATTTGTACGAAATGCAAACCATGATGAATGGCACCTTTGGATGATGGATTTAAATAGAATTCGAGATTTATTGGTGTATATGCTTGTTTCATTCAATTAATATACTAGGTTGTTTAGCCACATGTGTTATATTTCATGATCAATGTATCAAAAAGTGTGGTTGGAAGCAAAAGAGGAAACTTGCTAACCAGAAATGATGCGAGGAACACTCTATTTTTGAATTCAATAATTAATATCTATAAGACATGCAATTCAAAATCAAGGACTCCATTGTTTGTTAAATTGAATGAATTCATCTTATAGATGGTCCTTGGGCATTTTTTTTCATAATGAATATAGTTATTAAGAAAGACACACAAGTTAATTTCAAGGTTATTGCATGAAAAATAATCTTGGTAACAACAAGAGGAGCCTAAATAACATGAGGTGATTAGAAATTCTCATTATTTAGGAATTAAACCAGTTAACATTTGTACGAAATGCAAACCATGATGAATGGCACCTTTGGCTGATGGATATAAATAGATTTGGATTTTTATAGGTTTTTATGCTTGTGTGATTCAATTAATATATTAGGTTGTCGAGCCACATGTGTTATATTTCATGATCGATATATCAAAAAGTGTGTTTGGAAGCAAAAAAGGAAACTTGCTAACCAGAAATGATTCAAGGAACTCTCTATTTTTGAATTCAACAATTAATATCTATCAGAAATGCGATTCAAAACCAATGACTCCAATGTTTGTTAATTTGAATGAATTCATCTTATAGATGGTCCAGGGGCATTTTTTTCATAATGAATATAGTTATTAAGAAAGAAATACAAGTTAATTTCAAAGTTATTGCATGAAAAATAGTCCTGGTAAAAAAAAAGAGGTGCGTAATTAACATGAGGTGATTAGCAATTCTCATTATTTAGGATTTACACTAGTTAACTTTTGTACGAAATGCAAACCATGATGAATGGCACCTTCGGATGATGGATTTAAATAGATTTGGAGATTCAATTAATATATTAGGTTGTTTGGCTACATGTGTTATATTCCATGATCAGTGTATCAAAAAGTGGGTTTGGAATCAAAAGAGGAGCCTTGTTAACCAAAAAATGATGCCAGGGAACTCTCTATTTTTGAATTCAATAATTAATATCAACAAGAAATGCAATTCAAAATCAAGGACACCATTGTTTGTCAAATTGAATGAATTCATGTAATTGATGGTCCACGTGCATATTTTTCATAATGAATATAGTTATTAAAAAAGAATCAAAAGTAAATTTCACGGTTATTGCATGAAAAAATAGTCATGGCAAAAAACAACAAGAGAAGCCTAATTAACATTAGGTGATTAGAATGTCTCATTATTTAGGAATTAAACTAGATAACATTTGTATGGAATGCAAATCATGATGAATGGCACCTTTGGATGATGGATTTAAATAGAATTCAAGATTTATTGTTGTATATGCTTGTTTGATTCAATTAATATACTAAGTTGTTCAGCCACATGTGTTATATTTCATGATCAATGTATCAAAAAGTGGCTTTGGAATCAAAAGAGGAGCCTTGTTAACCAAAAATTATTCGAGCAACTCTCTATTTTTGAATTCAACAATTAATATCTATATGAAATGCGATTCAAAAATCAAGGACTCCATTGTTTGTTAAATTGAATGAATTCATCTTATATTAGGTCCGAGGGCATTTTTTTGATAATGAATATAGTTATTAAGAAAGAAACACAAGTTAATTTCAAGGTTATTGCATGAAAAATAGTGATGCTAACAACAAGAGGAGCCTAATGAACATAAGGTGATTAGAAATTCTCATTATTTAGGAATTAAATTAGTTAACATTTGTACGAAATGCAAACCATGACGAATGGCACATTTGGGAGATGGATTTATATAGATGTGGTGTTTTATTGGTGTTTATACATGTTTGATTCAATTAATATACAAGTTTATTTAGCCACATGTGTTATATTTCATGATCAATGTATCAAAAAGTGTGTTTGGAAGCAAAAGATGAAACTTGCTAACCAGAAATGATGCGAGGAACTCTCTATTTTTGAATTCAACAATTAATATCTATAAGAAATGCGATTCAAAACCAAGGACTCCATTGTTTGTTAAATTGAATGAATTCATCTTATAGATGGTCCAGGGGCATTTTTTTCATAATGAATATAGTTATTAAGAAAGAAACACAAGTTAATTTCAAGGTTATTGCATGAAAAATAGTCCTGGTAACAAAAAGTGGTGCCTAGTTAACATGAGGTGATTAGAAATTCTCATTATTTAGGATTTACACTAGTTAGCTTTTGTACTAAATGCAAACCATGATGAATGGCACCTTTGGATGATCGATTTAAACAGAGTTCGAGATTTATTGGTGTATATGCTTGTTTGATTCAATTAATATACTAGGTTGTTTAGCCACATGTGTTATATTTCATGATCAATGTATCAAAAAGTGGCTTTGGAATCAAAAGAGGAGCCTTGTTAACCAAAAACTATTCGTGCAACTCTCTATTTTTGAATTCAACAATTAATATCTATAAGAAATGCGATTCAAAATCAAGGACTCGATTATTTGTTAAATTGAATGAATTCATCTTATATATGGTCCTGGGGCATTTTTTTCATAATGAATATAGTTATTAAGAAAGAAACACAAGTTAATTTCAAGGTTATTGCATGAGAAATAGTACTGCTAACAACAAGAGGAGCCTAATTAACATGAGGTGATTAGAAATTCTCATTATTTAGGAATTAAACCAGTTAACATTTTTACGAAATGCAAACCATGATGAAAGGCACCTATGGGCTGATGGATATATATATAGATTTGGATTTTTATAGGTTTTTATGCTTGTTTGTTTCAATTAATATACTAGGTTGTCGAGCCACATGTTTTTATATTTCATGATCACGGTATCGAAAAGTGTGTTTGGAAGCAAAAGAGGAAACTTGCTAACCAGAAATGATGCGAGGAACTCTCTATTTTTGAATTCTACAATTAATATCTATAAGAAATGCAATTCAAAATCAAGGACTCCAATGTTTGTTAATTTGAATGAATTCATGTTATAGATGGTCTAGGGGCATTTTTCATTATGAATATAGCTATTAAGAAAGAAACACAAATGAATTTCAAGGTTATTGCATGAAAAATAGTCTTGGTAACAACAAGAGGAGCCTAATTAACATGAGGTGATTAGAAATTCTCATTATTTATTAATTAAACCAGTTAACATTTGTACGAAATGCACACTATGATGAATGGCACCTTTGGCTGATGGATATAAATAGATTTTGATTTTTATAGGTGTTTATGCTTGTGTGATTCAATTAATATACTAGGTTGTTTAGCCACATGTGTTATATTTCATGATCAATGTATCAAAAAGTGGGTTTTGAATCAAGAGAGGAGCCTTGTTAACCAAAAATTATTCGAGGAACTCTCTATTTTTTAATTCAACAATTAATATCTATAAGAAATACGATTCAAAACCAAGGACTCCATTGTTTGTTAAATTGAATGAATTCATCTTATAGATGGTCCAGGGGCATTTTTTTCATAATGAATATAGTAATTAAGAAAGAAACACAAGTTAATTTCAAGGTTATTGCATGAAAAATAGTCCTGGTAACGACAAGAGGTGCCTAATTAACATGAGGTGATTAGAAATTCTCATTATTTAGGATTTACACTAGTTAACTTTTGTACAAAATGCAAACCATGATGAATGGCACCTTTGGATAATGGATTTAAATAGATTTGGAGATTCATTGGTGTATATACTTGTTTGATTCAATTAATATATTAGGTTGTTCAGCTACATGTGTTATATTTCATGATCAATGTATCAAAAAGTGGGTTTGGAATCAAAAGAGGAGCCTTGTTGACCAAAAATGATGCCAGGAACTCTCTATTTTTGAATTCAACAATTAATATCAACAAGAAATGCAATTCAAAATCAAGGACACCCATTGTTTGTCAAATTGAATGAATTCATGTAATTGATGGTCCACACGTGCATATTTTTCATAATGAATATAGTTATTAAAAAAAGAATCAAAAGTAAATTTCACGGTTATTGCATGAAAAATAGTCATGGCAAAAACAAGAGAAGCCTAATTAACATTAGGTGATTAGAATGTCTCATTATTTAGGAATTAAAAACTAGATAACATTTGTACGGAATGCAAATCATGATGAATGGCACCTTTGGATGATGGATTTTAAATAGAATTCAAGATTTATTGTTGTATATGCTTGTTTGATTCAATTAATATACTAAGTTGTTCAGCCACATGTGTTATATTTCATGATCAATGTATCAAAAAGTGGCTTTGGAATCAAAAGAGGAGCCTTGTTAACCAAAAATTATTCGAGCAACTCTCTATTTTTTGAATTCAATAATTAATATCTATATGAAATGCGATTCAAAATCAAGGACTCCATTGTTTGTTAAATTGAATGAATTCATCTTATATTAGGTCCGAGGGCATTTTTTTCATAATGAATATAGTTATTAAGAAAGAAACACAAGTTAATTTCAAGGTTATTGCATGAAAAATTGTCATGCTAACAACAAGAGGAGCCTAATGAACATAAGGTGATTAGAAATTCTCATTATTTAGGAATTAAATTAGTTAACATTTGTGTACGAAATGCAAACCATCATGAATGGCACATTTGGGAGATGGATTTATATAGATGTGGTGTTTTATTGGTGTTTATACATGTTTGATTCAATTAATATACAAGTTTATTTAGCCACATGTGTTATATTTCATGATCAATGTATCAAAAAGTGTGTTTGGAAGCAAAAGATGAAACTTGCTAACCAGAAATGATGCGAGGAAACTCTCTATTTTTGAATTCAATAATAATTAATATCTAGAAGAAATGCAATTCAAAATCAAGGACTCCATTATTTGTTAAATTGAATGAATTCACCATATAGATGGTCCTTGGGCATTTTTTTCATAATGAATATAGTTATTAAGAAAGAAACACAAGTCAATTCCAAGGTTATTGCATGAAAAATAATCTTGGTAACAACAAGAGGAGCCTAATTAACATGAGGTGATTAGAAATTCTCATTATTTAGTAATTAAACCAGTTAACATTTGTACGAAATGCAAACCATGATGAATGGCACCTATGGCTGATGGATATATATAGATTTGGATTTTTATAGGTTTTTATGCTTGTGTGTTTCAATTAATATACTAGGTTGTCGAGCCACATGTTTTATATTTCATGATCACTGTATCGAAAAGTGTGTTTGGAAGAAAAAGAGGAAACTTGCTAACCAGAAATGATGCGAGGAACTCTCTATTTTTGAATTCTACAATTAATATCTATAAGAAATGCAATTCAAAATCAAGGACTCCAATGTTTGTTAATTTGAATGAATTCATGTGATAGATGGTCTAGGGGCATTTTTTTCTTTATGAATATAGTTATCAAGAAAGAAACACAAATTAATTTCAAGGTTATTGCATGAAAAATAGTCTTGGTAACAACAAGAGGAGCCTAATTAACATGAGGTGATTAGAAATTCTCATTATTTAGGAATTAAACCAGTTAACATTTGTACGAAATGCACACTATGATGAATGGCACCTTTGGCTGATGGATATAGATAGATTTTGATTTTTATAGGTGTTTATGCTTGTGTGATTCAATTAATATACTAGGTTGTTTAGCCACATGTGTTATATTTCATGATCAATGTATCAAAAAGTGGGTTTTGAATCAAGAGAGGAGCCTTGTTAACCAAAAATTATTCGAGGAACTCTCTATTTTTTAATTCAACAATTAATATATATAAGAAATGCGATTCAAAACCAAGGACTCCATTGTTTGTTAAATTGAATGAATTCATCTTATAGATGGTCCAGGGGCATTTTTTTCATAATGAATATAGTTATTAAGAAAGAAACACAAGTTAATTTCAAGGTTATTGCATGAAAAATAGTCCTGCTAACAACAAGAGGAGCCTAATAAACATGAGGTGATTAAAAATTCTCATTATTTAGGAATTAAACCAGTTAACATTTGTACGAAATGCAAACCATGACGAATGGCACTTTTGGGTGATGGATTTATATGGATTTGGAGTTTTATTGGTGTTTATACATGTTTGATTCAATTAATATACTTGGTTGTTTAGCCACATGTATTATATTTCATGATCAATGTATCAAAAAGTGTGTTTGGAAGCAAAAGAGGAAACTTGCTAACCAGAAATGATGCGAGGAACTCTCAATTTTTTAATTCAACAATTAATATCAATAAGAAATGCAATTCAAAATCAAGGAATCCATTGTTTGTTAGATTGAATGAATTCATGTAATTGATGTTCCACGTGCATTTTCTTCATAATGAATATAGTTACTAAGAAAGAAACAAAAGTTAATTACAAGGTTATTGCATGAAAAATAGTCCTGGTAACAACAAGAGGAGCCTAATTAACTTGAGATGATTAGAAATTCTCATTATTTTCGAATTAAACCAGATAACATTTGTACGAAATGCAAACCACGATGAATGACACCTTTGGATGATGTATTTAAATAGAATTTGAGATTTATTGGTGTATATACTTGTTTGATTCAATTAATATACTAGGTTGTTTAGCCACATGTGTTATATTTCATGATCAATGTATCAAAAAGTGGCTTTGGAATCAAAAGAGGAGCCTTGGCAACCAAAAATGAGGGGAGGAACTGTCTAATTTTGAATTCAACAATTATTATCCATAAGAAATACAATTCAATTAGCTACATGTGTTATATTTCATGATCAATGTATCAACAAGTGGGTTTGGAATCAAGAGGGGAGCCTTATTAACCAAAAATTATTCGAGGAACTCTCTATTTTTTAATTCAACAATTAATATCTATAAGAAATGCGATTCAAAATCAAGGAATCCATTGTTTGTTAAATTGTATGAATTCATCTTATAGATGGTCCAGGGGCATTTTTTTCATAATGAGTATAGTTATTAAAAAAGAAACACAAGTTAATTTCAAGGTTATTGCATGAAAAATAGTCCTTGTAACAACAAGAGGAGCCTAATGAACATGAGGTGATTAAAATTCTCATTATTTAGGAATTAAACCAGTTAACATTTGTACGAAATGCAAACCATGATGAATGGCACATTTGGGTGATGGATTTATATAGATTTGGTGTTTTATTGGTGTTTATACATGTTTGATTCAATTAATACACTAGGTTATTTAGCCATATGTGTTATATTTGATGATCAGTGTATCAAAAAGTGTATTTTGAAGCAAAAGAGGAAACTTGCTAACAAGAAATGTTGCGAGGAACTCTCTATTTTTTAATTCAACAATTAATATCTATAAGAAATGCAATTCAAAATCAAGGACTCCATTGTTTGTTAAATTGAATGAATTCATCTGATAGATGGTCCGGAGGCATTTTTTTCATAATGAGTATAGTTATTAAGAAAGAAACACAAGTCAATTTCAAGGTTATTGCATGAAAAATAGTCCTGGTAACAACAAGAGGAGCCTAATTAACATGAGCTCATTAGAAATTCTCATTTTTTCAGGATTTAAAAACTAGTTAACTTTTGTACGAAATGCAAACCATGATGAATGGCACCTTTGGATGATGGATTTAAATAGATTTGGAGATTTATTGTTGTATATACTTGTTTGATTCAATTAATATAGTAGGTTGTTTAGCTGCATGTGTTATATTTCATGATCAATGTATCAAAAAGTGGCTTTGGGAATCAAAAAGAGGAGCCTTGGTAAACAAAAATGATGGGAGGAACTCTCTAATTTTGAATTCAATGATTAATATCAACAAGAAATGCAATTCAAAATCAAGGACTCCATTGTTTGTTAAATTGAATGAATTCATGTAATTGATGGTCCATCATGGGCATTGTTTTCATAATGAATATAGTTATTAAGAAAGAAACACAAGTTAATTTCAAGGTTATTGCAAGAAAAAAATAGTCCTGGTAATAACAAGAGGAGCCTGATTAACATGACGTGTTTAGAAATTCTCGTTATTTAGGAATTAAAACCAATTAACATTTGTACGAAATGCCAACCATGATGAATGGCACATTTGGATGATGGATTTAAATAGATTTGGAGATTTATTGGTGTATATACTTGTTTGATTCAATTAATATACTAGGTTGTGTTAAGCCACATGTGTTATATTTCATGATGAATGTATCAAAATGTGGGTTTGGAATAAAAAGAGGAGCCTTGTTTAACCAAAAATTATTCGAGGAACTCTCTATTTTTTTGAATTCAACAATTAATATCTATACGAAATGCGATTCAAAATCATGGACTCCATTGTTTGTTAAATTGAATGAATTCATCATATAGATGGTCCAGCGGCATTTTTTTCATAATGAGTATAGTTATTAACAAAGAATCAAAAGTAAATTTCACGGTTATTGCATGAAAAATAGTCATGGCAAAAACAAGAGAAGCCTAATTAACATTAGGTGATTAGAATGTCTCATTATTTAGGAATTAAACTAGATAACATTTGTACAAAATGCAAACCATGATGAATGGCACCTTTGGATGATGGATTTAAATAGATTTGGAGATTTATTGTTTGTATATACTTGTTTGATTCAATTAATATAGTAGGTTGTTTAGCTGCATGTGTTATATTTCATGATCAATGTATCAAAAAGTGGCTTTGGAATCAAAAGAGGAGCCTTGGTAAACAAAAATGATGGGAGGAACTCTCTAATTTTGAATTCAATGATTAATATCAACAAGAAATGCAATTCAAAATCAAGGACTCCATTGTTTGTTAAATTGAATGAATTCATGTAATTGATGGTCCATGGGCATTGTTTTTCATAATGAATATAGTTATTAAGAAAGAAACACAAGTTAATTTCAAGGTTATTGCAAGAAAAATAGTCCTGGTAACAACAAGAGGAGCCTAATTAACATGAGGTGATTAGAAATTCTCATTATTTAGGAATTAAACCAGCTAACATTTGTACGAAATGCACACTATGATGAATGGCACCTTTGGCTGATGGATATAAATAGATTTTGATTTTTTATAGGTGTTTATGCTTGTGTGATTCAATTAATATACTAGGTTGTTTAGCCACATGTGTTATATTTCATGATCAATGTATCAAAAAGTGGGTTTTTGACTCAAGAGAGGAGCCTTGTTAACCAAAAATTATTATTCGAGGAACTCTCTATTTTTTTAATTCAACAATTAATATCTATAAGAAATGCGATTCAAAACCAAGGACTCCATTGTTTGCTAAATTGAATGAATTCATCTTATAGATGGTCCAGGGGCATTTTTTTCATAATGAATATAGTTATTAAGAAAGAAACACAAGTTAATTTCAAGGTTATTGCATGAAAAATAGTCCTGCTAACAACAAGAGGAGCCTAATGAACATGAGGTGATTAAAAATTCTCATTATTTAGGAATTAAACCAGTTAACATTTGTACGAAATGCAAACCATGACGAATGGCACTTTTGGGTGATGGATTTATATGGATTTGGAGTTTTATTGGTGTTTATACATGTTTGATTCAATTAATATACTTGGTTGTTTAGCCACATGTATTATATTTCGTGATCAATGTATCAAAAAGTGTGTTTGGAAGCAAAAGAGGAAACTTGCTAACCAGAAATGATGCGAGGAACTCTCAATTTTTTTAATTCAACAATTAATATATCAATAAGAAATGCAATTCAAAATCAAGGAATCCATTGTTTTGTTAGATTGAATGAATTCATGTAATTGATGTTCCACGTGCATTTTCTTCATAATGAATATAGTTACTAAGAAAGAAACAAAAGTTAATTACAAGGTTATTGCATGAAAAATAGTCCTGGTAACAACAAGAGGAGCCTAATTAACTTGAGATGATTAGAAATTCTCATTATTTTCGAATTAAAACCAGATAACATTTGTACGAAATGCAAACCACGATGAATGGCACCTTTGGATGATGTATTTAAATAGAATTTGAGATTTATTGGTGTATATACTTGTTTGATTCAATTAATATACTAGGTTGTTTAGCCACATGTGTTATATTTCATGATCAATGTATCAAAAAGTGGCTTTGGAATCAAAAGAGGAGCCCTTTGGCAACCAAAAATGGGGGGAGGAACTGTCTAATTTTGAATTCAACAATTATTATCCATAAGAAATGCATTCAATTAGCTACATGTGTTATATTTTCATGATCAACGTATCAACAAGTGGGTTTGGAATCAAGAGGGGAGCCTTATTAACCAAAAATTATTATTCGAGGAACTTTCTATTTTTTAATTCAACAATTAATATCCATAAGAAATGCGATTCAAAATCAAGGAATCCATTGTTTGTTAAATTGTATGAATTCATCTTATAGATGGTCCTGGGCATTTTTCTCATAATGAGTATAGTTATTAAGAAAGAAACACAAGTTAATTTCAATGTTATTGCATGAAAAATAGTCTTGATAACAGCAAGAGGAGCCTAATTAACATGAGGTGATTAAAATTCACATTATTTAGGAATTAAACCAGTTAACATTTGTACGAAATGCAAACCATGATGAATGGCACATTTGGGTGATGGATTTATATAGATTTGGTGTTTTATTGGTGATTATACATGTTTGATTCAATTAATATACTAGGTTATTTAGCCACGTGTGTTATATTTCATGATCAGTGTATCAAAAAGTGTGTTTTGAAGCAAAAGAGGAAACTTGCTAACAAGAAATGTTGCGAGGAACTCTCTATTTTTTAATTCAACAATTAATATCTATAAGAAATGCAATTCAAAATCAAGGACTCCATTGTTTGTTAAATTGAATGAATTCATCTGATAGATGGTCCGGGGGCATTTTTTTCATAATGAGTATAGTTATTAAGAAAGAAACACAAGTCAAATTCAAGGTTATTGCATGAAAAATAGTCCTGGTAACAACAAGAGGAGCCTAATTTACATGAGGTCATTAGAAATTCTCATTTTTCAGGATTTACACTAGTTAACTTTTGTACGAAATGCAAACCATCATGAATGGCACCTTTGGATGATGGATTTAAATAGATTTGGAGATTTATTGTTGTATATACTTTTTTGATTCAATTAATATAGTAGGTTGTTTAGCTGCATGTGTTATATTTCATGATCAATGTATCAAAAAGTGGCTTTGGAATCAAAAGAGGAGCCTTGGTAAACAAAAATGATGGGAGGAACTTTCTAATTTTGAATTCAATGATTAATATCAACAAGAAATGCAATTCAAAATCAAGGACTCCATTGTTTGTTAAATTGAATGAATTCATCTTATAGATGGTCCATGGGCATTTCTTCATAATGAATATAGTTATTAACAAAGAATCAGAAGTAAATTTCAAGGTTATTGCATGAAAAATAGTCATGGCAAAAACAAGAGAAGCCTAATTAACATTAGGTGATTAGAATGTCTCATTTGTTAGGAGTTAAACCAGTTAACATTCGTACGAAATGCAAACCATGATGAATGGCACCTTTGGATGATGTATTTAAATAGAATTCGAGATTTATTGGTGTATATACTTGTTTGATTCAATTAATATACTAGGTTGTTTAGCCACATGTGTTATATTTCATGATCAATGCATCAAAACGTGGGTTTGGAATCAAGAGAATAGCCTTGTTAACCAATAATTATTCGAGGAACTCTCTATTTTTGAATTCAAGAATTAATATCTATAAGAAATGCGATTCAAAATCAATGACTCCATTGTTTGTTAAATTGAATGATTTCATCATATATATGGTCCAGGGGCATTTTTTTCATGATGAATATAATTATTCAGAAAGAAAGACAAGTTAAATTCAAGGTTATTGCATGAAAAATAGTCCTGGTAACAACAAGAGGAGCCTAATTAACATCAGGTGATTAGAAATTCTCATTATTTAGGAATTAAACCAGTTAACATTTGTACGAAATGTAAACCATGACGAATGACACATTTGGGTGATGGATTTATATAGATTTGGTGTTTTATTGGTGTTTACACATGTTTGATTCAATTAATATACTAGGTGATTTAGCCACATGTGTTATATTTCATGATCAATGTATCAAAAAGTGTGTTTGGAAGCAAAAGAGGAAACTTGCTAACCAGAAATGATGCGAGCAACTCTCTATTTTTGAATTCAGCAATTAATATCTATAAGAATTGCAATTCAAAATCAAGGACTCCATTGTTTGTTAAATTGAATGAATTCATCTTATAGATGGTCCATGAGCATTTTTTTCATAATGAATATAGTTATTAAGAAAGAATCAGAAGTAAATTTCAAGGTTATTGCATGAAAAATAGTCATGGCAAAAACAAGAGAAGCCTAATTAACATTAGGTGATTAGAATGTCTCATTTGTTAGGAATTAAACCAGTTAACATTCGTACGAAATGCAAACCATGATGAATGGCACCTTTGGATGATGTATTTAAATAGAATTCGAGATTTATTGGTGTATATACTTGTTTGATTGAATTAATATACTAAGTTGTTTAGCCACAGGTGTTATATTTCATGGTCAATGTATCAAAAGTGGCTTTCGAATCAAAAGAGGAGACTTGGTAACCAAAAATGATGGGAGGAGCTCTCTAATTTTGAATTCAACAATTAATATCAATAAGAAATGCAATTCAAAATCAAGGACTCCATTGTTTGTTAATTTGAATGAATTCATCTAATTGATGGTCCTTGGGCATTTTTCTCATAATGAATATAGTTATTAAGAAAGAAACACAAGTTAATTTCAAGGTTATTGCATGAAAAATAGTCCTGGTAACAAGAAGAGGAGCCTAATTAACATGAGGTGTGTAGAAATTTTCATTATTTAGGAATTAAAAAAATTAACATTTGTACGAAATGCAAACCATGATAAATGGCACATTTGGATGATGGATTTAAATAGATTTGGAGATTTTTTGGTGTATATACTTGTTTGTTAAATTGAATGAATTCATGTAATTGATGGTCCACATGCATATTTTTCATAATGAATATAGTTATTAAAAAAGAATCAAAAGTAAATTTCCCGGTTAATGCATGAAAAATAGTATTGGCAAAAACAAGAGAAGCCTAATTAACATTAGGTGATTAGAATGTCTCATTTGTTAGGAATTAAACCAGTTAATATTCGTATGAAATGCAAACCATGATGAATGGCACCTTTGGATGATGTATTTAAATAGAATTCGAGATTTATTGGTGTATATACTTGTTTGATTCAATTAATATACTAGGTTGTTTAGCCACATGTGTTATATTTCATGATCAATGCATCAAAACGTGGGTTTGGAATCAGGAGAATAGCCTTGTTAACCAATAATTATTCGAGGAACTCTCTATTTTTGAATTCAAGAATTAATATCTATAAGAAATACGATTCAAAATCAATGACTCCATTGTTTGTTAAATTGAATGATTTCATCTTATATATGGTCCTGGGGCATTTTTTTCATAATGAATATAGTTATTAAGAAAGAAACACAAGTTAATTTCATGGTTATTGCATGAAAAATAGTCCTGGTAACAAAAAGAGGTGCCTAATTAACATGAGGTGATTAGAAATTCTCATTATTTAGGATTTACACTAGTTAACTTTTGTACGAAATGCAAACCATGATGAATGGCACCTTTGGATGATGGATTTAAATAGATTTGGAGATTTATTGGTGTATATACTTGTTTGATTCAATTAATATATTAGGTTGTTTAGCTACATGTGTTATATTTCATGATCAATGTATCAAAAAGTGGGTTTGGAATCAAAAGAGGAGCCTTGTTAACCAAAAATCATGCCAGGAACTCTCTATTTTTGAATTCAACAATCAATATCAACAAGAAATGCAATTCAAAATCAAAGACACCATTGTTTGTTAAATTGAATGAATTCATGTAATTGATGGTCCACGTGCATTTTTTTCATAATGAATACAGTTATTAAGAAAGAATCAAAAGTAAATTTCACGGTTATTGCATGAAAAATAGTCATGGCAAAAACAAGAGAAGCCTAATTAACATTAGGTGATTAGAATGACTCATTATTTAGGAATTAAACTAGATAACATTTGTACAAAATGCAAACCATGATGAATGGCACCTTTGGATGATGGATTTAAATAGAATTCGAGATTTATTGGTGTATATGCTTGTTTGATTCAATTAATATACTAGGTCATTTAGCCACATGTGTTATATTTCATGAGCAATGTATCAAAAAGTGGCTTTGTAATCAAAAGAGGAGCCTTGTTAACCAAAAATTATTCGAGCAACTCTCTATTTTTGAATTCAACAATTAGTCTCTATAAAGAAATGCAATTCAAAATCAAGGACTCCATTGTTTGTTAAATTGAATGAATTCATCTTATATATGGTCCTTGGGCATTTTTTTTCATAATGAATATAGTTATTAAGAAAGAAACACAAGTTAATTTTCAAGGTTATTGCATGAAAAATAGTCCTGGTAACAAAAAAGAGGTGCCTAATTAACATGAGGTGATTAGAAATTCTCATTATTTAGGATTTACACTAGTTAACTTTTGTACGAAATGCAAACCATGATGAATGGAACCTTTGGATGATGGATTTAAATAGATTTGGAGATTCATTGGTGTATATACTTGTTTGATTCAATTAATATATTAGGTTGTTTAGCTACATGTGTTATATTTCATGATCAATGTATCAAAAAGTGGGTTTGGAATCAAAAGAGGAGCCTTGTTAACCAAAAATCATGCCAGGAACTCTCTATTTTTGAATTCAACAATTAATATCAACAAGAAATGCAATTCAAAATCAAAGACACCATTGTTTGTTAAATTGAATGAATTCATGTAATTGATGGTCCACATGCATATTTTTCATAATCAATATAGTTATTAAAAAAGAATCAAAAGTAAATTTCCCGGTTAATGCATGAAAAATAGTATTGGCAAAAACAAGAGAAGCCTAATTAACATTAAGTGATTAGAATGTCTCATTATTTAGGAATTAAAGTAGATAATATTTGTACGAAATGCAAACCATGATGAATGGCACCTTTGGATGATGGATTTAAATAGAATTTGAGATTTATTGGTGTATATGCATGTTTGATTCAATTAATATACTAGGTTGTTTAGCCACATGTGTTATATTTCATGATCAATGTATCAAAAAGTGGCTTTGGAATCAAAAGAGGAGCCTTGTTAACCAAAGATTATTCGAGCAATTCTTTATTTTTTGAATTCAACAATTAATATCTATAAGAAATGCGATTCAAAATCAAGGACTCCATTGTTTGTTAAATTGAATGAATTCATCTTATATTTGGTCCGAGGGCATTTTTTTCATAATGAATATAGTTATTAAGAAAGAAACACAAGTTAATTTCAAGGTTATTGCATGAAAAATAGTCCTGGTAATAACAAGAGGAGCCTAATGAACATGAGGTGATTAGAAATTCTCATTATTTAGGAATTAAACCAGTTAACAATTGTACGAAATGCAAACCATGACGAATGACACATTTGGGAGATGGATTTATATAGATGTGGCGTTTTATTGGTGTTTATACATGTTTGATTCAATTAATAACCTAGGTTATTTAGCCACATGTGTTATATTTCATGATCAATGTATCAAAAAGTGTGGTTGGAAGCAAAAGAGGAAACTTGCTAACCAGAAATGATGCGAGGAACACTCTATTTTTGAATTCAATAATTAATATCTATAAGAAATGCAATTCAAAATCAAGGACTCCATTGTTTGTTAAATTGAATGAATTCATCTTATAGATGGTCCTTGGGCATTTTTTTTCATAATGAATATAGTTATTAAGAAAGAAACACAAGTTAATTTCAAGGTTATTGCATGAAAAATAATCTTGGTAACAACAAGAGGAGCCTAAATAACATGACGTGATTAGAAATTCTCATTATTTAGGAATTAATCCAGTTAACATTTGTACGAAATGCAAACCATGATGAATTGCACCTTTGGCTGATGGATATAAATAGATTTGGATTTTTATAGGTTTTTATGCTTGTGTGATTCAATTAATATATTAGGTTGTCAAGCCACATGTGTTATATTTCATGATCAATATATCAAAAAGTGTGTTTGGAAGCAAAAGAGGAAACTTGCTAACCAGAAATGATGCGAGGAACTCTCTATTTTTGAATTCAACAACTAATATCTATCAGAAATGAGATTCAAAACCAATGACTCCAATGTTTGTTAATTTGAATGAATTCATCTTATAGATGGTCTAGGGGCATTTGTTTCATAATGAATATAGTTATTAAGAAAGAAACACAAGTTAATTTCAAAGTTATTGCATGAAAAATAGTCCTGGTAAAAAAAAGAGGTGCCTAATTAACATGAGGTGATTAGCAATTCTCATTATTTAGGATTTACACTAGTTAACTTTTGTACGAAATGCAAACCATGATGAATGGCACCTTTGGATGATGGATTTAAATAGATTTGGAGATTCAATTAATATATTAGGTTGTTTGGCTACATGTGTTATATTCCATGATCAGTGTATCAAAAAGTGGGTTTGGAATCAAAAGAGGAGCCTTGTTAACCAAAAATCATGCCAGGAACTCTCTATTTTTGAATTCAACAATTAATATCAACAAGAAATGCAATTCAAAATCAAGGACACCATTGTTTGTCAAATTGAATGAATTCATGTAATTGATGGTCCACGTGCATATTTTTAATAATGAATATAGTTATTAAAAAAGAATCAAAAGTAAATTTCACGGTTATTGCATGAAAAATAGTCATGGCAAAAACAAGAGAAGCCTAATTAACATTAGGTGATTAGAATGTCTCATTATTTAGGAATTAAACTAGATAACATTTGTACGGAATGCAAACCATGATGAATGGCACCTTTGGATGATGGATTTAAATAGAATTCAAGATTTATTGGTGTATATGCTTGTTTGATTCAATTAATACACTAGGTTGTTTAGCCACATGTGTTATATTTCATGATCAATGTATCAAAAAGTGGCTTTGGAATCAAAAGAGGAGCCTTGTTAACCAAAATTTATTCGAGCAACTCTCTATTTTTGAATTCAACATTTAATATCTATATGAAATGCGATTCAAAATCAAGGACTCCATTGTTTGTTAAATTGAATGAATTCATCTTATATGAGGTCCGAGGGCATTTGTTTCATTTGTTTGTTAAATTGAATGAATTCATGTAATTGATGGTCCATGGGCATTGTTTTCATAATGAATATAGTTATTAAGAAAGAAACACAAGTTAATTTCAAGGTTATTGCAAGAAAAATAGTCCTGGTAATAACAAGAGGAGCCTGATTAACATGACGTGTTTAGAAATTCTCGTTATTTAGGAATTAAACCAATTAACATTTGTACGAAATGCCAACCATGATGAATGGCACATTTGGATGATGGATTTAAATAGATTTGGAGATTTATTGGTGTATATACTTGTTTGATTCAATTAATATACTAGGTTGTTAAGCCACATGTGTTATATTTCATGATGAATGTATCAAAATGTGGGTTTGGAATAAAAAGAGGAGCCTTGTTAACCAAAAATTATTCGAGGAACTCTCTATTTTTGAATTCAACAATTAATATCTATACGAAATGCGATTCAAAATCATGGACTCCATTGTTTGTTAAATTGAATGAATTCATCATATAGATGGTCCAGCGGCATTTTTTTCATAATGAGTATAGTTATTAAGAAAGAATCAAAAGTAAATTTCACGGTTATTGCATGAAAAATAGTCATGGCAAAAACAAGAGAAGCCTAATTAACATTAGGTGATTAGAATGTCTCATTATTTAGGAATTAAACTAGATAACATTTGTACGAAATGCAAACCATGATGAATGGCACCTTTGGATGATGGATTTAAATAGATTTGGAGATTTATTGTTGTATATACTTGTTTGATTCAATTAATATAGTAGGTTGTTTAGCTGCATGTGTTATATTTCATGATCAATGTATCAAAAAGTGGCTTTGGAATCAAAAGAGGAGCCTTGGTAAACAAAAATGATGGGAGGAACTCTCTAATTTTGAATTCAATGATTAATATCAACAAGAAATGCAATTCAAAATCAAGGACTCCATTGTTTGTTAAATTGAATGAATTCATGTAATTGATGGTCCATGGGCATTGTTTTCATAATGAATATAGTTATTAAGAAAGAAACACAAGTTAATTTCAAGGTTATTGCAAGAAAAATAGTCCTGGTAACAACAAGAGGAGCCTAATTAACATGAGGTGATTAGAAATTCTCATTATTTAGGAATTAAACCAGCTAACATTTGTACGAAATGCACACTATGATGAATGGCACCTTTGGCTGATGGATATAAATAGATTTTGATTTTTATAGGTGTTTATGCTTGTGTGATTCAATTAATATACTAGGTTGTTTAGCCACATGTGTTATATTTCATGATCAATGTATCAAAAAGTGGGTTTTGACTCAAGAGAGGAGCCTTGTTAACCAAAAATTATTCGAGGAACTCTCTATTTTTTAATTCAACAATTAATATCTATAAGAAATGCGATTCAAAACCAAGGACTCCATTGTTTGCTAAATTGAATGAATTCATCTTATAGATGGTCCAGGGGCATTTTTTTCATAATGAATATAGTTATTAAGAAAGAAACACAAGTTAATTTCAAGGTTATTGCATGAAAAATAGTCCTGCTAAGAACAAGAGGAGCCTAATGAACATGAGGTGATTAAAAATTCTCATTATTTAGGAATTAAACCAGTTAACATTTGTACGAAATGCAAACCATGACGAATGGCACTTTTGGGTGATGGATTTATATGGATTTGGAGTTTTATTGGTGTTTATACATGTTTGATTCAATTAATATACTTGGTTGTTTAGCCACATGTATTATATTTCATGATCAATGTATCAAAAAGTGTGTTTGGAAGCAAAAGAGGAAACTTGCTAACCAGAAATGATGCGAGGAACTCTCAATTTTTTAATTCAACAATTAATATCAATAAGAAATGCAATTCAAAATCAAGGAATCCATTGTTTGTTAGATTGAATGAATTCATGTAATTGATGTTCCACGTGCATTTTCTTCATAATGAATATAGTTACTAAGAAAGAAACAAAAGTTAATTACAAGGTTATTGCATGAAAAATAGTCCTGGTAACAACAAGAGGAGCCTAATTAACTTGAGATGATTAGAAATTCTCATTATTTTCGAATTAAACCAGATAACATTTGTACGAAATGCAAACCACGATGAATGGCACCTTTGGATGATGTATTTAAATAGAATTTGAGATTTATTGGTGTATATACTTGTTTGATTCAATTAATATACTAGGTTGTTTAGCCACATGTGTTATATTTCATGATCAATGTATCAAAAAGTGGCTTTGGAATCAAAAGAGGAGCCTTGGCAACCAAAAATGAGGGGAGGAACTGTCTAATTTTGAATTCAACAATTATTATCCATAAGAAATGCATTCAATTAGCTACATGTGTTATATTTCATGATCAACGTATCAACAAGTGGGTTTGGAATCAAGAGGGGAGCCTTATTAACCAAAAATTATTCGAGGAACTTTCTATTTTTTAATTTAACAATTAATATCCATAAGAAATGCGATTCAAAATCAAGGAATCCATTGTTTGTTAAATTGTATGAATTCATCTTATAGATGGTCCTGGGCATTTTTTTCATAATGAGTATAGTTATTAAGAAAGAAACACAAGTTAATTTCAATGTTATTGCATGAAAAATAGTCTTGATAACAGCAAGAGGAGCCTAATTAACATGAGGTGATTAAAATTCACATTATTTAGGAATTAAACCAGTTAACATTTGTACGAAATGCAAACCATGATGAATGGCACATTTGGGTGATGGATTTATATAGATTTGGTGTTTTATTGGTGTTTATACATGTTTGATTCAATTAATATACTAGGTTATTTAGCCACGTGTGTTATATTTCATGATCAGTGTATCAAAAAGTGTGTTTTGAAGCAAAAGAGGAAACTTGCTAACAAGAAATGTTGCGAGGAACTCTCTATTTTTTAATTCAACAATTAATATCTATAAGAAATGCAATTCAAAATCAAGGACTCCATTGTTTGTTAAATTGAATGAATTCATCTGATAGATGGTCCGGGGGCATTTTTTTCATAATGAGTATAGTTATTAAGAAAGAAACACAAGTCAAATTCAAGGTTATTGCATGAAAAATAGTCCTGGTAACAACAAGAGGTGCCTAATTTACATGAGGTCATTAGAAATTCTCATTTTTTAGGATTTACACTAGTTAACATTTGTACGAAATCCAAACCATGATGAATTGCACCTTTAGATGATGGATTTAAATAGATTTGGAGATTTATTGGTGTATGTACTTGTTTGATTCAATTAATATAGTAGGTTCTTTAGCTACATGTGTTATATTTCATGATCAATGTATCAGAAAGTGGCTTCGGAATCAAAAATGGAGCCTTGTTAACCAAAAATCATGCCAGGAACTCTCTATTTTTGAATTCAACAATTAATATCAACAAGAAATGCAATTGAAAATCATCGACTCCATTGTTTGTTAAATTGAATGAATTCATGTAATTGATGGTCCACGTGCATTTTTTTCATAATGAATATAGTTATTAAGAAAGAATCAAAAGTAAATTTCAAGGTTATTGCATGAAAAATAGTCATGGCAAAAACAAGAGAAGCCTAATTAACATTGGGTGATTAGAATGTCTCATTATTTAGGAATTAAACCAGTTCACCTTTGTACGAAATGCAACCCTTGATGAATGGCACCTTTGGATGATGGATTTAAATAGAATTCGAGATTTATTGGTGTATACACTTGTTTGATTCAATTAATATACTAGGTTGTTTAGCCACATGTGTTATATTTCATGATCAATATATCAAAAAGTGGCTTTCGAATCAAAAGAGAAGACTTGGTAACCAAAAATGATGGGAGGAACTCTCTAATTTTGAATTCAACAATTAATATCAATAAGAAATGCAATTCAATATCAAGGACTCCATTGTTTGTTAATTTGAATGAATTCATGTAATTGATGGTCCATGGGCATTTTTTTCATAATGAATATAGTTATTAAGAAAGAAACACAAGTTAATTTCAAGGTTATTGCATGAAAAATAGTCCTGGTAACAACAAGAGGAGCCTAATTAACATGAGGTGTGTAGAAATTTTCATTATTTAGGAATTAAACCAATTAACTTTTGTACGAACTGCAAACCATGATAAATGGCACATTTGGATGATGGATTTAAATAGATTTGGAGATTTATTGGTGTATATACTTGTTTGATTCAATTAACATACTAGGTTGTTTAGCCACATGTGTTATATTTCATCATCAATGTATCCAAACGTGGGTTTGGAATCAAGAGAGGAGCCTTGTTAACCGAAAATTATTTGAGTAACTCTCTATTTTTGAATTCAACAATTAATATCTATAAGAAATGCAATTCAAAATCAAGGACTCCATTGTTTGTTAAATTGAATGAATTCATCTTTTAGATGGTCCAGGGGCTTTTTTTTTCATAAAGAATATAGTTATTAAGAAAGAAACACAAGTCAATTTCAACGTTATTGCATGAAAAATAGTCCTGGTAACAACAAGAGGAGCCTAATTAACATGAAGTGATTAGAAATTCTCATTATTTAGCATTTACACTAGTTAACTTTTGTACGAAATGCAAACCATGATGAATGGCACCTTTGGATGATGGATTTAAATAGATTTGGAGATTTATTGGTGTATATACTTGTTTGATTCAATTAATATAGTAGGTTGTTTAGCTGCATGTGAGATATTTCATGATCAATGTATCAAAAAGTGGCTTTGGAATCAAAAGAGGAGCCTTGGTAAACAAAAATGATGGGAGGAACTCTCTAATTTTGAATTCAACTATTAATATCAACAAGAAATGCAATTCAAAATTAAGGACTCCATTGTTTGTTAAATTGAATGAATTCATGTAATTAATGGTCCATGGGCATTTTTTTCATAATGAATATAGTTATTAAGAAAGATACACCAGTAATTTCAAGGTTATTGCATGAAAAATAGTCCTAGTAACAACAAGAGGAGCCTAGTAACAACATGACGTGTTTAGAAATTCTCGTTATTTAGGAATTAAACCAGTTAACATTTGTACGAAATGCCAACCATGATGAATGGCACATTTGGATGAAGAATTTAAATAGATTTGGAGATTTATTGGTGTATATACTTGTTTGATTCAATTAATATACTAGGTTGTTTAGCCACATGTGTTATATTTCATGATCAATGCATCAAAACGTGGGTTTGGAATCAAGGGAGGAGCCTTGTTAACCAATAATTATTCGAGGAACTCTCTATTTCTGAATCCAACAATTAATATCTATAAGAAATGCGATTCAAAATCAAGGACTCCATTGTGTGATAAATTGAATGATTTCATCATATATATGGTCCAGGGGCATTTTTTTCATGATGAATTTAGTTATTCAGAAAGAAAGACAAGTTAAATTCAAGGTTATTGCATGAAAAATAGTCCTGGTAACAACAAGAGGAGCCTAATTAACATGAGGTGATTAGAAATTC
Organism: Ceriops zippeliana; assembly: GCA_037897445.1. NCBI lineage: Eukaryota > Viridiplantae > Streptophyta > Magnoliopsida > Malpighiales > Rhizophoraceae > Ceriops > Ceriops zippeliana. The sequence continues at coordinate 373,404 of JBAPLH010001247.1, read as the reverse complement.
TCATTATTTAGGAATTAAACCAGTTAACATTTGTACGAAATGTAAACCATGACGTATGACACATTTGGGTGATGGATTTATATAGATTTGGTGTTTTATTGGTGTTTATACATGTTTGATTCAATTAATATACTAGGTGATTTAACCACATGTGTTATATTTCATGATCAATGTATCAAAAAGTGTGTTTGGAAGCAAAAGAGGAAACTTGCTAACCAGAAATGATGCGAGCAACTCTCTATTTTTGAATTCAGCAATTAATATCTGTAAGAAATGCAATTCAAAATCAAGGACTCCATTGTTTGTTAAATTGAATGAATTCATCTTATAGATGGTCCATGGGCATTTCTTCATAATGAATATAGTTATTAACAAAGAATCAGAAGTAAATTTCAAGGTTATTGCATGAAAAATAGTCATGGCAAAAACAAGAGAAGCCTAATTAACATTAGGTGATTAGAATGTCTCATTTGTTAGGAATTAAACCAGTTAACATTCGTACGAAATGCAAACCATGATGAATGGCACCTTTGGATGATGTATTTAAATAGAATTCGAGATTTATTGGTGTATATACTTGTTTGATTCAATTAATATACTAGGTTGTTTAGCCACATGTGTTATATTTCATGATCAATGCATCAAAACGTGGGTTTGGAATCAAGAGAATAGCCTTGTTAACCAATAATTATTCGAGGAACTCTCTATTTTTGAATTCAAGAATTAATATCTATAAGAAATGCGATTCAAAAATCAATGACTCCATTGTTTGTTAAATTGAATGATTTCATCATATATATGGTCCAGGGGCATTTTTTTTCATGATGAATATAATTATTCAGAAAGAAAGACAAGTTAAATTCAAGGTTATTGCATGAAAAAATTGTCCTGGTAACAACAAGAGGAGCCTAATTAACATGAGGTGATTAGAAATTCTCATTATTTAGGAATTAAACCAGTTAACATTTTTGTACGAAATGTAAAACCCATGACGAATGACACATTTGGGTGATGGATTTATATAGATTTGGTGTTTTATTGGTGTTTACACATGTTTGATTCAATTAATAGACTAGGTGATTTAGCCACATGTGTTATATTTCATGATCAATGTATCAAAAAGTGTGTTTGGAAGCAAAAGAGGAAAACTTGCTAACCAGAAATGATGCGAGCAACTCTCTATTTTTGAATTCAGCAATTAATATCTATAAGAAATGCAATTCAAAATCAAGGACTCCATTGTTTGTTAAATTGAATGAATTCATCTTATAGATGGTCCATGAGCATTTTTTTCATAATGAATATAGTTATTAACAAAGAATCAGAAGTAAATTTCAAGGTTATTGCATGAAAAATAGTCATGGCAAAAAACAAGAGAAGCCTAATTAACATTAGGTGATTAGAATGTCTCATTTGTTAGGAATTAAAACCAGTTAACATTCGTACGAAATGCAAACCATGATGAATGGCACCTTTGGATGATGTATTTAAATAGAATTCGAGATTTATTGGTGTATATACTTGTTTGATTGAATTAATATACTAAGTTGTTTAGCCACAGGTGTTATATTTCATGGTCAATGTATCAAAAGTGGCTTTCGAATCAAAAGAGGAGACTTGGTAACCAAAAATGATGGGAGGAGCTCTCTAATTTTGAATTCAACAATTAATATCAATAAGAAATGCAATTCAAAATCAAGGACTCCATTGTTTTGTTAATTTGAATGAATGAATTCATCTAATTGATGGTCCTTGGGCATTTTTCTCATAATGAATATAGTTATTAAGAAAGAAACACAAGTTAATTTCAAGGTTATTGCATGAAAAATAGTCCTGGTAACAAGAAGAGGAGCCTAATTAACATGAGGTGTGTAGAAATTTTCATTATTTAGGAATTAAACAAATTAACATTTGTACGAAATGCAAACCATGATAAATGGCACATTTGGATGATGGATTTAAATAGATTTGGAGATTTTTTGGTGTATATACTTGTTTGTTAAATTGAATGAATTCATGTAATTGATGGTCCACATGCATATTTTTCATAATGAATATAGTTATTAAAAAAAGAATCAAAAGTAAATTTCCCGGTTAATGCATGAAAAATAGTATTGGCAAAAACAAGAGAAGCCTAATTAACATTAGGTGATTAGAATGTCTCATTTGTTAGGAATTAAACCAGTTAATATTCGTATGAAATGCAAACCATGATGAATGGCACCTTTGGATGATGTATTTAAATAGAATTCGAGATTTATTTGGTGTATATACTTGTTTGATTCAATTAATATACTAGGTTGTTTAGCCACATGTGTTATATTTCATGATCAATGCATCAAAATGTGGGTTTGGAATCAGGAGAATAGCCTTGTTAACCAATAATTATTCGAGGAACTCTCTATTTTTGAATTCAAGAATTAATATCTATAAGAAATACGATTCAAAATCAATGACTCCATTGTTTGTTAAATTGAATGATTTCATCTTATATATATGGTCCTGGGGCATTTTTTTTCATAATGAATATAGTTATTAAGAAAGAAACACAAGTTAATTTCAAGGTTATTGCATGAAAAATAGTCCTGGTAACAAAAAGAGGTGCCTAATTAACATGAGGTGATTAGAAATTCTCATTATTTAGGATTTACACTAGTTAACTTTTGTACGAAATGCAAACCATGATGAATGGCACCTTTGGATGATGGATTTAAATAGATTTGGAGATTTATTGGTGTATATACTTGTTTGATTCAATTAATATATTAGGTTGTTTAGCTACATGTGTTATATTTCATGATCAATGTATCAAAAAGTGGGTTTGGAATCAAAAGAGGAGCCTTGTTAACCAAAAATCATGCCAGGAACTCTCTATTTTTGAATTCAACAATCAATATCAACAAGAAATGCAATTCAAAATCAAAGACACCATTGTTTGTTAAATTGAATGAATTCATGTAATTGATGGTCCACGTGCATTTTTTTTCATAATGAATACAGTTATTAAGAAAGAATCAAAAGTAAATTTCACGGTTATTGCATGAAAAATAGTCATGGCAAAAACAAGAGAAGCCTAATTAACATTAGGTGATTAGAATGACTCATTATTTAGGAATTAAACTAGATAACATTTGTACAAAATGCAAACCATGATGAATGGCACCTTTGGATGATGGATTTAAATAGAATTCGAGATTTATTGGTGTATATGCTTGTTTGATTCAATTAATATACTAGGTCATTTAGCCACATGTGTTATATTTCATGAGCAATGTATCAAAAAGTGGCTTTGTAATCAAAAGAGGAGCCTTGTTAACCAAAAATTATTCGAGCAACTCTCTATTTTTGAATTCAACAATTAGTCTCTATAAGAAATGCAATTCAAAATCAAGGACTCCATTGTTTGTTAAATTGAATGAATTCATCTTATATATGGTCCTGGGGCATTTTTTTCATAATGAATATAGTTATTAAGAAAGAAACACAAGTTAATTTCAAGGTTATTGCATGAAAAATAGTCCTGGTAACAAAAAGAGGTGCCTAATTAACATGAGGTGATTAGAAATTCTCATTATTTAGGATTTACACTAGTTAACTTTTGTACGAAATGCAAACCATGATGAATGGCACCTTTGGATGATGGATTTAAATAGATTTGGAGATTCATTGGTGTATATACTTGTTTGATTCAATTAATATATTAGGTTGTTTAGCTACATGTGTTATATTTCATGATCAATGTATCAAAAAGTGGGTTTGGAATCAAAAGAGGAGCCTTGTTAACCAAAAATCATGCCAGGAACTCTCTATTTTTGAATTCAACAATTAATATCAACAAGAAATGCAATTCAAAATCAAAGACACCATTGTTTGTTAAATTGAATGAATTCATGTAATTGATGGTCCACATGCATATTTTTCATAATCAATATAGTTATTAAAAAAGAATCAAAAGTAAATTTCCCGGTTAATGCATGAAAAATAGTATTGGCAAAAATAAGAGAAGCCTAATTAACATTAAGTGATTAGAATGTCTCATTATTTAGGAATTAAAGTAGATAATATTTTTTGTACGAAATGCAAACCATGATGAATGGCACCTTTGGATGATGGATTTAAATAGAATTTGAGATTTATTGGTGTATATGCATGTTTGATTCAATTAATATACTAGGTTGTTTAGCCACATGTGTTATATTTCATGATCAATGTATCAAAAAGTGGCTTTGGAATCAAAAGAGGAGCCTTGTTAACCAAAGATTATTCGAGCAATTCTTTATTTTTTGAATTCAACAATTAATATCTATAAGAAATGCGATTCAAAATCAAGGACTCCATTGTTTGTTAAATTGAATGAATTCATCTTATATTTGGTCCGAGGGCATTTTTTTCATAATGAATATAGTTATTAAGAAAGAAACACAAGTTAATTTCAAGGTTATTGCATGAAAAATAGTCCTGGTAATAACAAGAGGAGCCTAATGAACATGAGGTGATTAGAAATTCTCATTATTTAGGAATTAAACCAGTTAACAATTGTACGAAATGCAAACCATGACGAATGACACATTTGGGAGATGGATTTATATAGATGTGGCGTTTTATTGGTGTTTATACATGTTTGATTCAATTAATAACCTAGGTTATTTAGCCACATGTGTTATATTTCATGATCAATGTATCAAAAAGTGTGGTTGGAAGCAAAAGAGGAAACTTGCTAACCAGAAATGATGCGAGGAACACTCTATTTTTGAATCCAATAATTAATATCTATAAGAAATGCAATTCAAAATCAAGGACTCCATTGTTTGTTAAATTGAATGAATTCATCTTATAGATGGTCCTTGGGCATTTTTTTTCATAATGAATATAGTTATTAAGAAAGAAACACAAGTTAATTTCAAGGTTATTGCATGAAAAATAATCTTGGTAACAACAAGAGGAGCCTAAATAACATGACGTGATTAGAAATTCTCATTATTTAGGAATTAATCCAGTTAACATTTGTACGAAATGCAAACCATGATGAATTGCACCTTTGGCTGATGGATATAAATAGATTTGGATTTTTATAGGTTTTTATGCTTGTGTGATTCAATTCATATATTAGGTTGTCAAGCCACATGTGTTATATTTCATGATCAATATATCAAAAAGTGTGTTTGGAAGCAAAAGAGGAAACTTGCTAACCAGAAATGATGCGAGGAACTCTCTATTTTTGAATTCAACAACTAATATCTATCAGAAATGCGATTCAAAACCAATGACTCCAATGTTTGTTAATTTGAATGAATTCATCTTATAGATGGTCTAGGGGCATTTGTTTCATAATGAATATAGTTATTAAGAAAGAAACACAAGTTAATTTCAAAGTTATTGCATGAAAAATAGTCCTGGTAAAAAAAAGAGGTGCCTAATTAACATGAGGTGATTAGAAATTCTCATTATTTAGGATTTACACTAGTTAACTTTTGTACGAAATGCAAACCATGATGAATGGCACCTTTGGATGATGGATTTAAATAGATTTGGAGATTCAATTAATATATTAGGTTGTTTGGCTACATGTGTTATATTCCATGATCAGTGTATCAAAAAGTGGGTTTGGAATCAAAAGAGGAGCCTTGTTAACCAAAAATCATGCCAGGAACTCTCTATTTTTGAATTCAACAATTAATATCAACAAGAAATGCAATTCAAAATCAAGGACACCATTGTTTGTCAAATTGAATGAATTCATGTAATTGATGGTCCACGTGCATATTTTTTAATAATGAATATAGTTATTAAAAAAGAATCAAAAGTAAATTTCACGGTTATTGCATGAAAAAATAGTCATGGCAAAAACAAGAGAAGCCTAATTAACATTAGGTGATTAGAATGTCTCATTATTTAGGAATTAAACTAGATAACATTTGTACGGAATGCAAACCATGATGAATGGCACCTTTGGATGATGGATTTAAATAGAATTCAAGATTTATTGGTGTATATGCTTGTTTGATTCAATTAATATACTAGGTTGTTTAGCCACATGTGTTATATTTCATGATCAATGTATCAAAAAGTGGCTTTGGAATCAAAAGAGGAGCCTTGTTAACCAAAATTTATTCGAGCAACTCTCTATTTTTGAATTCAACATTTAATATCTATATGAAATGCGATTCAAAATCAAGGACTCCATTGTTTGTTAAATTGAATGAATTCATCTTATATGAGGTCCGAGGGCATTTGTTTCATAATGAATATAGTTATTAAGAAAGAAAAACAAGTTAATTTCAAGGTTATTGCATGAAAAATAGTCTTGCTAACAACAAGAGGAGCCTAATGAACATAAGGTGATTAGAAATTCTCATTATTTAGGAATTAAATTAGTTAACATTTGTACGAAATGCAAACCATCACGAATGGCACATTTGGGAGATGGATTTATATAGATGTGGTGTTTTATTGGTGTTTATACATGTTTGATTCAATTAATATACAAGTTTATTTAGCCACATGTGTTATATTTCATGATCAATGTATCAAAAAGTGTGTTTGGAAGCAAAAGAGGAAACTTGCTAACCAGAAATGATGCGAGGAACTCTCTATTTTTGAATTCAATAATTAATATCTATAAGAAATGCAATTCAAAATCAAGGACTCCATTGTTTGTTAAATTGAATGAATTCATCTTATAGATGGTCCAGGGGCATTTTTTTTCATAATGACTATAGTTATTAAGAAAGAAACACAAGTTAATTTCAAGGTTATTGCATGAAAAATAGTCCTGCTAACAACAAGAGGAGCCTAATGAACATAAGGTGATTAGAAATTCTCATTATTTAGGAATTAAAGCAGTTAACATTTGTACGAAATGCAAACCATGAGGAATGGCACATTTGGGAGATGGATTTATATAGATGTGGTGTTTTATTGGTGTTTATACATGTTTGTTTCAATTAATATACAAGTTTATTTAGCCACATGTGTTATATTTCATGATCAATGTATCAAAAAGTGTGTTTGGAAGAAAAAGAGGAAACTTGCTACCCAGAAATGATGCGAGGAACTCTCTATTTTTGAATCCAATAATTAATATCTATAAGAAATGCAATTCAAAATCAATGACTCCATTGTTTGTTAAATTGAATGAATTCATCTTATAGATGGTCCTTGGGCATATTTTTCATAATGAATATAGTTATTAAGAAAGAAACAGAAGTTAATTCCAAGGTTATTGCATGAAAAATAATCTTGGTAACAACAAGAGGAGCCTAATTAACATGAGGTGATTAGAAATTCTCATTATTTTGTAATTAAACCAGTTAACATTTGTACGAAATGCAAACCATGATGAATGGCACCTATGGCTGATGGATATATATAGATTTGGATTTTTATAGGTTTTTATGCTTGTGTGTTTCAATTAATATAATAGGTTGTCGAGCCACATGTTTTATATTTCATGATCACTGTATCGAAAAGTGTGTTTGGAAGGAAAAGAGGAAACTTGCTAACCAGAAATGATGCGAGGAACTCTCTATTTTTGAATTCAACAATTAATATCTATAAGAAATGCAATACAAAATCAAGGACTCCAATGTTTGTTAATTTGAATGAATTCATGTTATAGATGGTCTAAGGGCATTTTTTTCATTAAGAATATAGTTATTAAGAAAGAAACACAAATTAATTTCCAGGTTATTGCATGAAAAATAGTCTTTGTAACAACAAGAGGAGCCTAATTAACATGAGGTGATTAGAAATTCTCATTATTTATGAATTAAACCAGTTAACATTTGTACGAAATGCAAACTATGATGAATGGCACCTTTGGCTGATGGATATAAATAGATTTTGATTTTTATAGGTGTTTATGCTTGTGTGATTCAATTAATATACTAGGTTGTTTAGCCACATGTGTTATATTTCATGATCAATGTATCAAAAAGTGGTTTTTGAATCAAGAGAGGAACCTTGTTAACCAAAAATTATTCGAGGAACTCTCTATTTTTTAATTCAACAATTAATATCTATAAGAAATGCGATTCAAAACCAAGGACTCCATTGTTTGTTAAATTGAATGAATTCATCTTATAGATGGTCCAGGGGCATTTTTTTTCATAATGACTATAGTTATTAAGAAAGAAACACAAGTTAATTTCAAGGTTATTGCATGAAAAATAGTCCTGGTAACAACAAGAGGTGCCTAATTAACATGAGGTGATTAGAAATTCTCATTATTTAGCATTTACACTAGTTAACTTTTGTACAAAATGCAAACCATGATGAATGGCACCTTTGGATAATGGATTTAAATAGATTTGGAGATTTATTGGTGTATATACTTGTTTGATTTAATTAATATATTAGGTTGTTTAGCTACATGTGTTATATTTCATGATCAATGTATCAAAAAGTGGGTTTGGAATCAAAAGAGGAGCCTTGTTAACCAAAAATCATGCCAGGAACACTCTATTTTTGAATTCAACAATTAATATCAACAAGAAATGCAATTCAAAATCAAGGACACCATTGTTTGTTAAATTGAATGAATTCATGTAATTGATGGTCCACGTGCATATTTTACATAATGAATATAGTTATTAAAAAAGAATCAAAAGTAAATTTCACGGTTATTGCATGAAAAATAGTCATGGCAAAAACATGAGAAGCCTAATTAACATTAGGTGATTAGAATGTCTCATTATTTAGGAATTAAACTAGATAACATTTGTACGAAATGCAAACCATGATGAATGGCACCTTTGGATGATGGATTTAAATAGAATTTGAGATTTATTGGTGTATATACTTGTTTGATTCAATTAATATACTAGGTTGTTTAGGCACATGTGTTATATTTCAAGATCAATGTATCAAAAAGTGGCGTTGGAATCAAAAGAGGAGCCTTGTTAACCAAAAATTATTCGAGCAACTCTCTATTTTTGAATTCAACAATTAATATCTATAAGAAATGCGATTCAAAATCAAGGACTCCAATGTTTGTTAAATTGAATGAATTCATTTTATATATGGTCCTCGGGCATTTTTTTCATAATGAATATAGTTATTAAGAAAGAAACACAAGTTAATTTCAAGGTTATTGCATGAAAAATAGTCCTACTAACAAAAAGAGGTGCCTAATTAACATGAGGTGATTAGAAATTCTCATTATTTAGGATTTACGCTAGTTAACTTTTGTACGAAATGCAAAGCATGATGAATGGCACATTTGGATGATGGATTTAAATAGATTTGGAGATTCATTGGTGTATATACTTGTTTGATTCAATTAATATATTAGGTTATTTAGCTACATGTGTTATATTTCATGATCAATGTATCAAAAAGTGGGTTTGGAATCAAAAGAGGATCCTTGTTAACCAAAAATCATGCCAGGAACTCTCTATTTTTGAATTCAACAATTAATATCAACAAGAAATGCAATTCAAAATCAAGGACACCATTGTTTGTCAAATTCAATGAATTCATGTAATTGATGGTCCACGTGCATATTTTTCTTAATGAATATAGTTATTAAAAAAGAATCAAAGTAAATTTCACGGTTATTGCATGAAAAATAGTCGTGGCAAAAACAAGAGAAGCCTAATTAACATTAGGTGATTAGAATGTCTCATTATTTAGGAATTAAACTAGATAACATTTGTACGAAATGCAAACGATGATGAATGGCACCTTTGGATGATGGATTTAAATAGAATTTGAGATTTATTGGTGTATATGCTTGTTTGATTCAATTAATATACTAGGTTGTTTAGCCACATGTGTTATATTTCATGATCAATGTATCAAAAAGTGGCTTTGGAATCAAAAGAGGAGCCTTGTTAACCAAAAATTATTCGAGCAACTCTCTATTTTTGAATTCAACAATTAATATCTATAAGAAATGCTATTCAAAATCAAGGACTCCATTGTTTGTTAAATTGAATGAATTCATCTTATATTAGGTCCGAGGGCATTTTTTTCATAATGAATATAGTTATTAAGAAAGAAACACAAGTTAATTTCAAGGTTATTGCATGAAAAATTGTCCTGCTAACAACAAAAGGAGCCTAATGAACATGAGGTGATTAGAAGTTCTCATTATTTAGGAATTAAACTAGTTAACATTTGTATGAAATGCAAACCATGAGGAATGGCACATTTGGGAGATGGATTTATATAGATGTGGTGTTTTATTGGTGTTTATACATGTTTGATTCAATTAATATACTAGGTTATTTAGCCACATGTGTTATATTTCATGTTCAATGTATCAAAAAGTGTGTTTGGAAGCAAAAGATGAAACTTGCTAACCAGAAATGGTGCGAGGAACTCTCTATTTTTTAATTCAACAATTAATATCTATAAGAAATGCGATTGAAAACCAAGGACTCCATTGTTTGTTAAATTGAATGTATTCCTCTTATAGATGGTCCAGGGGCATTTTTTTCTTAATGAATATAGTTATTAAGAAAGAAACACAAGTTAATTTCAAGGTTATTGCATGAAAAATAGTCCTGCTAACAACAAGAGGAGCCTAATGAACATGAGGTGATTAGAAATTCTCATTATGTAAGAATTAAACCAGTTAACATTTGTACGAAATGCAAACCATGACGAATGGCACATTTGGGAGATGGATTTATATAGATGTGGTGTTTTATTGGTGTTTATACATGTTTGATTCAATTAATATACTAGGTTATTTAGCCACATGTGTTATATTTCATGATCAATGTATCAAAAAGTGTGTTTGGAAGCAAAAGAGGAAACTTGCTAACTAGAAATGATGCGAGGAACTCTCTAATTTTGAATTCAATGATTAATATCAACAAGAAATGCAATTCAAAATCAAGGACTCCATTGTTTGTTAAATTGAATGAATTCATGTAATTGATAGTCCACGTGCATTTTTTTCATAATGAATATAGTTATTAAGAAAGAATCAAAAGTAAATTTCAAGGTTATTGCATGAAAAATAGTCATGGCAAAAACAAGAGAAGCCTAATTAACATTGGGTGATTAGAATGTCTCATTATTTAGGAATTAAACCAGTTCACCTTTGTACGAAATGCAACCCTTGATGAATGGCACCTTTGGATGATGGATTTAAATACAATTCGAGATTTATTGGTGTATACACTTGTTTGATTCAATTAATATACTAGGTTGTTTAGCCACATGTGTTATATTTTAATGATCAATGTATCAAAATGTGGGTTTGGAATTAAAAGAGGAGCCTTGTTAACCAAAAATGATTCGGGGAACTCTCTATTTTTTAATTCAACAATTAATATTTATAAGAAATGCGATTCAAAATCAAGGACTCCATTGTCTGTGAAATTGAATGAATTCATCTTATATATGGTCCAGGGGCATTTTTTTCATAATGAATATAGTTATTAAGAAAGAAACACAAGTTAATTTCAAGGTTATTGCATGAAAAATAGTCATGGCAAAAACAAGAGAAGCCTAATTAACACTAGGTGATTAGAATGTCTCATTATTTAAGAATTAAACCAGTTAACATTTGTACGAAATGAAAACCATGATGAATGGCACCTTTGGCTGATGGATATAAATAGATTTTGATTTTTATAGGTGTTTATGCTTGTGTGATTCAATTAATATACTAGGTTGTTTAGCCACATGTGTTATATTTCATGATCAATGTATCAAAAAGTGTGTTTGGAAGCAAAAGACGAAACTTGCTAAATAGAAATGATGCGAGGAACTCTCAATTTTTGAATTCAACAATTAATATCAATAAGAAATGCAATTCAAAATCTGGGACTCCATTATTTGTTAAATTGTATGAATTCATGTAATTGATGGTCCATGGGCATTTTTTTCATAATGAATATAGTTATTAAGAAAGAAACACAAGTTAATTTCAAGGTTATTGCATGAAAAATAGTCATGGCAAAAACAAGAGAAGCCTAATTAACATTAGGTGATTAGAATGTCTCATTATTTTGGAATTAAACTAGATAACATTTGTATGAAATGCAAACCATGATGAATGGCAGCTTTGGATGATGGATTTAAATAGAATTTGAGATTTATTGGTGTATATACTTGTTTGATTCAATTAATATACTAGGTTGTTTAGCCACATGTGTTATATTTCATGATCAATGTATCAAAAAGTGGGTTTGGAATCAAAAGAGGAGCCTTGTTAACCAAAAATTATTCGAGCAACTCTCTATTTTTGAATTCAACAATTAATATCTATAAGAAATGCGATTCAAAATCAAGGACTCCAATGTTTGTTAAATTGAATGAATTCATCTTATATATGGTCCGGGGGCATTTTTTTCATAATGAATATAGTTATTAAGAAAGAAACACAAGTTAATTTCAAGGTTATTGCATGAAAAATAGTACTGCTAACAAAAAGAGGTGCCTAATTAACATGAGGTGATTAGAAATTCTCATTATTTAGGATTTACGCTAGTTAACTTTTGTATGAAATGCAAAGCATGATGAATGGCACATTTGGATGATGGATTTAAATAGATTTGGAGATTCATTGGTGTATATACTTGTTTGATTCAATTAATATATTAGGTTATTTAGCTACATGTGTTATATTTCATGATCAATGTATCAAAAAGTGGGTTTGGAATCAAAAGAGGAGCCTTGTTAACCAAAAATCATGCCAGGAACTCTCTATTTTTGAATTCAACAATTAATATCAACAAGAAATGCAATTCAAAATCAAGGACACCATTGTTTGTCAAATTGAATGAATTCATGTAATTGATGGTCCACGTGCATATTTTTCATAATGAAAATAGTTATTAAACAAGAATCAAAGTAAATTTCACGGTTATTGCATGAAAAATAGTCATGGCAAAAACAAGAGAAGCCTAATTAACATTAGGTGATTAGAATGTCTCATTATTTAGGAATTAAACTAGATAACATTTGTACGGAATGCAAACGATGATGAATGGCACCTTTGGATGATGGATTTAAATAGAATTCGAGATTTATTGGTGTATATGCTTATTTGATTCAATTAATATACTAGGTTTTTTAGCCACATGTGTTATATTTCATGATCAATGTATCAAAAAGTGGCTTTGGAATCAAAAGAGGAGCCTTGTTAACCAAAAACTATTCGAGCAACTCTCTATTTTTGAATTCAACAATTAATATCTATAAGAAATGCGATTCAAAATCAAGGACTCCATTGTTTGTTAAATTGAATGAATTCATCTTATATTTGGTCCGAGGGCATTTTTTTAATAATGAATATAGTTATTAAGAAAGAAACACAAGTTAATTTCAAAGTTATTGCATGAAAAATTGTCCTGCTAACAACAAGAGGAGCCTAATGAACATAAGGTGTTTAGAAATTCTCATTATTTAGGAATTAAACTAGTTAACATTTTTACGAAATGCAAACCATGAGGAATGGCACATTTAGGAGATGGATTTATATAGAAGTGGTGTTTAATTGGTGTATATACATGTTTGATTCAATTAATATACTAGGTTATTTAGCCACATGTGTTATATTTCATGTTCAATGTATCAAAAAGTGTGTTTGGAAGCAAAAGATGAAACTTGCTAACCAGAAATGATGCGAGGAACTCTCTATTTTTTAATTCAACAATTAATATCTATAAGAAATGTGATTCAAAACCAAGGACACCATTGTTTGTTAAATTGAATGTATTCATCTTATAGATGGTCCAGGGGCATTTTTTTTATAATGAATATAGTTATTAAGAAAGAAACACAAGTTAATTTCAAGGTTATTGCATGAAAAATAGTCCTGGTAACAACAAGAGGTGCCTAACTAACATGAGGTGATTAGAAATTCTCATTATTTAGGATTTACACTAGTTAACTATTGTACGAAATGCAAACCATGATGAATGGCACCTTTGGATGTTGGATTTAAATAGATTTGGAGATTTATTGGTGTATATACTTGTTTGATTCAATTAATATATTAGGTTGTTTAGCTACATGTGTTATATTTCATGATCAATGTATCAAAAAGTGGGTTTGGAATCAAAAGAGGAGCCTTGTTAACCAAAAATCATGCCAGGAACTCTCTATTTTTGAATTCAACAATTAATATCAACAAGAAATGCAATTCAAAATCAAGGACACCATTGTTTGTTAAATTGAATGAATTCATGTAATTGATGGTCCACGTGCATATTTTTCATAATGAATATAGTTATTAAAAAAGAATGAAAAGTAAATTTCGCGGTTATTGCATGAAAAATAGTCATGGCACAAACAAGAGAAGCCTAATTAACATTAGGTGATTAGAATGTCTCATTATTTAGGAATTAAACTAGATAACATTTGTGCGAAATGCAAACCATGATGAATGACACCTTTGGATGATGGATTTAAATAGAATTCGAGATTTATTGGTGTATATACTTGTTTGATTCAATTAATATACTAGGTTGTTTAGCCACATGTGTCATATTTCATGATCAATGTATCAAAAAGTGGCTTTGGAATCAAAAGAGGAGCCTTGTTAACCAAAAATTATTCGAGCAACTCTCTATTTTTGAATTCAACAATTAATATCTATAAGAAATGCGATTCAAAATCAAGGACTCCATTGTTTGTTAAATTGAATGAATTCATCTTATATATGGTCCTGGGGAATTTTTTTCATAATGAATATAGTTATTAAGAAAGAAACACAAGTTAATTTCAAGGTTATTGCATGAAAAATAGTCCTGCTAACAACAAGAGGAGCCTAATGAACATGAGGTGATTAGAAATTCTCATTATGTAGGAATTAAACCAGTTAACATTTGTACGAAATGCAAAGCATGACGAATGGCACATTTGGGAGATGGATTTATATAGATGTGGTGTTTTATTGGTGTTTATACATGTTTGATTCAATTAATACACTAGGTTGTTTAGCCACATGTGTTATATTTCATGATCAATGTATCAAAAAGTGTATTTGGAAGCAAAAGAGGAAACTTGCTAACCAGAAATGATGCGAGGAACTCTCTATTTTTGAATTCAATAATTAATATCTATAAGAAATGCAATTCAAAATCAAGGACTCCATTGTTTGTTAAATTGAATGAATTCATCTTATAGATGGTCCTTGGGCATTTTTTTCATAATGAATATAGTTATTAAGAAAGAAACACAAGTTAATTCCAAAGTTATTGCATGAAAAATAATCTTGGTAACAACAAGAGGAGCCTAATTAACATGAGGTGATTAGAAATTCTCATTATTTAAGAATTAAACCAGTTAACATTGGTACGAAATGCAAACCATGATGAATGGCACCTTTGGCTGATGGATATATATAGATTTGGATTTTTATAGGTTTTTATGCTTGTGTGTTTCAATTAATATACTAGGTTGTCGAGCCACATGTGTTATATTTTATGATCACTGTATCAAAAAGTGTGTTTGGAAGCAAAAGAGGAAACTTGCTAACCAGAAATGATACGAGCAACTCTCCATTTTTGAATTGAACAATTAATATCTATAAGAAATGCAATTCAAAATCAACGACTCCAATGTTTGTTAATTTGAATGAATTCATGTTATAGATGGTCTAGGGGCATTTTTTTCATCATGAATATAGTTATTAAGAAGGAAACACAAATTAATTTCAAGGTTATTGCATGAAAAATAGTCCTGTTAACAACAAGAGGAGCCTAATGAACATGAGGTGATTAGAAATTCAAACCATGGCACATTTGGGAGATGGATTTATATAGATGTGGTCTTTTATTGGTGTTTATACATGTTTGATGCAATTAATATACTAGGTTATTTGGCCACATTTGTTATATTTCATGATCAATGTATCAAAAAGTGGCTTTGGAATCAAAAGAGGAGCCTTGTTAACCAAAAATTATTCGAGCAACTCTCTATTTTTGAATTCAACAATTAATATCTATAAGAAATGCGATTCAAAATCAAGGACTCCATTGTTTGTTAAATTGAATGAATTCATCTTATATATGGTCCTGGGGCATTTTTTTCATAATGAATATAGTTATTAAGAAAGAAACACAAGTTAATTTCAAGGTTATTGCATGAAAAATAGTCCTGCTAACAACAAGAGGAGCCTAATGAACATGAGGTGATTAGAAATTCTCATTATGTAGGAATTAAACCAGTTAACATTTGTACGAAATGCAAACCATGACGAATGGCACATTTGGGAGATGGATTTATATAGATGTGGTGTTTTATTGGTGTTTATACATGTTTGATTCAATTAATATACTAGGTTATTTATCCACATGTGTTATATTTCATGATCAATGTATCAAAAAGTGTATTTGGAAGCAAAAGAGGAAACTTGCTAACCAGAAATGATGCGAGGAACTCTCTATTTTTGAATTCAATAATTAATATCTATAAGAAATGCAATTCAAAATCAAGGACTCCATTGTTTGTTAAATTGAATGAATTCATCTTATAGATGGTCCTTGGGCATTTTTTTTCATAATGAATATAGTTATTAAGAAAGAAACACAAGTTAATTTCAAGGTTATTGCATGAAAAATAATCTTGGTAACAACAAGAGGAGCCTAATTAACATGAGATGATTAGAAATTCTCATTATTTAGGAATTAAACCAGTTAACATTTGTACGAAATGCAAACCATGATGAATGGCACCTTTGGCTGATGGATATAAATAGATTTGGATTTTATAGGTTTTTATGCTTGTGTGATTCAATTAATATACTAGGTTGTCGAGCCACATGTGTTATATTTCATGATCAATGTATCAAAAAGTGTGTTTGGAAGCAAAAGAGGAAACTTGCTAACCAGAAATGATGCGAGGAACTCGCTATTTTTGAATTCAACAATTAATATCTATAAGAAATGCGATTCAAAACCAATGACTCCATTGTTTGTTAAATTGAATGAATTCATATTATAGATGGTCCAGGGGCATTTTTTTCATAATGAATATAGTTATTAAGAAAGAAACACAAGTTAATTTCAAGGTTATTGCATGAAAAATAGTCCTGGTAACAAAAAGAGGTGCCTAATTAACATGAGGTGATTAGAAATTCTCATTATTTAGGATTTACACTAGTTAACTTTTGTACGAAATGCAAACCATGATGAATGACACCTTTGGATGATGGATTTAAATAGATTTGGAGATTCATTGGTGTATATACTTGTTTGATTCAATTAATATATTAGGTTGTTTAGCTACATGTGTTATATTTCATAATCAATGTATCAAAAAGTGGGTTTGGAATCAAAAGAGGAGCCTTGTTAACCAAAAATCATGCCAGAAACTCTCTATTTTTGAATTCAACAATTAATATCAACAAGAAATGCAATTCAAAATCAAGGAGACCATTGTTTGTCAAATTGAATGAATTCATGTAATTGATGGTCCACGTGCATATTTTTCATAATGAATATAATTACTAAAAAAGAATCAAAAGTAAATTTCACGGGTATTGCATGAAAAATAGTCATGGCAAAAACAAGAGAAGCCTAATTAACATTAGGTGATTAGAATGTCTCATTATTTAGGAATTAAACTAGATAACATTTGTACGAAATGCAAACCATGATGAATGGCACCTTTGGATGATGAATTTAAATAGAATTCGAGATTTATTAGTGTATATGCTTTTTTGATTCAATTAATATACTAGATTGTTTAGCCACATGTGTTATATTTCATGATCAATGTATCAAAAAGTTGCTTTGGAATCAAAAGAGGAGCCTTGTTAACCAAAAATTATTTGAGGAACTCTCTATTTTTTAATTCAACAATTAATATCTATAAGAAATGCGATTCAAAATCAAGGACTCCATTGTTTGTTAAATTGAATGAATTCATCTTATATATGGTCCTGGGGCATTTTTTTCATAATGAATATAGTTATTAAGAAAGAAACACAAGTTAATTTCAAGGTTATTGCATGAAAAATAGTCTTGCTAACAACAAGAGGAGCCTAATTAACATGAGGTGATTAGAAATTCTCATTATTTACGAATTAAACCGGTTAACATTTGTACGAAATGCAAACCATGATGAATGGCACCTTTGGCTGATGGATTTATATAGATGTGGTGTTATATTGGTGTTTATACATGTTTGATTCAATTAATATACTAGTTTATTTAGCCACATGTGTTATATTTCATGATCAATGTATCAAAAAGTGTGTTTGGAAGCAAAAGAGGAAACTTGCTAACCAGAAATGATGCGAGGAACTCTCTATTTTTGAATTCAATAATTAATATCTATAAGAAATGCAATTCAAAATCAAGGACTCCATTGTTTGTTAAATTGAATGAATTCATCTTATAGATGGTCCTTGGGCATTTTTTTCATAATGAATATAGTTATTAAGAAAGAAACACAAGTTAATTCCAAAGTTATTGCATGAAAAATAATCTTGGTAACAACAAGAGGAGCCTAATTAACATGAGGTGATTAGAAATTCTCATTATTTAAGAATTAAACCAGTTAACATTGGTACGAAATGCAAACCATGATGAATGGCACCTTTGGCTGATGGATATATATAGATTTGGATTTTTATAGGTTTTTATGCTTGTGTGTTTCAATTAATATACTAGATTATCGAGCCACATGTGTTATATTTTATGATCACTGTATCAAAAAGTGTGTTTGGAAGCAAAAGAGGAAACTTGCTAACCAGAAATGATACGAGCAACTCTCCATTTTTGAATTGAACAATTAATATCTATAAGAAATGCAATTCAAAATCAACGACTCCAATGTTTGTTAATTTGAATGAATTCATGTTATAGATGGTCTAGGGGCATTTTTTTCATCATGAATATAGTTATTAAGAAGGAAACACAAATTAATTTCAAGGTTATTGCATGAAAAATAGTCCTGCTAACAACAAGAGGAGCCTAATGAACATGAGGTGATTAGAAATTCAAACCATGGCACATTTGGGAGATGGATTTATATAGATGTGGTCTTTTGTTGGTGTTTATACATGTTTGATGCAATTAATATACTAGGTTATTTGGCCACATTTGTTATATTTCATGATCAATGTATCAAAAAGTGGCTTTGGAATCAAAAGAGGTGCCTTGTTAACCAAAAATTATTCGAGCAACTCTCTATTTTTGAATTCAACAATTAATATCTATAAGAAATGCGATTCAAAATCAAGGACTCCATTGTTTGTTAAATTGAATGAATTCATCTTATAGATGGTCCTTGGGCATTTTTTTCATAATGACTATAGTTATTAAGAAAGAAACACAAGTTAATTTCAAGGTTATTGCATGAAAAATAATCTTGGTAACAACAAGAAGTGCCTAATTAACATGAGGTGATTAGAAATTCTCATTATTTAGGAATTAAACCAGTTAACATTTGTACGAAATGCAAACCATGATGAATGGCACCTTTGGCTGATGGATATAAATAGATTTGGATTTTTATAGGTTTTTATGCTTGTGTGATTCAATTAATATACTAGGTTGTCGGGCCACATGTGTTATATTTCATGATCAATGTATCAAAAAGTGTGTTTGGAAGCAAAAGATGAAACTTGCTAACCAGAAATGATGCGAGGAACTCTCTATTTTTGAATTCCACAATTAATATCTATAAGAAATGCAAATCAATATCAAGGACTCCATTGTTTGTTAAATTGAATGAATTCATCTTATATATGGTCCTGGGGCATTTTTTTCATAATGAATATAGTTATTAAGAAAGAAACACAAGTTAATTTCAAGGCTATTGCATGAAAAATAGTCTTGGTAACAACAAGAGGAGCCTAATGAACTTGAGGTGATTAGAAATTCTCATTATTTAGGAATTAAACCAGTTAACATTTGTACGAAATGCAAATCATGACGAATGGCACATTTGGGTGATGGATTTATATAGATTTGGTGTTTTATTGGAGTTTGTACATGTTTGATATACTAGGTTATTTGGCCACATGTGTTATATTTCATGATCAATGTATCAAATAGTGTGTTTGGATGCAAAAGAGGAAACTTGCTAACCAGAAATGATGCGAGGAACACTCTATTTTTGAATTCAATAATTAATATCTATAAGAAATGCAATTCAAAATCAAGGACTCCATTGTTTGTCAAATTGAATGAATTCATCTTATATATGGTCCTTGGGCATTTTTTTCATAATGACTATAGTTATTAAGAAAGAAACACAAGTTACTTTCAAGGTTATTGCATGAAAAATAATCTTGGTAACAACAAGAGGAGCCTAACTAACATAAGGTGATTAGAAATTCTCATTATTTAGGAATTAAACCAGTTAATATTTGTACGAAATGCAAACCATGATGAATGGCACCTTTGGCTGATGGATATAAATAGATTTGGATTTTTATAGGTTTTTATGCTTGTGTGATTCAATTAATATACTAGGTTGTCGAGCCACATGTGTTATATTTCATGATCAATATATCAAAAAGTGGCTTTGGAATCAAAAGAGGGGCCTTGTTAACCAAAACTTATTCGAGGAACTCTCTATTTTTGAATTCAACAATTAATATCTATAAGAAATGCGATTCAAAATCAAGGACTCTATTGTTTGTTAAATTGAATGAATACATCTTATATATGGTCCTGGGGCATTTTTTTCATAATGAATATGGTTATTAAGAAAGAATCAAAAGTAATTTTCACGGTTATTGCATGAAAAATAGTCATGGCAAAAACAAGAGAAGCCTAATTAACATTAGGTGATTAGAATGTCTCATTATTTAGGAATTAAACTAGATAACATTTGTACGAAATGCAAACCATGATGAATGACACCTTTGGATGATGGATTTAAATAGAATTCGAGATTTATTGGTGTATATACTCGTTTGATTCAATTAATATACTAGGTTGTTTAGCCACATGTGTTATATTTCATGATCAATTTATCAAAAAGTGGCTTTGGAATCAAAAGAGGAGCCTTGTTAACCAAAAATTATTCGAGCAACTCTCTATTTTTGAATTCAACAATTAATATCTATAAGAAATGCGATTCAAAATCAAGGACTCCATTGTTTGTTAAATTGAATGAATTCATCTTATATATGGTCCTGGGGCATTTTTTTCATAATGAATATAGTTATTAAGAAAGAAACACCAGTTAATTTCAAGGTTATTGCATGAAAAATAGTCTTGCTAACAACAAGAGGAGCCTAATGAACATGAGGTGATTAGAAATTCTCATTATTTAGGAATTAAACCAGTTAACATTTTTACGAAATGCAAACCATGACGAATGGCACTTTTGGGTGATGGATTTATATGGATTTGGAGTTTTATTGGTGTTTATAAATGTTTGATTCAATTAATATACTTGGTTGTTTAGCCACATGTATTATATTTCATGATCAATGTATCAAAAAGTGTGTTTGGAAGCAAAAGAGGAAACTTGCTAACCAGAAATGATGCGAGGAACTCTCAATTTTTTAATTCAACAATTAATATCAATAAGAAATGCAATTCAAAATCAAGGAATCCATTGTTTGTTAGATTGAATGAATTCATGTAATTGATGTTCCACGTGCATTTTCTTCATAATGAATGTAGTTACTACGAAAGAAACAAAAGTTAATTACAAGGTTATTGCATGAAAAATAGTCCTGGTAACAATAAGAGGAGCCTAATTAACTTGAGATGATTAGAAATTCTCATTATTTTCGAATTAAACCAGATAACATTTGTACGAAATGCAAACCACGATGAATTGCACCTTTGGATGATGTATTTAAATAGAATTTGAGATTTATTGGTGTATATACTTGTTTGATTCAATTTATATACTAGGTTGTTTAGCCACATGTGTTATATTTCATGATCAATGTATCAAAAAGTGGCTTTGGAATCAAAAGAGGAGCCTTGGCAACCAAAAATGAGGGGAGGAACTGTCTAATTTTGAATTCAACAATTATTATCCATAAGAAATGCAATTCAATTAGCTACATGTGTTATATTTCATGATCAATGTATCAACAAGTGGGTTTGGAATCAAGAGGGGAGCCTTATTAACCAAAAATTATTCGAGGAACTCTCTATTTTTTAATTCAACAATTAATGTCTATAAGAAATTCGATTCAAAATCAAGGAATCCATTGTTTGTTAAATTGTATGAATTCATCTTATAGATGGTCCAGGGGCATTTTTTTCATAATGAGTATAGTTATTAAACAAGAAACACAAGTTAATTTCAAGGTTATTGCATGAAAAATAGTCCTGCTAACAACAAGAGGAGCCTAATGAACATGAGGTGATTAAAATTCTCATTATTTAGGAATTAAACCAGTTAACATTTGTACGAAATGCAAACCATGATGAATGGCACATTTGGGTGGTGGATTTATATAGATTTGGTGTATTATTGGTGTTTATACATGTTTGATTCAATTAATATACTAGGTTATTTAGCCATATGTGTTATATTTCATGATCAGTGTATCAAAAAGTGTGTTTTGAAGCAAAAGAGGAAACTTGCTAACAAGAAATGTTGCGAGGAACTCTCTATTTTTTAATTCAACAATTAATATCTATAAGAAATGCAATTCAAAATCAAGGACTCCATTGTTTGTTAAATTGAATGAATTCATCTGATAGATGGTCCGGGGGCATTTTTTTCATAATGAGTATAGTTATTAAGAAAGAAACACAAGTCAATTTCAAGGTTATTGCATGAAAAATAGTCCTGGTAACAACAAGAGGAGCCTAATTAACATGAGCTCATTAGAAATTCTCATTTTTCAGGATTTACACTAGTTAACTTTTGTACGAAATGCAAACCATGATGAATGGCACCTTTGGATGATGGATTTAAATAGATTTGGAGATTTATTGTTGTATATACTTGTTTGATTCAATTAATATAGTAGGTTGTTTAGCTGCATGTGTTATATTTCATGATCAATGTATCAAAAAGTGGCTTTGGAATCAAAAGAGGAGCCTTGGTAATCAAAAATGATGGGAGGAACTCTCTAATTTTGAATGCAATGATTAATATCAACAAGAAATGCAATTCAAAATCAAGGACTCCATTGTTTGTTAAATTGAATGAATTCATGTAATTGATGGTCCATGGGCATTGTTTTCATAATGAATATAGTTATTAAGAAAGAAACACAAGTTAATTTCAAGGTTATTGCAAGAAAAATAGTCCTGGTAACAACAAGAGGAGCCTGATTTACATGACGTGTTTAGAAATTCTCGTTATTTGGGAATTAAACCAATTAACATTTGTACGAAATGCCAACCATGATGAATGGCACATTTTGGATGATGGATTTAAATAGATTTGGAGATTTATTGGTGTATATACTTGTTTGATTCAATTAATATACTAGGTTGTTAAGCCACATGTGTTATATTTCATGATGAATGTATCAAAATGTGGGTTTGGAATAAAAAGAGGAGCCTTGTTAACCAAAAATTATTCGAGGAACTCTCTATTTTTGAATTCAACAATTAATATCTATATGAAATGCGATTCAAAATCATGGACTCCATTGTTTGTTAAATTGAATGAATTCATCATATAGATGGTCCAGCGGCATTTTTTTCATAATGAGTATAGTTATTAAGAAAGAATCAAAAGTAAATTTCACGGTTATTGCATGAAAAATAGTCATGGCAAAAACAAGAGAAGCCTAATTAACATTACGTGATTAGAATGTCTCATTATTTAGGAATTAAACTAGATAACATTTGGTGGATTTAAATAGATTTGGAGATTTATTGGTGTATGTACTTGTTTGATTCAATTAATATAGTAGGTTCTTTAGCTACATGTGTTATATTTCATGATCAATGTATCAGAAAGTGGCTTCGGAATCAAAAGTGGAGCCTTGTTAACCAAAAATCATGCCAGGAACTCTCTATTTTTGAATTCAACAATTAATATCAACAAGAAATGCAATTGAAAATCATCGACTCCATTGTTTGTTAAATTGAATGAATTCATGTAATTGATGGTCCACGTGCATTTTTTTCATAATGAATATAGTTATTAAGAAAGAATCAAAAGTAAATTTCAAGGTTATTGCATGAAAAATAGTCATGGCAAAAACAAGAGAAGCCTAATTAACATTGAGTGATTAGAATGTCCCATTATTTAGGAATTAAACCAGTTCACCTTTGTACGAAATGCAACCCTTGATGAATGGCACCTTTGGATGATGGATTTAAATACAATTCGAGATTTATTGGTGTATACACTTGTTTGATTCAATTAATATACTAGGTTGTTTAGCCACATGTGTTATATTTTAATGATCAATGTATCAAAATGTGGGTTTGGAATTAAAAGAGGAGCCTTGTTAACCAAAAATGATTCGGGGAACTCTCTATTTTTGAATTCAACAATTAATATTTATAAGAAATGCGATTCAAAATCAAGGACTCCATTGTTTGTGAAATTGAATGAATTCATCTTATATATGGTCCAGGGGCATTTTTTTCATAATGAATATTGTTATTAAGAAAGAAACACAAGTTAATTTCAAGGTTATTGCATGAAAAATAGTCATGGCAATAACAAGAGAAGCCTAATTAACACTAGGTGATTAGAATGTCTCATTATTTAAGAATTAAACCAGTTAACATTTGTACGAAATGAAAACCATGATGAATGGCACCTTTGGCTGATGGATATAAATAGATTTTGATTTTTATAGGTGTTTATGCTTGTGTGATTCAATTAATATACTAGGTTGTTTAGCCACATGTGTTATATTTCATGATCAATGTATCAAAAAGTGTGTTTGGAAGCAAAAGAGGAAACTTGCTAACCAGAAATGATGCGAGGAACTCTCAATTTTTGAATTCAACAATTAATATCAATAAGAAATGCAATTCAAAATCCGGGACTCCATTGTTTGTTAAATTGAATGAATTCATGTAATTGATGGTCCATGGGCATTTTTTTCATAATGAATATAGTTATTATGAAAGAAACACAAGTTAATTTCAAGGTTATTGCATGAAAAATAGACCTGGTAACAACAAGAGGAGCCTAATTAACATGAGGTGTTTACGAAATTCTCATTATTTTGGAATTAAACGAGTTAACATTGGTACGAAAAGCAAACCATGACGAATGGCAGCTGTGGGTCATGGATTTAAATAGATTTCGAGTTTTGTTGGAGTATATACTTGTTTGATTTAATGAATATACTAGGTTGTTTAACCACATGTGTTATATTTCATGATCAATGTATCAAAAAGTTGCTTTGGAATGAAACGAGGAAAGTTGCTAACCACAAATGATGGGAGGAACTTTCTATTTTGGAATTCAACTATTAATATCAATAAGAAATGCAATTCAAAATCAAGGATGCCATTTTTTGTTAAATACAATGAAATCATCTTATAAATGGTCTAAGGGCATTTTTTCATCATGAATATAGTTGCAAAGCAGGAAACAAAAGTTAATTTCATGGTTAATTCATGAAAAATAGTCCTGGCAACAACAAGAGGAGCCTAATTAACATGAGGTGTTTAGAAATTCTCATTATTTAGGAATTAAACTAGTTGACATTTGTACGAAATGCAAACCATGATGAATGGCACCTTTGGATGATGGATTTAAATAGATTTGGAGATTTATTAGTGTATATACTTGTTTGATTCAATTAATATACCGGATTTTTTAGCCGCATGTGTTATATTTCATAATCAATGTATCAAAATGTGGGTTTGGAATTAAAAGAGGATCCTTGTTAACCAAAAATGATTCGGGGAACTCTCTATTTTTGAATTCAACAATTAATATCTATAAGAAATGCGATTCAAAATCAAGGACTCCATTGTTTGTGAAATTGAATGAATTCATCTTATATATGGTCCAGGGGCATTTTTTTCATAATGAATATAGTTATTAAGAAAGAAACACAAGTTAATTTCAAGGTTATTGCATGAAAAATAGTCATGGCAAAAACAAGAGAAGCCTAATTAACATTATGTGATTAGAATGTCTCATTATTTAAGAATTAAACCAGTTAACATTTGTACAAAATGTAAATCATGATGAATGGCACCGTTGGATGATGGATTTAAATAGAATTCGAGATTTATTGGTGTATATATTTGTTTGATTCAATTAATATACTAGGTTGTTTAGCCACATGTGTTATATTTCATGATCAATGTATCTAAAAGTGGGTTTGGAATCAAAAGAGGAGCCTTGTTAACCAAAAATTATTCGAGGAACTCTCTATTTTTGAATTCAACAATTAATATCTATAAGAAATGCGATTCAAAATCAAGGACTCCATTGTTTGTTAAATTGAATGATTTCATTATATATATGGTCCAAGGGCATTTTTTTCATGATGAATATAGTTATTCAGAAAGAAACAGAAGTTAAATTCAAGGTTATTGCATGAAAAATAGTCCTGGTAACAACAAGAGGAGCCTAATTAACATGAGGTGATTAGAAATTCTCATTATTTAGGAATTAAACAAGTAAACATTTGTACGAAATGTAAACCATGACGAATGACACATTTGGGTGATGGATTAATATAGATTTTGTCCATAGGAATTAAACCAGTTCTCCTTTGTACGAAATGCAACCCTTGATGAATGACACCTTTGGAAGATGTATTTAAATAGAATTCGAGATTTATTAGTGTCTATACTTATTTAATTCAATTAATATACTAGGTTGTTTAGCCACGTGTTATATTTCATGATCAATGTATCAAAAAGTGGCTTTCGAATCAAAAGAGGAGACTTGGTAACCAAAAATGATGGGAGGAACTCTCTAATTTTGAATTCAACAATTAATATCAATAAGAAATGCAATTCAAAATCAAGGACTCCATTGTTTGTTAATTTGAATGAATTCATGTAATTGACGGTCCATGGGCATTTTTTTCATAATGAATATAGTTATTAAGAAAGAAACACAAGTTAATTTCAAGGTTATTGCATGAAAAATAGTCCTGGTAACAACAAGAGGAGCCTAATTAACATGAGGTGTGTAGAAATTTTCATAATTTAGGAATTAAACCAATTAACTTTTGTACGAACTGAAAACCATGATAAATGGCACATTTGGATGATGGATTTAAATAGATTTGGAGATTTATTGGTGTATATACTTGTTTGATTCAATTAACATACTAGGTTGTTTAGCCACATGTGTTATATTTCATCATCAATGTATCCAAACGTGAGTTTCGAATCAAGAGACGAGCCTTGTTAACCAAAAATTATTCGAGGAACTCTCTATTTTTGAATTCAACAATTAATATCTATAAGAAATGCAATTCAAAATCAAGGACTCCATTGTTTGTTAAATTGAATGAATTCATCTTTTAGATGGTCCAAGGGCTTTTTTTTCATAAAGAATATAGTTATTAAGAAAGAAACACAAGTCAATTTCAACGTTATTGCATGAAAAATAGTCCTGGTAACAACAAGAGGAGCCTAATTAACATGAAGTGATTAGAAATTCTCATTATTTAGCATTTACAGTAGTTAACTTTTGTACGAAATGCAAACCATGATGAATGGCACCTTTGGATGATGGATTTAAATAGATTTGAGATTTATTGGTGTATATAATTGTTTGATTCAATTAATATAGTAGGTTGTTTAGCTGCATGTGATATATTTCATGATAAATGTATCAAAAAGTGGCTTTGGAATCAAAAGAGGAGCCTTGGTAAACAAAAATTATGGGAGGAACTCTCTAATTTTGAATTCAACGATTAATATCAACAAGAAATGCAATTCAAAATTAAGGACTCCATTGTTTGTTAAATTGAATGAATTCATGTAATTAATGGTCCATGGGCATTTTTTTCATAATGAATATAGTTATTAAGAAAGATACACAAGTTAATTTCAAGGTTATTGCATGAAAAATAGTCCTGGTAACAACAAGAGGAGCCTAATTAACATGACGTGTTTAGAAATTCTCGTTATTTAGGAATTAAACCAGTTAACATTTGTATGAAATGCCAACCATGATGAATGGCACATTTGGATGAAGAATTTAAATAGATTTGGAGATTGTTTGATTCAATTAATATACTAGGTTGTTTAGCCACATGTGTTATATTTCATGATCAATGCATCAAAACGTGAGTTTGGAATCAAGGGAGGAGCCTTGTTAACCAATAATTATTCGAGGAACTCTCTATTTTTGAATTCAACAATTAATATCTATAAGAAATGCGATTCAAAATCAAGGACTCCATTGTGTGTTAAATTGAATGATTTCATCATATATATGGTCCAGGGGCATTTTTTTCATGAAGAATTTAGTTATTCAGAAAGAAAGACAAGTTAAATTCAAGGTTATTGCATGAAAAATAGTCCTGGTAACAACAAGAGGAGCCTAATTAACATGAGGTGATTAGAAATTCTCATTATTTAGGAATTAAACCAGTTAAGATTTGAACGAAATGTAAACCATCATGAATGACACATTTGGGTGATGGATTTATATAGATTTGGTGTTTTATTGGTGTTTATACATGTTTGATTCAATTAATATACTAGATGATTTAGCCACATGTGTTATATTTCATGATCAATGTATCAAAAAGAGTGTTTGGAAGCAAAAGAGGAAACTTGCTAACCAGAAATGATGCGAGCAACTCTCTATTTTTGAATTCAGCAATTAATATCTATAAGAAATGCAATTCAAAATCAAGGACTCCATTGTTTGTTAAATTGAATGAATTCATCTTATAGATGGTCCATGGGCATTTCTTCATAATGAATATAGTTATTAACAAAGAATTAGAAGTAAATTTCAAGGTTATTGCATGAAAAATAGTCATGGCAAAAACAAGAGAAGCCTAATTAACATTAGGTGATTAGAATGTCTCATTTGTTAGGAATTAAACCAGTTAACATTCATACGAAATGCAAACCATGATGAATGGCACCTTTGGATGATGTATTTAAATAGAATTCGAGATTTATTGGTGTATATACTTGTTTGATTCAATTAATATACTAGGTTGTTTAGCCACATGTGTTATATTTCATGATCAATGCATCAAAACGTGGGTTTGGAATCAAGAGAATAGCCTTGTTAACCAATAATTATTCGAGGAATTCTCTATTTTTGAATTCAAGAATTAATATCTATAAGAAATGCGATTCAAAATCAATGACTCCATTGTTTGTTAAATTAAATGATTTCATCATATATATGGTCCAGGGGCATTTTTTTCATGATGAATATAATTATTCAGAAAGAAAGACAAGTTAAATTCAAGGTTATTGCATGAAAAATAGTCCTGGTAACAACAAGAGGAGCCTAATTAACATGAGGTGATTAGAAATTCTCATTATTTAGGAATTAAACCAGTTAACATTTGTACGAAATGCAAACCATCACGAATGACACATTTGGGTGATGGATTTATATAGATTTGGTGTTTTATTGGTGTTTATACATGTTTGATTCAATTAATATACTAGGTGATTTAGCCACATGTGTTATATTTCATGATCAATGAATCAAAAAGTGTGTTTGGAAGCAAAAGAGGAAACTTGCTAACCAGAAATGATGCGAGCAACTCTCTATTTTTGAATTCAGCAATTAATATCTATAAGAAATGCAATTCAAAATCAAGGACTCCATTGTTTGTTAAATTGAATGAATTCATCTTATAGATGGTCCATGAGCATTTTTTTCATAATGAATATAGTTATTAACAAAGAATCAGAAGTAAATTTCAAGGTTATTGCATGAAAAATAGTCATGGCAAAAACAAGAGAAGCCTAATTAACATTAGGTGATTAGAATGTCTCATTTGTTAGGAATTAAACCAGTTAACATTCGTACGAAATGCAAACCATGATGAATGGCACCTTTGGATGATGTATTTAAATAGAATTCGAGATTTATTGGTGTATATACTTGTTTGATTCAATTAATATACTAGGTTTTTTAGCCCCATGTGTTATATTTCATGATCAATGCATCAAAACGTGGGTTTGGAATCAAGAGAATAGCCTTGTTAACCAATAATTATTCGAGGAACTCTCTATTTTTGAATTCAAGAATTAATATCTATAAGAAATGCGATTCAAAATCAATGACTCCATTGTTTGTTAAATTGAATGATTTCATCATATATATGGTCCAGGGGCATTTTTTTCATGATGAATATAATTATTCAGAAAGAAAGACAAGTTAAATTCAAGGTTATTGCATGAAAAATAGTCCTGGTAACAACAAGAGGAGCCTAATTAACATGAGGTGATTAGAAATTCTCATTATTTAGGAATTAAACCAGTTAACATTTGTACGAAATGTAAACCATCACGAATGACACATTTGGGTGATGGATTTATATAGATTTGGTGTTTTATTGGTGTTTATACATGTTTGATTCAATTAATATACTAGGTGATTTAGCCAAATGTGTTATATTTCATGATCAATGAATCAAAAAGTGTGTTTGGAAGCAAAAGAGGAAACTTGCTAACCAGAAATGATGCGAGCAACTCTCTATTTTTGAATTCAGCAATTAATATCTATAAGAATAAATGCAATTCAAAATCAAGGACTCCATTGTTTGTTAAATTGAATGAATTCATCTTATAGATGGTCCATGAGCATTTTTTTCATAATGAATATAGTTATTAACAAAGAATCAGAAGTAAATTTCAAGGTTATTGCATGAAAAATAGTCATGGCAAAAACAAGAGAAGCCTAATTAACATTAGGTGATTAGAATGTCTCATTTGTTAGGAATTAAAACCAGTTAACATTCGTACGAAATGCAAACCATGATGAATGGCACCTTTGGATGATGTATTTAAATAGAATTCGAGATTTATTGGTGTATATACTTGTTTGATTCAATTAATATACTAAGTTGTTTAGCCCACATGTGTTATATTTCATGGTCAATGTATCAAAAGTGGCTTTCGAATCAAAAGAGGAGACTTGGTAACCAAAAATGATGGGAGGAGCTCTCTAATTTTGAATTCAACAATTAATATCAATAAGAAATGCAATTCAAAATCAAGGACTCCATTGTTTGTTAATTTGAATGAATTCATCTAATTGATGGTCCTTGGGCATTTTTCTCATAATGAATATAGTTATTAAGAAAGAAACACAAGTTAATTTCAAGGTTATTGCATGAAAAATAGTCCTGGTAACAAGAAGAGGAGCCTAATTAACGTGAGGTTTGTAGAAATTTTCATTATTTAGGAATTAAACCAATTAACATTTGTACGAAATGCAAACCATGATGAATGGCACCTTTGGATGATGTATTTAAATAGAATTCGAGATTTATTGGTGTATATACTTGTTTGATTCAATTAATATACTAGGTTTTTTAGCCCCATGTGTTATATTTCATGATCAATGCATCAAAACGTGGGTTTGGAATCAAGAGAATAGCCTTGTTAACCAATAATTATTCGAGGAACTCTCTATTTTTGAATTCAAGAATTAATATCTATAAGAAATGCGATTCAAAATCAATGACTCCATTGTTTGTTAAATTGAATGATTTCATCATATATATGGTCCAGGGGCATTTTTTTCATGATGAATATAATTATTCAGAAAGAAAGACAAGTTAAATTCAAGGTTATTGCATGAAAAATAGTCCTGGTAACAACAAGAGGAGCCTAATTAACATGAGGTGATTAGAAATTCTCATTATTTAGGAATTAAACCAGTTAACATTTGTACGAAATGTAAACCATCACGAATGACACATTTGGGTGATGGATTTATATAGATTTGGTGTTTTATTGGTGTTTATACATGTTTGATTCAATTAATATACTAGGTGATTTAGCCAAATGTGTTATATTTCATGATCAATGAATCAAAAAGTGTGTTTGGAAGCAAAAGAGGAAACTTGCTAACCAGAAATGATGCGAGCAACTCTCTATTTTTGAATTCAGCAATTAATATCTATAAGAAATGCAATTCAAAATCAAGGACTCCATTGTTTGTTAAATTGAATGAATTCATCTTATAGATGGTCCATGAGCATTTTTTTCATAATGAATATAGTTATTAACAAAGAATCAGAAGTAAATTTCAAGGTTATTGCATGAAAAATAGTCATGGCAAAAACAAGAGAAGCCTAATTAACATTAGGTGATTAGAATGTCTCATTTGTTAGGAATTAAACCAGTTAACATTCGTACGAAATGCAAACCATGATGAATGGCACCTTTGGATGATGTATTTAAATAGAATTCGAGATTTATTGGTGTATATACTTGTTTGATTCAATTAATATACTAAGTTGTTTAGCCACATGTGTTATATTTCATGGTCAATGTATCAAAAGTGGCTTTCGAATCAAAAGAGGAGACTTGGTAACCAAAAATGATGGGAGGAGCTCTCTAATTTTGAATTCAACAATTAATATCAATAAGAAATGCAATTCAAAATCAAGGACTCCATTGTTTGTTAATTTGAATGAATTCATCTAATTGATGGTCCTTGGGCATTTTTCTCATAATGAATATAGTTATTAAGAAAGAAACACAAGTTAATTTCAAGGTTATTGCATGAAAAATAGTCCTGGTAACAAGAAGAGGAGCCTAATTAACGTGAGGTTTGTAGAAATTTTCATTATTTAGGAATTAAACCAATTAACATTTGTACGAAATGCAAACCATGATAAATGGCACATTTGGATGATGGATTTAAATAGATTTGGAGATTTATTGGTGTATATACCTGTTTGATTCAATTAATATACTAGGTTGTTTAGCCACATATGTTATATTTCATGATCAATGTATCAAAACGTGGGTTTGGAATCAAGAGAGGAGCCTTGTTAACCACAAATTATTCGAGGAACTCTCTATTTTTGAATTCAACAATTAATATCTATAAGAAATGCGATTCAAAATCAAGGACGCCATTGTTTGTTAAATTGAATGAATTCATCTTTTAGATGGTCCAGGGGCTTTTTTTTCATAAAGAATATAGTTATTAAGAAAGAAACACAAGTTAATTTCAACGTTATTGCATGAAAAATAGTCTTGGTAACAACAAGAGGAGCCTAATTAACATGAGGTGATTAGAAATTCTCATTATTTAGGATTTACACTAGTTAACTTTTGTACGAAATGCAAACCATGATGAATGGCACCTTTGGATGATGGATTTAAATAGATTTGGAGATTTATTGGTGTATATACTTGTTTGATTCAATTAATATAGTAGGTTGTTTAGCTGCATGTGATATATTTCATGATCAATGTATCAAAAAGTGGCTTTGGAATCAAAAGAGGAGCCTTGGTAAACAAAAATGGTTAGAGGAGCTCTCTAATTTTGAATTCAACGATTAATATCAACAAGAAATGCAATTCAAAATCAAGGACTCCATTGTTTGTTAAATTGAATGAATTCATGTAATTGATGGTCCATGGGCATCTTTTTCATAATGAATATAGTTATTAAAAAAAAAAAACAAGTTAATTTCCAGGTTATTGCATGAAAAATAGTCCTAGTAACAACAAAACGAGCCTAATTAACATGACGTGTTTAGAAATTCTCGTTATTTAGGAATTAAACCAGTTCACCTTTGTATGAAATGCAAACCATGATGAATGACACCTTTGGATGATGGATTTAAATAGAATTCGAGATTTATTGGTGTATGTGCTTATTTGATTCAATTAATATACTAGGTTGTTTAGCCACATGTGTTATATTTCATGATCAATGTATCAGAAAGTGGCTTTGCAATCAAAAGTGGAGCCTCGTTAAACAAAAATCATGCCAGGAACTCTCTATTTATGAATTCAACAATTAATATCAACAAGAAATGCAATTCAAAATCAAGGACTCCATTGTTTGTTAAATTGAATGAATTCATGTAATTAATGGTCCACGTGCAATCTTTTTCATAATGAATATAGTTATTAAGAAAAAATGAAAAGTAAATTGCAAGGTTATTGTATGAAAAATACTCATGGCAAAAACAAGAGAAGCCTAATTAACATTGGGTGATTAGAATGTCTCATTATTTAGGAATTAAACCAATTCACCTTTGTACGAAATGCAACCCTTGATGAATGGCACATTTGGATGATGGATTTAAATAGAATTTGAGATTTATTGGTGTATATACTTGTTTGATTCAATTAATATACTAGGTTGTTTAGCCACATGTGTTATATTTCATCATCAATGTATCAGAAAGTGGCTTTGCAATCAAAAGTGGAGCTTTGTTAACAAAAAATCATGCCAAGAACTCTCTATTTTTGAATTCAATAATTAATATCAACAAGAAATGCAATTCAAAATCAAGGACTCCATTGTTTGTTAAATTGAATGAATTCATGAAATTAATGGTCCAATTGCAATCTTTTTCATAATGAATATAGTTATTAAGAAAGAATCAAAAGTAAATTTCAAGGTTATTGCATGAAAAATACTCATGGCAAAAACAAGAGAAGCCTAATTAACATTGGGTGATTAGAATGTCTCATTATTTAGGAATTAATCCAGTTCACCTTTGTACAAAATCAACCCTTGATGAATGGCACCTTTGGATGATGGATTTAAATAGAATTTGAGATTTATTGGTGTATATACTTGTTTGATTCAATTAATATACTAGGTTGTTTAGCCACATGTGTTATATTTCATGATCAATGTATCAGAAAGTGGCTTTGGAATCAAAAGTGGAACCTTGTTAACCAAAAATCATGCCGGGAACTCTCTATTTTTGAATTCAACAATTAATATCAACAAGAAATGCAATTCAAAATCAAGGACTCCATTGTTTGTTAAATTGAATGAATTCATGTAATTGATGGTCCACGTGCAATCTTTTTCATAATGAATATAGTTATTAAGAAAGAATGAAAAGTAAATTTCAAGGTTATTGCATGAAAAATACTCATGGCAAAAACAAGAGAAGCCTAATTAACATTGAGTGATTAGAATGTCTCATTATTTAGGAATTAAACCAGTTCACCTTTGTACGAAATGCAACCCTTGATGAATGGCACCTTTGGATGATGGATTTAAATAGAATTTGAGATTTATTGGTGTATATACTTGTTTGATTCAATTAATATACTAGGTTGTTTAGCCACATGTGTTATATTTCATGATCAATGTATCAGAAAGTGGCTTTGCAATCAAAAGTGGAGCCTTGTTAACCACAAATCATGCCAAGAACTCTCTATTTTTGAATTCAACAATTAATATCAACAAGAAATGCAATTCAAAATCAAGGACTCCATTGTTTGTTAAATTGAATGAATTCATGTAATTGATGGTCCACGTGCAATCTTTTTCATAATGAATATAGTTATTAAGAAAGAATGAAAAGTAAATTTCAAGGTTATTGCATGAAAAATACTCATGGCAAAAACAAGAGAAGCCTAATTAACATTGAGTGATTAGAATGTCTCATTATTTAGGAATTAAACCAGTTCACCTTTGTACGAAATGCAACCCTTGATGAATGGCACCTTTGGATGATGGATTTAAATAGAATTTGAGATTTATTGGTGTATATACTTGTTTGATTCAATTAATATACTAGGTTGTTTAGCCACATGTGTTATATTTCATGATCAATGTATCAGAAAGTGGCTTTGCAATCAAAAGTGGAGCCTTGTTAACCACAAATCATGCCAAGAACTCTCTATTTTTGAATTCAACAATTAATATCAACAAGAAATGCAATTCAAAATCAAGGACTCCATTGTTTGTTAAATTGAATGAATTCATTTAATTGATGGTCCATGTGAAATTTTTTTCATAATGAGTATAGTTATTAGGAAAGAATGAAAAGTAAATTTCAAGGTTATTGCATGAAAAATAGTCATGGCAAAAACAAGAAAAGCCTAATTAACATTGGGTGATTAGAATGTCTCATTATTTAGGAATTAAACCAGTTCACCTTTGTATGAAATGCAACCCTTGATGAATGGCACCTTTGGATGATGGATTTAAATAGAATTTGAGATTTATTGGTGTATATACTTGTTTGATTCAATTAATATACTAGGTTGTTTAGCCACATGTGTTATATTTCATGATCAATGTATCAAAAAGTGGCATCGGAATCAAAAGTGGAGCCTTGTTAACCAAAAATCATGCCAGGAACTCTCTATTTTTGAATTCAACAATTAATATCAATAAGAAATGCAATTCAAAATCAAGGACTCCATTGTTTGTTAAATTGAATGAATTCATTTAATTGATGGTCCATGTGCAATTTTTTTCATAATGAGTATAGTTATTAAGAAAGAATGAAAAGTAAATTTCAAGGTTATTGCATGAAAAATAGTCATGGCAAAAACAAGAAAAGCCTAATTAACATTGGGTGATTAGAATGTATCATTATTTAGGAATTAAACCAGTTCACCTTTGTATGAAATGCAACCCTTGATGAATGGCACCTTTCGATGATGGATTTAAATAGAATTTGAGATTTATTGGTGTATATACTTGTTTGATTCAATTAATATACTAGGTTGTTTAGCCACATGTGTTATATTTCATGATCAATGTATCAGAAAGTGGCTTTGGAATCAAAAGTGGAACCTTGTTAACCAAAAATTATGCCGGGAACTCTCTATTTTTGAATTCAACAATTAATATCAGCAAGAAATGCAATTCAAAATCAAGGACTCCATTGTTTGTTAAATTGAATGAATTCATGTAATTGATGGTCCACGTGCAATCTTTTTCATAATGAATATAGTTATTAAGAAAGAATGAAAAGTAAATTTCAAGGTTATTGCATGAAAAATACTCATGGCAAAAACAAGAGAAGCCTAATTAACATTGGGTGATTAGAATGTCTCATTATTTAGCAATTAAACCAGTTCACCTTTGTACGAAATGCAACCCTTGATGAATGGCACCTTTGGATGATGGATTTAAATAGAATTTGAGATTTATTGGTGTATATACTTGTTTGATTCAATTAATATACTAGGTTGTTTAGCCACATGTGTTATATTTCATGATCAATGTATCAGAAAGTGGCTTTGCAATCAAAAGTGGAGCCTTGTTAACCACAAATCATGCCAAGAACTCTCTATTTTTGAATTCAACAATTAATATCAACAAGAAATGCAATTCAAAATCAAGGACTCCATTGTTCGTTAAATTGAATGAATTCATATAATTCATGGTCCACGTGCAATCTTTTTCATAATGAATATAGTTATTAAGAAAGAATCAAAAGTAAATTTCAAGGTTATTGCATGAAAAATAGTCATGGCAAAAACAAGAGAAGCTTAATTAACATTGGGTGATTAGAATGTCTCATTATTTAGGAATTAAACCAGTTCACCTTTGTACGAAATGCAACCCTTGATGAATGGCACCTTTGGATGATGGATTTAAATAGAATTTGAGATTTATTGGTGTATATACTTGTTTGATTCAATTAATATACTAGGTTATTTAGCCATATGTGTTATATTTCATGATGAATGTATCAAAAAGTGGGTTTGGAATCAAAACAGGAGCCTTGTTAACCAAAAGTTATTCGAGGAGCTCTCTATTTTTGAATTCAACAATTAATATCTATAAGAAATGCGATTCAACATCAGGGACTCCATTGTTTGTTCAATTGATTGAATTCATCTTATATATGGTCCAAGGGCATTTTTTTCATAATGAATATAGTTATTAAAAAGGAAACACAAGTTAATTTCATGGTTATTGCATGAAAAATAGTCCTGGTAACAACAAGAGGAGCCTAATTAACATGAGGTGATTAGAAATTCTCATTATTTAGGAATTAAACCAGTTAACATTTGTACGAAATGAAAACCATGATGAATGGCACCTTTGGCTGATGGATATAAATAGATTTTGATTTTTATAGATGTTTATGCTTGTTTGATTCAATTAACATACTAGGTTGTTCAGCCACATGTGTTATATTTCATGATCAATGTATCAAAAAGTGTGTTTGGAAGCAAAAGAGGAAACTTGCTAACAATAAATGATGCGAGGAACTCTCAATTTTTGAATTCAACAATTAATATCAATAAGAAATGCAATTCAAAATCCGGGACTCCATTGTTTGTTAAATTGAATGAATTCATGTAATTGATGGTCCATGGGCATTTTTTTCATAATGTATCATAAAGTTGCTTTGGAATCAAAAGAGGAGAGTTGCTAACCAGAAATGGTGGGAGGAACTCTCTATTTTTGAATTCAACAATTAATATCAATAAGAAATGCAATTCAAAATCAAGGATGCCATTGTTTGTTAAATAAAATGAATTCATCTTATAAATGGTCTAGGGGCATTTTTTTCATAGTGAATATAGTTACAAAGCAGGAAACAAAAGTGAATTTCGTGGTTATTTCATGAAAAATAGTCCTGGCAACAACAATAGGAGCCTAATTAACATGAGGTGTTTAGAAATTCTCATTATTTAGGAATTAAACTAGTTAACATTTGTACGAAATGCAAACCATGAGGAATGGCACCTTTGGATCACGGAGTTAAAAAGATTTGCAGATTTATTAGTGTATATACTTGTTTGATTCAATTAATATACTTGGTTTTTTAGCCACATGTGTTATATTTCACGATCAATGTATGAAAATGTGGGTTTGCAATTAAAAGAGGAGCCTTGTTAACCAAAAATGATTCGGGGAACTCTCTATTTTTGAATTCAACAATTAATATCTATAAGAAATGCGATTCAAAATCAACGACTCCATTGTTTGTTAAATTGAATGAATTCAAGTAATTGATGGTCCACGTGCAATTTTTTCATAATGAATATAGTTATTAAGAAAGAATCAAAAGTAAATTTCAAGGTTATTGCATGAAAAATAGTCATGGCAAAAACAAGAGAAGCCTAATTAACATTAGGTGATTAGAATATCTCATTATTTAGGAATTAAACCTGTTAACATTTGTACGAAATGTAAACCATGATGAATGGCACCTATGCATGATGGATTTAAATAGAATTTGAGATTTATTGGTTTATATACTTGTTTGATTCAATTAATATACTAGGTTGTTTGGCCACATGTGTTATATTTCATGATGAATGTATCTAAAAGTGGGTTTGGAATCAAAAGAGGAGCCTTGTGAACCTAAAATTAGTCGAGGAACTCTCTATTTTTGAATTCAACAATTAATATCTATAAGAAATGCGATTCAAAATCAAGGACTCCATTGTTTGTTAAATTGAATGATTTCATCTTACATATGGTCCAGCGGCATTTTTTTCATAATGAATATAGTTATTAAGAAAGAAACACAAGTTAATTTCAAGGTTATTATATGAAAAATAGTCATGGCAAAAACAAGAGAAGCCTAATTAACATTAGGTGATTAGAATGTCTCATTATTTAAGAATTAAACCAGTTAACATTTGTACAAAATGCAAACTATGATGAATGACACAGTTGGATGATGGATTTAAATCGAATTCGAGATTCACTGGTGTATATATTTGTTTGATTCAATTAATATACTAGGTTGTTTGGCCACATGTGTTATATTTCATGATCAATGTATCAAAAAGTGGGTTTGGAATCAAAAGAGGAGCCTTATGAACCAAAAATTATTCGAGGAACTCTCTATTTTTGAATTCAACAATTAATATCTATAAGAAATGCGATTCAAAATCAAGGAGTCTATTGTTTGTTAAAATGAATGATTTCATCTTATATATGGTCCAGGGGCAATTTTTTCATAATAAATATAGTTATTCAGAAAGAAACACAAGTTAATTAAAAGGTTATTGCGTGAAAAATAGTCCTGGTAACAACAAGAGGAGCCTAATGAGGTGATTAGAAATTCTCATTATTTTGTAATTAAACCAGTTAACATTGGTATGAAATGCAAACCATGACGAATGGCACATTTAGGTGATGGATTTATATAGATTTGGATTTTTATTGGTGTTTATACATGTTTGATTCAATTAATATACTAGGTTGTTTAGCCACATGTGTTATATTTCATGATCAATGTATCAAAAAGTGGGTGTGGAATCAAGAGAGGAGCCTTGTTATCCAAAAATTATTCGACGAACTCTCTATTTTTGAATTCAACAATTAATATCTATAAGAAATGCGATTCAAAATCAAGGACTCCATTGTTTGTTAAATTGAATGAATTCATCTTATAGATGGTCCAGGGGCATTTTTTTCATAATGAATATAGTTATTAAGAAAGAAACACAAGTTAATTTCAAGGTTATTGCATGAAAAATAGTCCTGGTAACAACAAGAGGAGCCTAATTAACATGAGGTGATTAGAAATTCTCATTATTTAGGATTTACACTAGTTAACTTTTGTACGAAATGCAAACCATGATGAATTGCACCTTTGGATGATGGATTTAAATAGGTTTGGAGATTTATTGGTGTATATACTTGTTTGATTGAATTAATATAGTAGGTTGTTTAGCTACATGTGTTATATTTCATGATCAATGTATCAAAAAGTGGCTTTGGAATCAAAAGTGGAGCCTTGTTAACCAAAAATCATGCCAGTAACTCTCTATTTTTGAATTCAACAATTAATATCAACAAGAAAATGCAATTCAAAATCAAGGACTCCATTGTTTGTTAAATTGAATGAATTCACGTAATTGATGGTCCACGTGCAATTTTTTCATAATGCATATAGTTATTAATAAAGAATCAAAAGTAAATTTCAAGGTTATTGCATGAAAAATAGTCATGGCAAAAACAAGAGAAGCCTAATTAACATTAGGTGATTAGAATGTCTCATTATTTAGGAATTAAAGCAGTTAACATTTGTACGAAATGCAAACCATGATGCATGACACCTATGCATGATGGATTTAAATAGAATTTGAGATTTATTGGTGTATATACTTGTTTGATTCAATTAATATACTAGGTTGTTTAGCCACATGTGTTATATTTCATGATGAATGTATCAAAAAGTGGGTTTGGAATCAAAAGAGGAGCCTTGTGAACCAAAAATTATTCGAGGAACTCTCTATTTTTGAATTCAACAATTAATATCTATAAGAAATGCGATTCAAAATCAAGGACTCCATTGTTTGATAAATTGAATGATTTCATCTTATATATGGTCCAGGGGCATTTTTTTCATAATGAATATAGTTATTAAGAAAGAAGCACAAGTTAATTTCAAGGTTATTGCATGAAAAATAGTCATGGCAAAAACAAGAGAAGCCTAATTAACATTAGGTGATTAGAATGTCTCATTATTTAAGAATTAAACCAGTTAACATTTGTACGAAATGCAAATCATGATGAATGGCACCATTGGATGATGGGTTTAAATAGAATTCGAGATTCATTGGTGTATAAACTTGTTTGATTCAATAAATATACTAGGATGTTTAGCCACATGTGTTAGATTTCATGATGAATGTATGAAGAAGTGGGTTTGGAATCAAAAGAGGAGCCTTGTGAACCAAAAATTATTCGAGGAACTTTCTATTTTTGAATTCAACAATTAATATCTAGAAGAAATGCGACTCAACATCAGGGACTCCATTGTTTGTTAAATTGAATGATTTCATCTTATATATGGTCCAGGGGCATTTTTTTTCATAATGAATATAGTTATTAAGAAGGAAACACAAGTTAATTTCAAGGTTATTGCATGAAAAATAGTCCTGGTAACAACAAGAGGAGCCTAATTAACATGAGGTGATTAGAAATTCTCATTATTTAGGATTTACACTAGTTAACTTTTGTACGAAATGCAAACCATGATGAATTGCACCTTTGGATGATGGATTTAAATAGGTTTGGAGATTTATTGGTGTATATACTTGTTTGATTGAATTAATATAGTAGGTTGTTTAGCTACATGTGTTATATTTCATGATCAATGTATCAAAAAGTGGCTTTGGAATCAAAAGTGGAGCCTTGTTAACCAAAAATCATGCCAGTAACTCTCTATTTTTGAATTCAACAATTAATATCAACAAGAAATGCAATTCAAAATCAAGGACTCCATTGTTTGTTAAATTGAATGAATTCACGTAATTGATGGTCCACATGCAATTTTTTCATAATGAATATAGTTATTAATAAAGAATCAAAAGTAAATTTCAAGGTTATTGCATGAAAAATAGTCATGGCAAAAACAAGAGAAGCCTAATTAACATTAGGTGATTAGAATGTCTCATTATTTAGGAATTAAAGCAGTTAACATTTGTACGAAATGCAAACCATGATGCATGACACCTATGCATGATGGATTTAAATAGAATTTGAGATTTATTGGTGTATATACTTGTTTGATTCAATTAATATACTAGGTTGTTTAGCCACATGTGTTATATTTCATGATGAATGTATCAAAAAGTGGGTTTGGAATCAAAAGAGGAGCCTTGTGAACCAAAAATTATTCGAGGAACTCTCTATTTTTGAATTCAACAATTAATATCTATAAGAAATGCGATTCAAAATCAAGGACTCCATTGTTTGATAAATTGAATGATTTCATCTTATATATGGTCCAGGGGCATTTTTTTCATAATGAATATAGTTATTAAGAAAGAAGCACAAGTTAATTTCAAGGTTATTGCATGAAAAATAGTCATGGCAAAAACAAGAGAAGCCTAATTAACATTAGGTGATTAGAATGTCTCATTATTTACGAATTAAACCAGTTAACATTTGTACGAAATGCAAATCATGATGAATGGCACCATTGGATGATGAGTTTAAATAGAATTCGAGATTCATTGGTGTATAAACTTGTTTGATTCAATAAATATACTAGGATGTTTAGCCATATGTGTTAGATTTCATGATCAATGTATCAAAAAGTGGGTTTGGAATCAAAAGAGGAGCCTTGTGATCCAAAAATTATTCGAGGAACTCTCTATTTTTGAATTCAACAATTAATATCTATAAGAAATGCGATTCAAAATCAAGGACTCCATTGTTTGTTAAATTGAATGATTTCATCTTATATATGGTTTAGGGGCATTTTTTTCATAATAAATATAGTTATTCAGAAAGAAACACAAGTTAATTAAAAGGTTATTGCGTGAAAAATAGTCCTGGTAACAACAAGAGGAGCCTAATGAGGTGATTAGAAATTCTCATTATTTTGTAATTAAACCAGTTAACATTGGTATGAAATGCAAACCATGACGAATGACACATTTAGGTGATGGGTTTATATAGATTTGGATTTTTATTGGTGTTTTTACATGTTTGATTCAATTAATATACTAGGTTGTTTAGCCACATGTGTTATATTTCATGATCAATGTATCATAAAGTGGGTTTGGAATCAAGAGAGGAGCCTTGTTAACTAAAAATTATTCGAGAAACTCTCTATTTTTGAATTCAACAATTAATATCTATAAGAAATGCGATTCAAAATCAAGGACTCCATTGTTTGTTAAATTGAATGAATTCATCTTATAGATGGTCCAAGGGCATTTTTTTCATAATGAATATAGTTATTAAGAAAGAAACACAAGTTAATTTCAAGGTTATTGCATGAAAAATAGTCCTGGTAACAACAAGAGGAGCCTAATTAACATGAGGTGATTAGAAATTCTCATTATTTAGGATTTACACTAGTTAACTTTTGTACGAAATGCAAACCATGATGAATTGCACCTTTGGATGATGGATTTAAATAGGTTTGGAGATTTATTGGTGTATATACTTGTTTGATTGAATTAATATAGTAGGTTGTTTAGCTACATGTGTTATATTTCATGATCAATGTATCAAAAAGTGGCTTTGGAATCAAAAGTGGAGCCTTGTGAACCAAAAATCATGCCAGGAACTCTCTATTTTTGAATTCAACAATTAATATCAATAAGAAATGGAATTCAAAATCAAGCACTCCATTGTTTGTTAAATTGAATGAATTCATTTAATTGATGGTCTACGTGCAATTTTTTTCATAATGAGTATAGTTATTAAGAAAGAATGAAAAGTAAATTTCAAGGTCATTGCATGAAAAATAGTCATGGCAAAAACAAGAGAAGCCTAATTAACATTGCCTGATTAGAATGTCTCATTTTTTAGGAATTAAACCAGTTCACCATTGTACGAAATGCAAACCATGATGAATGACACCTTTGGATGATGGATTTAAATAGAATTCGAGATTTATTGGTGTATATGCTTGTTTGATTCAATTAATATACTAGGTTCTTTATCCACATGTGTTATATTTCATGAGCAATGTATTAGAAAGTGGCTTTGGAATCAAAACTGGAGCCTTGTTAACAAAAAATTATGCCAGGAACTCTCTAATTTTCAATTCAACAATTAATA
Source organism: Ceriops zippeliana (assembly GCA_037897445.1). Classification (NCBI taxonomy): domain Eukaryota; kingdom Viridiplantae; phylum Streptophyta; class Magnoliopsida; order Malpighiales; family Rhizophoraceae; genus Ceriops; species Ceriops zippeliana. The sequence continues at coordinate 329,178 of JBAPLH010001247.1, read as the reverse complement.
TCAACAAGAAATGCAAATCAAAATCAAGGACTCCATTGTTTGTTAAATTGAATGAATTCATTTAATTGATGGTCCACGTGCAATTTTTTTCATAATGAGTATAGTTATTAAGAAAGAATGAAAAGTAAATTTCAAGGTTATTGCATGAAAAATAGTCATGGCAAAAACAAGAGAAGCCTAATTAACATTGGGTGATTAGAATGTCTCATTATTTAGGAATTAAACTAGTTCACCTTTGTACGAAATGCAATCCATGATGAATGACACCTATGGATGTGGATTTAAATAGAATGTGAGATTTATTGGTGTATATACTTGTTTCATTCAATTAATATACTAGGTTGTTTAGCCACATGTGTTATATTTCATGATCAATGTATCAAAAAGTGGCTTTGGAATCAAAAGTGGAGCCTTGTTTACCAAAAATCATGCCAGGAACTCTCTATTTTTGAATTCAACAATTAATATCAACAAGAAATGCAATTCAAAATCAAGGACTCCATTGTTTGTTAAATTGAATGAATTCATGTAATTGATGGTCCACGTCCAATCTTTTTCATAATGAATATAGTTATTAAGAAAGAATGAAAAGTAAATTTCAAGGTTATTGCATGAAAAATACTCATGGAAAAAACAAGAGAAGCCTAGTTAACATTAGGTGATTAGAATGTCTCATTATTTACGAATTAAATCAGTTCACCTTTGTACGAAATGCAACCCTTGATGAATGACACCTTTGGATGATGGATTTAAATAGAATTCGAGATTTATTGGTGTATATACTTGTTTGATTCAATTAATATACTAGTTTGTTTAGCCACATGTGTTATATTTCATGATCAATGTAACAAAAAGTGGGTTCGGAATCAAAAGAGGAGCCTTGTGAACCAAAAATTATTCGAGGAACTCTCTATTTTTGAATTCAACAATTAATTTCTATAAGAAATGCGATTCAAAATCAAGGACTCCATTGTTTGTTAAATTGAATGAATTCATCTTATAGATGGTCCAGGGGCATTTTTTTCATAATGAATATAGTTATTAAGGTTATTGCATGAAAAATAGTCCTGGTAACAACAAGAGGATCCTAATTAACATGAGGTGATTAGAAATTCTCATTATTTAGGATTTACACTAGTTAACTTTTGTATGAAATGCAAACCATGATGAATTGCACCTTTGGATGATGGATTTAAATAGGTTTGTATTTTTATTGGTGTTTATGCTTGTTTGATTCAATTAATATACTAGGTTGTTTAGCCACATGTGTTATATTTCATGATCAATGTATCAGAAAGTGGCTTTGGAATCAAAAGTGGAGCCTTGTTAACCAAAAATCATGCCAGGAACTCTCTATTTTTGAATTCAACAATTAATATCAACAAGAAATGCAATTCAAAATGAAGGACTCCATTGTTTGTGAAATTGAATGAATTCATGTAATTAATGGTCTACGTGCAATCTTTTTCATAATGAATATAGTTATTAAGAAAGAATCAAAAGTAAATTTCAAGGTTATTGCATGAAAAATACTCATGGCAAAATCAAGAGAAGCCTAATTCACATTGGGTGATTAGAATGTCTCAATATTTAGGAATTAAACCAGTTCACCTTTGTACAAAATGCAACCCTTGATGAATGGCACCTTTGGATGATGGATTTAAATAGAATTCGAGATTTATTGGTGTATATACTTGTTTGATTCAATTAATATACTAGGTTGTTTAGCCACATGTGTTATATTTCATGATCAATGTATCAAAAAGTGTGTTTGGAAGCAAAAGAGGAAACTTGCTAACCATAAATGATACCAGGAACTCTGTATTTTTGAATTCAACAATTAATATCAACAAGAAATGCAATTCAAAATCAAGGCTCCATTGTTTGTTAAATTGAATGAATTCATGTAATTGATGGTCCACGTCCAATCTTTTTCATAATGAATATAGTTATTAAGAAAGAATGAAAAGTAAATTTCAAGGTTATTGCATAAAAAATACTCATGGCAAAAACAAGAGAAGCCTAATTAACATTAGGTGATTAGAATGTCTCATTATTTACGAATTAAATCAGTTCACCTTTGTAAGAAATGCAACCCTTGATGAATGGCACCTTTCGATGATGGATTTAAATAGAATTCGAGATTTATTGGTGTATATACTTGTTTGATTCAATTAATATACTAGGTTGTTTAGCCACATGTGTTATATTTCATGATCAATGTATCAAAAAGTGGGTTTGGAATCAAAAGAGGAGCCTTGTGAACCAAAAATTATTCGAGTAACTCTCTATTTTTGAATTCAACAATTAATTTCTATAAGAAATGCGATTCAAAATCAAGGACTCCATTGTTTGTTAAATTGAATGAATTCATCTTATAGATGGTCCAGGGGCATTTTTTTCATAATGAATATAGTTATTAAGAAAGAAACACAAGTTAATTTCAAGGTTATTGCATGAAAAATAGTCCTGGTAACAACAAGAGGAGCCTAATTAACATGAGGTGATTAGAAATTCTCATTATTTAGGATTTACACTAGTTAACTTTTGTACGAAATGCAAACCATGATGAATTGCACCTTTGGATGATGGATTTAAATAGGTTTTTATTTTTATTGGTGTTTATGCTTGTTTGATTCAATTAATATACTAGGTTGTTTAGCCACATGTGTTATAATTCATGATCAATGTATCAGAAAGTGGCTTTGGAATCAAAAGTGGAGCCTTGTTAACCAAAAATCATGCCAAGAACTCTCTATTTTAGAATTCAACAATTAATATCAACAAGAAATGCAATTCAAAATCAAGGACTCCATTGTTTGTTAAATTGAATGAATTCAGGTAATTGATGGTCCACGTGCAATCTTTTTCATAATGAATATAGTTATTAAGAAAGAATCAAAAGTAAATTTCAAGGTTATTGCATGAAAAATACTCATGGCAAAATCAAGAGAAGCCTAATTAACATTGGGTGATTAGAATGTCTCATTATTTAGGAATTAAACGAGTTCACCTTTGTACGAAATGCAACCCTTGATGAATGGCACCTTTGGATGATAGATTTAAATAGAATTCGAGATTTATTGGTGTATATACTTGTTTGATTCAATTAATATACTAGGTTGTTTAGCCACATGTGTTATATTTCATCATCAATGTATCAGAAAGTGGCTTTGGAATCAAAAGTGGAGCCTTGTTAAGCAAAAAGCATGCCAGGAACTCTCTATTTTTGAATTGAACAATTAATATCAACAAGAAATGCAATTCAAAATCAAGGACTCCATTGTTTGTTAAATTGAATGAATTCAGGTAATTGATGGTCCACGTGCAATCTTTTTCATAATGAATATAGTTATTAAGAAAGAATCAAAAGTAAATTTCAAGGTTATTGCATGAAAAATACTCATGGCAAAATCAAGAGAAGCCTAATTAACATTGGGTGATTAGAATGTCTCATTATTTAAGAATTAAACCAGTTAACATTTGTACGAAATGCAAATCATGATGAATGGCACCATTGGATGATGGGTTTAAATAGAATTCGAGATTCATTGGTGTATAAACTTGTTTGATTCAATAAATATACTAGGATGTTTAGCCACATGTGTTAGATTTCATGATGAATGTATCAAGAAGTGGGTTTGGAATCAAAAGAGGAGCCTTGTGAACCAAAAATTATTCGAGGAACTTTCTATTTTTGAATTCAACAATTAATATCTAGAAGAAATGCGACTCAACATCAGGGACTCCATTGTTTGTTAAATTGAATGATTTCATCTTATATATGGTCCAGGGGCATTTTTTTCATAATGAATATAGTTATTAAGAAGGAAACACAAGTTAATTTCAAGGTTATTGCATGAAAAATAGTCCTGGTAACAACAAGAGGAGCCTAATTAACATGAGGTGATTAGAAATTCTCATTATTTAGGATTTACACTAGTTAACTTTTGTACGAAATGCAAACCATGATGAATTGCACCTTTGGATGATGGATTTAAATAGGTTTGGAGATTTATTGATGTATATACTTGTTTGATTGAATTAATATAGTAGGTTGTTTAGCTACATGTGTTATATTTCATGATCAATGTATCAAAAAGTGGCTTTGGAATCAAAAGTGGAGCCTTGTTAACCAAAAATCATGCCAGTAACTCTCTATTTTTTTGAATTCAACAATTAATATCAACAAGAAATGCAATTCAAAATCAAGGACTCCATTGTTTGTTAAATTGAATGAATTCACGTAATTGATGGTCCACGTGTAATTTTTTCATAATGAATATAGTTATTAATAAAGAATCAAAAGTAAATTTCAAGGTTATTGCATGAAAAATAGTCATGGCAAAAACAAGAGAAGCCTAATTAACATTAGGTGATTAGAATGTCTCATTATTTAGGAATTAAAGCAGTTAACATTTGTAACGAAATTCAAACCATGATGCATGACACCTATGCATGATGGATTTAAATAGAATTTGAGATTTATTGGTGTATATACTTGTTTGATTCAATTAATATACTAGGTTGTTTAGCCACATGTGTTATATTTCATGATGAATGTATCAAAAAGTGGGTTTGGAATCAAAAGAGGAGCCTTGTGAACCAAAAATTATTCGAGGAACTCTCTATTTTTGAATTCAACAATTAATATCTATAAGAAATGCGATTCAAAATCAAGGACTCCATTGTTTGATAAATTGAATGATTTCATCTTATATATGGTCCAGGGGCATTTTTTTCATAATGAATATAGTTATTAAGAAAGAAGCACAAGTTAATTTCAAGGTTATTGCATGAAAAATAGTCATGGCAAAAACAAGAGAAGCCTAATTAACATTAGGTGATTAGAATGTCTCATTATTTACGAATTAAACCAGTTAACATTTGTACGAAATGCAAATCATGATGAATGGCACCATTGGATGATGGGTTTAAATAGAATTCGAGATTCATTGGTGTATAAACTTGTTTGATTCAATAAATATACTAGGATGTTTAGCCACATGTGTTAGATTTCATGATCAATGTATCAAAAAGTGGGTTTGGAATCAAAAGAGGAGCCTTGTGATCCAAAAATTATTCGAGGAACTCTCTATTTTTGAATTCAACAATTAATATCTATAAGAAATGCGATTCAAAATCAAGGACTCCATTGTTTGTTAAATTGAATGATTTCATCTTATATATGGTCTAGGGGCATTTTTTTCATAATAAATATAGTTATTCAGAAAGAAACACAAGTTAATTAAAAGGTTATTGCGTGAAAAATAGTCCTGGTAACAACAAGAGGAGCCTAATGAGGTGATTAGAAATTCTCATTATTTTGTAATTAAACCAGTTAACATTGGTATGAAATGCAAACCATGACGAATGACACATTTAGGTGATGGGTTTATATAGATTTGGATTTTTATTGGTGTTTTTACATGTTTGATTCAATTAATATACTAGGTTGTTTAGCCACATGTGTTATATTTCATGATCAATGTATCAAAAAGTGGGTTTGGAATCAAGAGAGGAGCCTTGTTAACTAAAAATTATTCGAGAAACTCTCTATTTTTGAATTCAACAATTAATATCTATAAGAAATGCGATTCAAAATCAAGGACTCCATTGTTTGTTAAATTGAATGAATTCATCTTATAGATGGTCCAGGGGCATTTTTTTCATAATGAATATAGTTATTAAGGTTATTGCATGAAAAATAGTCCTGGTAACAACAAAAGGATCCTAATTAACATGAGGTGATTAGAAATTCTCATTATTTAGGATTTACACTAGTTAACTTTTGCATGAAATGCAAACCATGATGAATTGCACCTTTGGATGATGGATTTAAATAGGTTTGTATTTTTATTGGTGTTTATGCTTGTTTGATTCAATTAATATACTAGGTTGTTTAGCCATATGTGTTATATTTCATGATCAATGTATCAGAAAGTGGCTTTGGAATCAAAAGTGGAGCCTTGTTAACCAAAAATCATGCCAGGAACTCTCTATTTTTGAATTCAACAATTAATATCAACAAGAAATGCAATTCAAAATAAAGGACTCCATTGTTTGTGAAATTGAATGAATTCATGTAATTGATGGTCCACGTGCAATCTTTTTCATAATGAATATAGTTATTAAGAAAGAATCAAAAGTAAATTTCAAGGTTATTGCATGAAAAATACTCATGGCAAAATCAAGAGAAGCCTAATTCACATTGGGTGATTAGAATGTCTCAATATTTAGGAATTAAACCAGTTCACCTTTGTACAAAATGCAACCCTTGATGAATGGCACCTTTGGATGATGGATTTAAATAGAATTCGAGATTTATTGGTGTATATACTTGTTTGATTCAATTAATATACTAGGTTGTTTAGCCACATGAGTTATATTTCATGATCAATGTATCAAAAAGTGTGTTTGGAAGCAAAAGAGGAAACTTGCTAACCATAAATGATACCAGGAACTCTCTATTTTTGAATTCAACAATTAATATCAACAAGAAATGCAATTCAAAATCAAGGCTCCATTGTTTGTTAAATTGAATGAATTCATGTAATTGATGGTCCACGTCCAATCTTTTTCATAATGAATATAGTTATTAAGAAAGAATGAAAAGTAAATTTCAAGGTTATTGCATAAAAAATACTCATGGCAAAAACAAGAGAAGCCTAATTAACATTAGGTGATTAGAATGTCTCATTATTTACGAATTAAATCAGTTCACCTTTGTAAGAAATGCAACCCTTGATGAATGGCACCTTTCGATGATGGATTTAAATAGAATTTGAGATTTATTGGTGTATATACTTGTTTGATTCAATTAATATACTAGGTTGTTTAGCCACATGTGTTATATTTCATGATCAATGTATCAAAAAGTGGGTTTGGAATCAAAAGAGGAGCCTTGTGAACCAAAAATTATTCGAGTAACTCTCTATTTTTGAATTCAACAATTAATTTCTATAAGAAATGCGATTCAAAATCAAGGACTCCATTGTTTGTTAAATTGAATGAATTCATCTTATAGATGGTCCAGGGGCATTTTTTTCATAATGAATATAGTTATTAAGAAAGAAACACAAGTTAATTTCAAGGTTATTGCATGAAAAATAGTCCTGGTAACAACAAGAGGAGCCTAATTAACATGAGGTGATTAGAAATTCTCATTATTTAGGATTTACACTAGTTAACTTTTGTACGAAATGCAAACCATGATGAATTGCACCTTTGGATGATGGATTTAAATAGGTTTTTATTTTTATTGGTGTTTATGCTTGTTTGATTCAATTAATATACTACGTTGTTTAGCCACATGTGTTATAATTCATGATCAATGTATCAGAAAGTGGCTTTGGAATCAAAAGTGGAGCCTTGTTAACCAAAAATCATGCCAAGAACTCTCTATTTTAGAATTCAACAATTAATATCAACAAGAAATGCAATTCAAAATCAAGGACTCCATTGTTTGTTAAATTGAATGAATTCAGGTAATTGATGGTCCACGTGCAATCTTTTTCATAATGAATATAGTTATTAAGAAAGAATCAAAAGTAAATTTCAAGGTTATTGCATGAAAAATACTCATGGAAAAATCAAGAGAAGCCTAATTAACATTGGGTGATTAGAATGTCTCATTATTTAGGAATTAAACTAGTTCACCTTTGTACGAAATGCAACCCTTGATGAATGGCACCTTTGGATGATAGATTTAAATAGAATTCGAGATTTATTGGTGTATATACTTGTTTGATTCAATTAATATACTAGGTTGTTTAGCCACATGTGTTATATTTCATCATCAATGTATCAGAAAGTGGCTTTGGAATCAAAAGTGGAGCCTTGTTAAGCAAAAAGCATGCCAGGAACTCTCTATTTTTGAATTGAACAATTAATATCAACAAGAAATGCAATTCAAAATCAAGGACTCCATTGTTTGTTAAATTGAATGAATTCATGTAATTGATGGTCCACGTGCAATCTTTTTCATAATGAATATAGTTATTAAGAAAGAATGAAAAGTAAATTTCAAGGTTATTGCATGAAAAATACTCATGGCAAAAACAAGAGAATCCTAATTAACATTAGGTGATTAGAATGTCTCATTATTTACGAATTAAACCAGTTCACCTTTGTACGGAATGCAACCCTTGATGAATGGCACCTTTGGATGATGGATTTAAATAGAATTCGAGATTTATTGGTGTATATACTTGTTTGATTCAATTAATATACTAGGTTGTTTAGCCACATGTGTTATATTTCATGATCAATGTATCAAGAAGTGGGTTTCGAATCAAAAGAGGAGCCTTGTTAACCAAAAATTATTCGAGGAACTCTCTATTTTTGAATTCAACAATTAATATCTATAAGAAATGCGATTCAACATCAAGGACTCCATTATTTGTTAAATTGAATGAATTCCACTTATATATGGTCCAAGGGCATTTTTTTCATAATGAATATAGTTATTAAGAAGGAAACACAAGTTAATTTCAAAGTTATTGCATGAAAAATAGTCCTGGTAACAAGAAGAGGAGCCTAATTAACATGAGGTGATTAGAATATCTCATTATTTAGGAATTAAACCAGTTAACATTGGTACGAAATGAAAACCATGATGAATGGCACCTTTGGCTGATGGATATAAATAGATTTTGATTTTTATAGGTGTTTATGCTTGTGTGATTCAATTAATATACTAGGTTGTTTAGCCACATGTGTTATATTTCATGATCAATGTATCAAAAAGTGTGTTTGGAAGCAAAAGAGGAAACTTGCTAACCTTAAATGATGCGAGGAACATTCTATTTTTGAATTCAACAATTAATATCAATAAGAAATGCAATTCAAAATCCGGGACTCCATTGTTTGTTAAATTGAATGAATTCATGTAATTGATGGTCCATGGGCATTTTTTTCATAATGAATATAGTTATTAAGAAAGAAACACAAGTTAATTTCAAGGTTATTGCATAAAAAATACTCATGGCAAAAACAAGAGAAGCCTAATTAACATTAGGTGATTAGAATGTCTCATTATTTACGAATTAAATCAGTTCACCTTTGTACGAAATGCAACCCTTGATGAATGGCACCTTTCGATGATGGATTTAAATAGAATTCGAGATTTATTGGTGTATATACTTGTTTGATTCAATTAATATACTAGGTTGTTTAGCCACATGTGTTATATTTCATGATCAATGTATCAAAAAGTGGGTTTGGAATCAAAAGAGGAGCCTTGTGAACTAAAAATTATTCGAGTAACTCTCTATTTTTGAATTCAACAATTAATTTCTATAAGAAATGCGATTCAAAATCAAGGACTCCATTGTGTGTTAAATTGAATGAATTCATCTTATAGATGGTCCAGGGGCATTTTTTTTTTCATAATGAATATAGTTATTAAGAAAGAAACACAAAGTTAATTTCAAGGTTATTGCATGAAAAATAGTCCTGGTAACAACAAGAGGAGCCTAATTAACATGAGGTGATTAGAAATTCTCATTATTTAGGATTTACACTAGTTAACTTTTGTACGAAATGCAAACCATGATGAATTGCACCTTTGGATGATGGATTTAAATAGGTTTTTATTTTTATTGGTGTTTATGCTTGTTTGATTCAATTAATATACTAGGTTGTTTAGCCACATGTGTTATAATTCATGATCAATGTATCAGAAAGTGGCTTTGGAATCAAAAGTGGAGCCTTGTTAACCAAAAATCATGCCAGGAACTCCCTATTTTAGAATTCAACAATTAATATCAACAAGAAATGCAATTCAAAATCAAGGACTCCATTGTTTGTTAAATTGAATGAATTTAGGTAATTGATGGTCCACGTGCAATCTTTTTCATAATGAATATAGTTATTAAGAAAGAATCAAAAGTAAATTTCAAGGTTATTGCATGAAAAATTCTAATGGCAAAATCAAGAGAAGCCTAATTAACATTGGGTGATTAGAATGTCTCATTATTTAGGAATTAAACTAGTTCACCTTTGTACGAAATGCAACCCTTGATGAATGGCACCTTTGGATGATGGATTTAAATAGAATTCGAGATTTATTGGTGTATATACTTGTTTGATTCAATTAATATACTAGGTTGTTTAGCCACATGTGTTATATTTCATCATCAATGTATCAGAAAGTGGCTTTGGAATCAAAAGTGGAGCCTTGTTAAGCAAAAAGCATGCCAGGAACTCTCTATTTTTGAATTGAACAATTAATATCAACAAGAAATGCAATTCAAAATCAAGGACTCCATTGTTTGTTAAATTGAATGAATTCATGTAATTGATGGTCCATGTCCAATCTTTTTCATAATGAATATAGTTATTAAGAAAGAATGAAAAGTAAATTTCAAGGTTATTGCATGAAAAATACTCATGGCAAAAACAAGAGAATCCTAATTAACATTAGGTGATTAGAATGTCTCATTATTTACGAATTAAACCAGTTCACCTTTGTACGGAATGCAACCCTTGATGAATGGCACCTTTGGATGATGGATTTAAATAGAATTCGAGATTTATTGGTGTATATACTTGTTTGATTCAATTAATATACTAGGTTGTTTAGCCACATGTGTTATATTTCATGATCAATATATCAAAAAGTGGGTTTCGAATCAAAAGAGGAGCCTTGTTAACCAAAAATTATTCGAGGAACTCTCTATTTTTGAATTCAACAATTAATATCTATAAGAAATGCGATTCAACATCAAGGACTCCATTATTTGTTAAATTGAATGAATTCCACTTATATATGGTCCAAGGGCATTTTTTTCATAATGAATATAGTTATTAAGAAGGAAACACAAGTTAATTTCAAGGTTATTGCATGAAAAATAGTCCTGTTAACAACAAGAGGAGCCTAATTAACATGAGGTGATTAGAAATTCTCATTATTTAGGAATTAAACCAGTTAACATTGGTACGAAATGAAAACCATGATGAATGGCACCTTTGGCTGATGGATATAAATAGATTTTGATTTTTATAGGTGTTTATGCTTGTGTGATTCAATTAATATACTAGGTTGTTTAGCCACATGTGTTATATTTCATGATTAATGTATCAAAAAGTGTGTTTGGAAGCAAAAGAGGAAACTTGCTAACCTTAAATGATGCGAGGAACATTCTATTTTTGAATTCAACAATTAATATCAATAAGAAATGCAATTCAAAATCCGGGACTCCATTGTTTGTTAAATTGAATGAATTCATGTAATTGATGGTCCATGGGCATTTTTTTCATAATGAATATAGTTATTAAGAAAGAAACACAAGTTAATTTCAAGGTTATTGCATAAAAAATACTCATGGCAAAAACAAGAGAAGCCTAATTAACATTAGGTGATTAGAATGTCTCATTATTTACGAATTAAATCAGTTCACCTTTGTACGAAATGCAACCCTTGATGAATGGCACCTTTCGATGATGGATTTAAATAGAATTCGAGATTTATTGGTGTATATACTTGTTTGATTCAATTAATATACTAGGTTCTTTAGCCACATGTGTTATATTTCATGATCAATGTATCAAAAAGTGGGTTTGGAAACAAAAGAGGAGCCTTGTGAACCAAAAATTATTCGAGTAACTCTCTATTTTTGAATTCAACAATTAATTTCTATAAGAAATGCGATTCAAAATCAAGGACTCCATTGTTTGTTAAATTGAATGAATTCATCTTATAGATGGTCCAGGGGCTTTTTTTTCATAATGAATATAGTTATTAAGAAAGAAACACAAGTTAATTTCAAGGTTATTGAATGAAATATAGTCCTGGTAACAACAAGAGGAGCCTAATGAACATGAGTTTATTAGAAATTCTCATTATTTAGGATTTACACTAGTTAACTTTTGTACGAAATGCAAACCATGATGAATTGCACCTTTGGATGATGGATTTAAATAGGTTTTTATTTTTATTGGTGTTTATGCTTGTTTGATTCAATTAATATACTAGGTTGTTTAGCCACATGTGTTATAATTCATGATCAATGTATCCGAAAGTGGCTTTGGAATCAAAAGTGGAGCCTTGTTAACCAAAAATCATGCCAGGAACTCTCTATTTTAGAATTCAACAATTAATATCAACAAGAAATTTTTCAAAATCAAGGACTCCATTGTTTGTTAAATTGAATGAATTCAGGTAATTTATGGTCCACGTGCAATCTTTTTCATAATGAATATAGTTATTAAGAAAGAATCAAAAGTAAATTTCAAGGTTATTGCATGAAAAATTCTCATGGCAAAATCAAGAGAAGCCTAATTAACATTGGGTGATTAGAATGTCTCATTATTTAGGAATTAAACTAGTTCACCTTTGTACGAAATGCAACCCTTGATGAATGGCACCTTTGGATGATGGATTTAAATAGAATTCGAGATTTATTGGTGTATATACTTGTTTGATTCAATTAATATACTAGGTTGTTTAGCCACATGTGTTATATTTCATCATCAATGTATCAGAAAGTGGCTTTGGAATCAAAAGTGGAGCCTTGTTAACCAGAAAGCATGCCAGGAACTTTCTATTTTTGAATTGAACAATTAATATCAACAAGAAATGCAATTCAAAATCAAGGACTCCATTGTTTGTTAAATTGAATGAATTCATGTAATTGATGGTCCACGTCCAATCTTTTTCATAATGAATATAGTTATTAAGAAAGAATGAAAAGTAAATTTCAAGGTTATTGCATGAAAAATACTCATGGCAAAAACAAGAGAATCCTAATTAACATTAGGTGATTAGAATGTCTCATTATTTACGAATTAAACCAGTTCACCTTTGTACGGAATGCAACCCTTGATGAATGGCACCTTTGGATGATGGATTTAAATAGAATTCGAGATTTATTGGTGTATATACTTGTTTGATTCAATTAATATACTAGGTTGTTTAGCCACATGTGTTATATTTCATGATCAATGTATCAAAAAGTGGGTTTCGAATCAAAAGAGGAGCCTTGTTAACCAAAAATTATTCGAGGAACTCTCTATTTTTGAATTCAACAATTAATATCTATAAGAAATGCGATTCAACATCAAGGACTCCATTATTTGTTAAATTGAATGAATTCCAGTTATATATGGTCCAAGGGCATTTTTTTCATAATGAATATAGTTATTAAGAAGGAAACACAAGTTAATTTCAAGGTTATTGCATGAAAAAGAGTCCTGGTAACTACAAGAGGAGCCTAATTAACATGAGGTGATTAGAAATTCTCATTATTTAGGAATTAAACCAGTTAACATTGGTACGAAATGAAAACCATGATGAATGGCACCTTTGGCTGATGGATATAAATAGATTTTGATTTTTATAGGTGTTTATGCTTGTGTGATTCAATTAATATACTAGGTTGTTTAGCCACATGTGTTATATTTCATGATCAATGTATCAAAAAGTGTGTTTGGAAGCAAAAGAGGAAACTTGCTAACCTTAAATGATGCGAGGAACTTTCTATTTTTGAATTCAACAATTAATATCAATAAGAAATGCAATTCAAAATCCGGGACTCCATTGTTTGTTAAATTGAATGAATTCATGTAATTGATGGTCCATGGGCATTTTTCTCATAATGAATATTGTTATTAAGTAAGAAACACAAGTTAATTTCAAGGTTATTGCATGAAAAATTGACCTGGTAACAAAAAGAGGAGCCTAAATAACATGAGGTGTTTACGAAATTCTCATTATTTTGGAATTAAACGAGTTAACATTGGTACGAAATGCAAACCATGACGAATGGCACCTGTGGATCATGGATTCAAATAGATTTCGAGTTTTGTTGGTGTATATACTTGTTTGATTCAATTAATATACTAGGTTGTTTAGCCACATGTGTTATATTTCATGATCAAAGTATCAAAAAGTTGCTTTGGAATCAAAAGAGGAAAGTTGCTAACCAGAAATGATGGGAGGAACTCTTTATTTTTGAATTCAACAATTAATATCAACAAGAAATGCAATTCAAAATCAAGGATGCCATTGTTTGTTAAATAAAATGAATTCATCTTATAAATGGTCTAGGGGCATTTTTTTCATACTGAATATTGTTACAAAGCAGGAAACAAAAGTTAATTTCATAGTTATTTCATGAAAAATAGTCCTGGCAACAACAAGAGGAGCCTAATTAACATGAGGCGTTTAGAAATTCTCATTATTTAGGAATTAAACTAGTTAACATTTGTATAAAATGCAAACCATGATGAATGGCACCTTTGGATGATGGATTTAAATAGATTTGGAGATTTATTAGTGTATATACTTGTTTGATTCAATTAATATGCTGGGTTGTTTAGCCACATGTGTTATACTTCATGATCAATGTATCAAAATGTGGGTTTGGAATTAAAAGAGGAGACTTGTTAACCAAAAATGATTCGGGAAACTCTCTATTTTTGAATTCAACAATTAATATCTATAACAAATGCAATTCAAAATCAAGGACTCCATTGTTTGTGAAATTGAATGAATTCATCTTATATATGGTCCGGGGGCATTTTTTTCATAATGAATATAGTTATTAAGACAGAAACACAAGTTAATTTCAAGGTTATTGCATGAAAAATAGTCATGGCAAAAACAAGAAAAGCCTAATTAACATTAGGTGATTAGAATGTCTCGTTATTTAAGAATTAAACCAATTAACATTTGTACAAAATGCAAACCATGATGAATGGCACCGTTGGATGATGGATTTAAATAGAATTCGAGATTCATTGGTGTATATACTTGTTTGATTCAATTAATATACTTGGTTGTTTAGCCACATGTGTTATATTTCATGATCAACGTATCAAAAAGTGGGTTTGGAATCAAAAGCGGAGCCTTGTGAACCAAAAATTATTCGAGGAACTCTCTATTTTTGAATTCAACAATTAATTTCTATAAGAAATGCGGTCCAAAATCAAGGACACCATTGTTTGTTAGGTTGAATGATTTCATCTTATATATGGTCCAGGGGCATTTTTTTCATAATGAATATTTATTCAGAAAGAAACACAAGTTAATTACAAGGTTATTGCATGAAAAATAGTCCTGGTAACAACAAGAGGAGCCTAATGAGGTGATTAGAAATTCTCATTATTTTGTAATTAAACCAGTTAACATTGGTATGAAATGCAAACCATGACGAATGGCACATTTAGGTGATGGATTTATATAGATTTGGATTTTTATTGGTGTTTAAACATGTTTGATTCAATTAATATACTAGGTTGTTTAGCCACATGTGTTATATTTCATGATCAATGTATCAAAAAGTGCGTTTGGAATCAAGAGAGGAGCCTTGTTAACCAAAAATTATTCGAGGAACTCTCTATTTTTGAATTCAACAATTAATATCTATAAGAAATGGGATTCAAAATCAAGGACTCCATTGCTTGTTAAATTGAATGAATTCATCTTATAGATGGTCCAGGGGCATTTTTTTCATAATGAATATAGTTATTAAGAAAGAAACACAAGTTAATTTCAAGGTTATTGCATGAAAAATAGTCCTGGTAACAACAAGAGGAGCCTAATTAACATGAGGTGATTAGAAATTCTCATTATCTTGGATTTAGACTAGTTAACTTTTGTATGAAATGCAAACCATGATGAATTGCACCTTTGGATGATGGATTTAAATAGGTTTGGAGATTTATTGGTGTATATACTTGTTTGATTCAATTAATATAATAGGTTGTTTAGCTACATGTGTTATATTTCATGATAAATGTGTCAAAAAATGGCTTTGGAATCAAAAGTGGAGCCTTATTAACCAAAAATCATGCCAGGAACTCTCTATTTTTGAATTCAACAATTAATATCAATAAGAAATGCAATTCAAAATCAAGGACTCCATTGTTTGTTAAATTGAATGAATTCATGTAATTGATGGTCCACATGCAATTTTTTCATAATGAATATAGTTATTAAGAAAGAATCAAAAGTAAATTTCAAGGATATTGCATGAAAAATAGTCATTGCAAAAACAAGAGAAGCCTAAATAACATTGCGTGATTAGAATGTCTCATTATTTAGGAATTAAACCAATTCACCTTTGTACGAAATGCAAACCATGATGAATGACACCTTTGGATGATGGATTTAAATAGAATTCGAGATTTATTGGTGTATATACTCGTTTGATTCAATTAATATACTAGGTTGTTTAGCCACATGTGTTATATTTCATGATCAATTTATCAAAAAGTGGCTTTGGAATCAAAAGAGGAGCCTTGTGAACCAAAAATTATTCGAGGAACTCTCTATTTTTGAATTCAACAATTAATATCTATAAGAAATGGGATTCAAAATCAAGGACTCCATTGTTTGCTAAATTGAATGATTTCATCTTATATATGGTCCAGGGGCATTTTTTTCATAATGAATATAGTTATTAAGAAAGAAACACAAGTGAATTTCAAGGTTATTGCATGAAAAATAGTCATGGCAAAAACAAGAGAAGCCTAATTAACATTAGGAGATTAGAATTTCTCATTATTTAAGAATTAAACCAGTTAACATTTGTATGAAATACAAACCATGATGAATGGCACCGTTGGATGATGGATTTAAATAGAATTCGAGATTCATTGGTGTATATACTTGTTTAATTCAATGAATATACTAGGTTGTTTAGCCACATGTGTTACATTTCATGATCAATGTATCAAAAAGTGGGTTTGGAATCAAAAGAGGAGCCTTGTGAACCAAAAATTATTCGAGTAACTCTCTATTTTTGAATTCAACAATTAATATGTATAAGAAATGCGATTAAAAATCAAGGACTCCATTGTTTGTTAAATTGAATGAATTCATCTTATAGATGGTCTAGGGGCATTTTTTTCATAATGAATATAGTTATTAAGAAAGAAACACAAGTTAATTTCAAGGTTATTGTATGAAAAATAGTCCTGGTAACGACAAGAGGACCCTAATTAACTTGAGGTGATTAGAAATTCTCATTATTTAGGATTTACACTAGTTAACTTTTGTACGAAATGCAAACCATGATGAATTGCACCTTTGGATGATGGATTTAAATAGGTTTGGAGATTTATTGGTGTATATACTTGTTTGATTCAATTAATATAGTAGGTTGTTTAGTTACATCTGTTATACTTCATGATCAATGTGTCAAAAAATGGCTTTGGAATCAAAAGTGGAGCCTTGTTAACCAAAAATCATGCCAGGAACTCTCTATTTTTGAATTCAACAATTAATATCAACAAGAAATGCAATTCAAAATCAAGGACTCCATTGTTTGTAAATTTGAATGAATTCATGTAATTGATGGTCCACGTGCAATTTTTTCATAATGAATATAGTTATTAAGAAAGAATCAAAAGTAAATTTCCAGGTTAGTGCATGAAAAATAGTCATGGCAAAAACAAGAGAAGCCTAAATAACATTGCGTGATTAGAATGTCTCATTATTTAGGAATTAAACCAGTTCACCTTTGTACGAAATGCAAATCATGATGAATGAAACCTTTGGATGATGGATTTAAATAGAATTCGAGATTTATTGGTGTATATGCTTGTTTGATTAAATTAATATTCTAGGTTGTTTAGCCACATGTGTTATATTTCATGATGAATGTATCAAAATGTGGGTTTGGAATCAAAAGAGGAGCCTTGTTAAGCAAAAATTATTCGAGGAACTCTCTATTTTTGAATTCAACAATTAATATCTATAAGAAATCCGATTCAACATCAGGGACTCCATTGTTTGTTAAATTGAATGAATTTATCTTATATATGGTCCAGGGGCATTCTTTTCATAATGAATATAGTTATTAAGAAGGAAACACAAGTTAATTTCAAGGTTATTGCATGAAAAATAGTCCTGGTAACAACAAGAGGAGACTAATTAACATGAGGTGATTAGAAATTCTCATTATTTAGGATTTACACTAGTTAACTTTTGTACGAAATGCAAACTATGATGAATTGCATCTTTGGATGATGGATGTAAATAGGTTTGGAGATTTATTGGTGTATATACTTGTTTGATTCAATTAATATAGTAGGTTGTTTAGCTACATGTGTTATATTTCATGATCAATGTATCAAAAAGTGTGCTTGGAATCAAAAGAGGAGCCTTATGATCCAAAAATTATTCGAGAAACTCTCTATTGTTGAATTCAACAATTAATATCAACAAGAAATGCAATTCAAAATCAAGGACTCCATTGTTTGTTAAATTGAATGAATTCAAGTAATTGATGGTCCACGTGCAATTTTTTCATAATGAATATAGTTATTAAGAAAGAATCAAAAGTAAATTTCAAGGTTATTGCATGAAAAATAGTCATGGCAAAAACAAGAAAAGCCTAAATAACATTGCGTGATTAGAATGTCTAATTATTTAGGAATTAAACCAGTTAACATTTGTACGAAATGCAAACCATGATGAATGGCACCTATGCATGATGGATTTAAATAGAATTTGAGATTTATTGGTGTATATACTTGTTTGATTGAATTAATATACGAGGTTGTTTAGCCACATGTGTTATATTTCATGATGAATGTATCAAGAAGTGGGTTTGGATTCAAAAGAGGAGCCTTGTGAACCAAAAATTATTCGAGGAACTTTCTATTTTTGAATTCAACAATTAATATCTAGAAGAAATGCGACTCAACATCAGGGACTCCATTGTTTGTTAAATTGAATGATTTCATCTTATATATGGTCCAGGGGCATTTTTTTCATAATGAATATAGTTATTAAGAAGGAAACACAAGTTAATTTCAAGGTTATTGCATGAAAAATAGTCCTGGTAACAACAAGAGGAGCCTAATTAACATGAGGTGATTAGAAATTCTCATTATTTAGGATTTACACTAGTTAACTTTTGTACGAAATGCAAACCATGATGAATTGCACCTTTGGATGATGGATTTAAATAGGTTTGGAGATTTATTGGTGTATATACTTGTTTGATTGAATTAATATAGTAGGTTGTTTAGCTACATGTGTTATATTTCATGATCAATGTATCAAAAAGTGGCTTTGGAATCAAAAGTGGAGCCTTGTTAACCAAAAATCATGCCAGTAACTCTCTATTTTTGAATTCAACAATTAATATCAACAAGAAATGCAATTCAAAATCAAGGACTCCATTGTTTGTTAAATTGAATGAATTCACGTAATTGATGGTCCACGTGTAATTTTTTCATAATGAATATAGTTATTAATAAAGAATCAAAAGTAAATTTCAAGGTTATTGCATGAAAAATAGTCATGGCAAAAACAAGAGAAGCCTAATTAACATTAGGTGATTAGAATGTCTCATTATTTAGGAATTAAAGCAGTTAACATTTGTACGAAATGCAAACCATGATGCATGACACCTATGCATGATGGATTTAAATAGAATTTGAGATTTATTGGTGTATATACTTGTTTGATTCAATTAATATACTAGGTTGTTTAGCCACATGTGTTATATTTCATGATCAATGTATCAAGAAGTGGGTTTGGAATCAAAAGAGGAGCCTTGTGAACCAAAAATTATTCGAGGAACTTTCTATTTTTGAATTCAACAATTAATATCTAGAAGAAATGCGACTCAACATCAGGGACTCCATTGTTTGTTAAATTGAATGATTTCATCTTATATATGGTCCAGGGGCATTTTTTTCATAATGAATATAGTTATTAAGAAGGAAACACAAGTTAATTTCAAGGTTATTGCATGAAAAATAGTCCTGGTAACAACAAGAGGAGCCTAATTAACATGAGGTGATTAGAAATTCTCATTATTTAGGATTTACACTAGTTAACTTTTGTACGAAATGCAAACCATGATGAATTGCACCTTTGGATGATTGATTTAAATAGGTTTGGAGATTTATTGGTGTATATACTTGTTTGATTCAATTAATATAGTAGGTTGTTTAGCTACATGTGTTATATTTCATGATCAATGTGTCAAAAAGTGGCTTTGGAATCAAAAGTGGAGCCTTGTTAACCAAAAATCATGTCAGGAACTCTCTATTTTTGAATTCAACAATTAATATCAACGAGAAATGCAATTCAAAATCAACGACTCCACTGTTTGTTAAATTGAATGAATTCATGTAATTGATGGTCCACGTGCAATGTTTTCATAATGAATATAGTTATTAAGATAGAATCAATAGTAAATTTCAAGGTTATTGCATGAAAAATAATCATGGCAAAAACAAGAGAAGCCTAATTAACATTAGGTGATTAGAATGTCTCATTATTTAGGAATTAAAGCAGTTAACATTTGTACGAAATGCAAACCATGATGAATGGCACCAATGCATGATGGATTTAAATAGAATTTGAGATTTATTGGTGTATATACTTGTTTGATTCAATTAATATACGAGGTTGTTTCGCCACATGTGTTATATTTCATGATGAATGTATCAAAAAGTGGGTTTGGAATCAAAAGAGGAGCCTTGTGAACCAAAAATTATTCGAGGAACTCTCTATTTTTGAATTCAACAATTAATATCTATAAGAAATGCGATTCAACATCAGGGACTCCATTGTTTGTTAAATTGAATGATTTCATCTTATGTATGGTCCAGGGGCATTTTTTTCATAATGAATATAGTTATTAAGAAGGAAACACAAGTTAATTTCAAGGTTATTGTATGAAAAATAGTCCTAGTAACAACAAGAGGAGCCTAATTAACATGAGCTGATTAGAAATTCTCATTATTTAGGATTTACACTAGTTAACTTTTGTACGAAATGCAAACCATGATGAATTGCACCTTTGGATGATTGATTTAAATAGGTTTGGAGATTTATTGGTGTATATACTTGTTTGATTCAATTAATATAGTAGGTTGTTTAGCTACATGTGTTATATTTCATGATCAATGTGTCAAAAAGTGGCTTTGGAATCAAAAGTGGAGCCTTGTTAACCAAAAATCATGTCAGGAACTCTCTATTTTTGAATTCAACAATTAATATCAACGAGAAATGCAATTCAAAATCAACGACTCCACTGTTTGTTAAATTGAATGAATTCATGTAATTGATGGTCCACGTGCAATGTTTTCATAATGAATATAGTTATTAAGATAGAATCAATAGTAAATTTCAAGGTTATTGCATGAAAAATAATCATGGCAAAAACAAGAGAAGCCTAATTAACATTAGGTGATTAGAATGTCTCATTATTTAGGAATTAAAGCAGTTAACATTTGTACGAAATGCAAACCATGATGAATGGCACCAATGCATGATGGATTTAAATAGAATTTGAGATTTATTGGTGTATATACTTGTTTGATTCAATTAATATACTAGGTTGTTTAGCCACATGTGTTATATTTCATGATCAATGTATCAAAAAGTGGGTTTGGAATCAAAAGAGGAGCCTTGTGAACCAAAAATTATTCAAGGAACTCTCTATTTTTGAATTCAACAATTAATATCTATAAGAAATGCAATTCAAAATCAAGGACTCCATTGTTTGTTAAATTGAATGATTTCATCTTATATATGGTCCAAGGGCATTTTTTTCATAATGAATATAGTTATTAAGAAAGAAACACAAGTTAATTTCAAGGTTATTGCATGAAAAATAGTCATGGCAAAAACAAGAGAAGCCTAATTAACATTAGGTGATTAGAATGTCTCATTATTTAAGAATTAAACCAGTTAACATTTGTACGAAATGCAAACCATGATGAATGGCACCATTGGATGATGGATTTAAATAGAATTCGAGATTCAATTGTGTATATACTTGTTGGATTCAATTAATATACTAGGTTGTTTAGCCACATGTGTTATATTTCATGATCAATTTATCAAAAAGTGGGTTTGGAATCAAAAGTGGAGCCTTGTGAACCAAAAATTATTCGACGAACTCTCTATTTTTGAATTCAACAATTAATTTCTATAAGAAATGCGATTCAAAATTAAGGACTCCATTGTTTGTTAAATTGAATGATTTCATCTTATATATGGTCCAGGGGCATTTTTGTCATAATAAATACAATTATTCAGAAAGAAACACAAGTTAATTGCAAGGTTATTGCATGAAAAATTGTCCAGGCAATTAGAAATTCTCATTATTTTGTAATTAAACGAGTTAACATTGGTATGAAATGCAAACCATCACGAATGGCACATTTAGGTGATGGATTTATATAGATTTGGATTTTTATTGGTGTTTATACATGTTTGATTCAATTAATATACTAGTTGTTTGGCCACATGTGTTATATTTCATGATCAATGTATCAAAAAGTGGGTTTGGAATCAAGAGAGGAGCCTTGTTAACCAAAAATTATTCGACGAACTCTCTATTTTTGAATTCAACAATTAATATCAATAAGAAATGCGATTCAAAATCAAGGACTCCATTGTTTGTTAAATTGAATGAATTCATCTTATAGATGGTCTAGGGGCATTTTTTTCATAATGAATATAGTTATTAAGAAAGAAACACAAGTTAATTTCAAGGTTATTACATGAAAAATAGTCCTAGTAACAACAAGAGGAGCCTAATTAACATGAGGTGATTAGAAATTCTCATTATTTATGATTTAGACTAGTTAACTTTTGTACGAAATGCAAACCATGATGAATTGCACCTTTGGATGATGGATTTAAATAGGTTTGGAGATTTATTGGTGTATATACTTGTTTGATTCAATTAATATAGTAGGTTGCTTAGCTACACATGTTATATTTCATGATCAATGTGTCAAAAAGTGGCTTTGGAATCAAAAGTGGAGCCTTGTTAACCAAAAATCATGCCAGGAACTCTCTATTTTTGAATTCAACAGTTAATATCAACAAGAAATGCAATTCAAAATCAAGGACTCCATTGTTTGTTAAATTGAATGAATACATGTAATTGATGGTCCACGTGCAATTTTTTCATAATGAATATAGTTATTAAGAAAGAATCAAAAGTAAATTTCGAGGTTATTGCATGAAAAATAGTCATGGCAAAAACAAGAGAAGCCTAATTAACATTAGGTGATTAGAATGTCTCATTATTTAGGAATTAAAGCAGTTAACATTTGTACGAAATGCAAACCATGATGCATGACACCTATGCATGATGGATTTAAATAGAATTTGAGATTTATTGGTGTATATACTTGTTTGATTCAATTAATATACTAGGTTGTTTAGCCCCATGTGTTATATTTCATGATCAATGTATCAAAAAGTGGGTTTGGAATCAAGAGAGGAGCCTTGTTAACCAAAAATTATTCGAGGAACGCTCTATTTTTGAATTCAACAATTAATATCTATAAGAAATGTGATTCAAAATCAAGGACTCCATTGTTTCTAAAATTGAATGAATTCATCTTATAGATGGTCTAGGGGCATTTTTTTCATAATGAATATAGTTATTAAGAAAGAAACACAAGTTAATTTCAAGGTTATTGCATGAAAAATAGTCCTGGTAACAACAAAAGAAGCCTAATTAACATGAGGTGATTAGAAATTCTCATTATTTAGGACTTACACTAGTTAACTTTTGTAAGAAATGCAAACCATGATGAATTGCACCTTTGGATGATGGATTTAAATAGGTTTGGAGATTTATTGGTGTATATACTTGTTTGATTCAATTAATATAGTAGGTTGTTTAGCTACATGTGTTATATTTCATGATCAATGTGTCAAAAAGTGGCTTTGGAATCAAAAGTGGAGCCTTGTTAACCAAAAATCATGCCAGGAACTCTCTATTTTTGAATTCAACAGTTAATATCAACAAGAAATGCAATTCAAAATCAAGGACTCCATTGTTTGTTAAATTGAATGAATTAATCTTATAGATGGTCCAGGGGCATTTTTTTCCTAATGAATATAGTTATGAAGAAAGAATCCAATGTCAATTTAAAGGTTATTGCATGAAAAATAGTCATGGCCAAAACAAGAGAAGACTAATTAACATTAGGTGATTAGAATGTCTCATTATTTAGGAATTAAACCAGTTAACATTTGTACAAAATGCAAACCATCATGAATGGCACATTTGGGTGACGGATTTATATAGATTTGGAGTATTATTGGTGTTTATACATGTGTGATTCAATTAATATACTAGGTTGTTTAGCCACATGTGTTATATTTCATGATCAATGTATAAAAAAGTGGCTGTGGAATCAAAATACGAGCCTTGTTAACCAAAAATGATGCAAGGAACTCTCTAATTTTGAATTCAACAATTAATATCAATAAGAAATGCAATTCAATATCAAGGACTCCATTGTTTGTTAGATTGAATGAATTCATGTAATTGATAGTCCACGTGCATTTTTTTCATAATGAATATAGTTACAAAGAAGGAAACAAAAGTTAATTACAAGGTTATTGCATGAAAAATAGTCCTGGTAACAACAAGAGGAGCCTAATTAACATGAGTTGATTAGAAATTCTCATTATTTTGGAATTAAACCAGTTAACATTGGTATGAAATGCAAACCATGACCAATGGCACATTTAGGTGATGGATTTATATAGATTTGGATTTTTATTGGTGTTTATACATGTTTGATTCAATTAATATACTAGGTTGTTTAGCCACATGTGTTATATTTCATGATCAATGTATCAAAAAGTGTGTCTACAATCAAAAGAGGAAAGTTGTTACCTTGAAATGATGGGAGGATCTCTCTATTTTTGAATTCAACAATTAATATCAATAAGAAATGCAATTCAAAATCAAGGATTCCATTATTTGTTCAATAAAATGAATTCATCTTATAAATGGTCTAGGGTCATTTTTTTCATAATGAATATAGTTACAAAGAAGCAAACAAAAGTTAATTTCAAGGTTATTGCATGAAAAATAGTCCTGGCAACAACAAGAGGAGCCTATTTAACATGAGGTGTTTAGAAAGTCTCATTATTTAGCAATTAAACTAGTTAACATTTGTACGAAATGCAAACCATGATGAATGGCACCTTTGGATGATGGATTTAAAAAGATTTGGAGATTTATTAGTGTATATACTTGTTTGATTCAATTAATATGCTGGGTTGTTTAGCCACATGTGTTAGATTCATGATCAATGTATCAAAATGTGGGTTTGGAATTAAAAGAGGAGCCTTGTTAACCAAAAATGATTCGGGGAACTCTCTATTTTTGAATTCAACAATTAATATCTATAAGAAATGCAATTCAAAATCAAGGACTCCATTGTTTGTGAAATTAAATGAATTCATCTTATATATGGTCCGGGGGCATTTTTTTCATAATGAATATAGTTATTAAGAAAGAAACACAAGTTAATTTTGAAGGTTATTGCATGAAAAATAGTCCTGGTAACAACAAGAGGAGCCAAATTAACATGAGGTGATTAGAAATTCTCATTATTTAGGAATTAAACCAGTTAACATTGGTACGAAATGCAAACGATGACGAATTGCACATTTGGGTGATGGATTTATATAGATTTGGTCTTTTATTGGTGTTCATACATGTTTGATTCAATTAATATAATAGGTTATTTCGCCACATGTGTTATATTTCATGATCAATGTATCAAAAAGTGTGTTTGGAGGAAAGTTTCTACCTTCAAATGATGGGAGGATCTCTCTATTTTTGAATTCAATAATTAATATTTATAAGAAATGCAATTCAAAATCAAGGTCCCCATTGTTTGTTAAATTGAATGACTTCATCTTATAGATGCTCCATGGGAATTTTTTTCATAATGAATATAGTTATTAAGAAAGAAACACAAGTTAATTTCAAGGTTATTGCGTGAAAAATAGTCCTGGTAACAACAAGAGGCGCCAAATTAACATGAGGTGATTAGAAAATTCTCATTATTTTGGAATTAAACCAGTTAACATTGGTACGAAATCCAAACCATGACGAATGGCACCTGTGGGTGATGGATTTAAATAGGTTTGGGGATTTATTGGTGTATATACTTGTTTGATTCAATTAATATAGTAGGTTGTTTAGCTACATCTGTTATATTTCATGATCAATGTGTCAAAAAGTGGCTTAGGAATCAAAAGTGGAGCCTTGTTAACCAAAAATCATGTCAGGAACTCTCTATTTTTGAATTCAACAATTAATATCAACAAGAAATGCAATTCAAAATCAAGGACTCCATTGTTTGTTAAATTGAATGAATTCATGTAATTTATGGTCCACGTGCAATTTTTTAATAATGAATATAGTTATTAAGAAGGAATCAAAAGTAAATTTCAAGGTTATTGCATGAAAAATAGTCATGGCAAAAACAAGAGAAGCCTAATTAACATTGCGTGATTAGAATGTCTCATTATTTAGGAATTAAACCAGTTCACCTTTGTACGAAATGCAAACCATGAAGAATGACACCTTTGGATGATGGATTTAAATAGAATTCGAGATTGATTGGTGTATATGCTTGTTTGATTCAATTAATATACTAGGTTGTTTAGCCACATGTGTTATATTTCATGATGAATGTATCAAAATGTGGGTTTGGAATCAAAAGAGGAGCCTTGTTAACCAAAAATTATTCGAGGAACTCTTTATTTTTTAATTCAACAATTAATATCTATAAGAAATGTGATTCAACATCAAGGACTCCATTGTTTGTTAAATTAAATGAATTCATCTTATATATGGTCCAAGGGCATTTTTTTCATAATGAATATATTTATTAAGAAGGAAACACAAGTTAATTTCAAGGTTATTGCATGAAAAATAGTCCTGGTAACAACAAGAGGAGCCTAATTAACATGAAATGGTTAGAAATTCTCATTATTTAGAAATTAAACCAGTTATCATTGGTACGAAATGCAAACGATGACGAATCGCACATTTGGGTGATGGATTTATATAGATTTGGTGTTTTATTGGTGTTCATACATGTTTGATTCAATTAATATACTAGGTGATTACGCCACATGTGTTATATTTCATGATCAATGTATCAAAAAGCGTGTTTGGAAGCAAAAGAGGAAACTTGCTCACCAGAAATGATGCGAGGAACTCTCTATTTTGAATTCAACAATTAATATCAATAAGTAATGCAATTCAAAATCAAGGACTCCATTACTTGCTAAATTCAATGAATTCATGTAATTGATGGTCCATGGGCATATTTTTCATAATTAATATAGTTATTAAGAAAGAAGCACAAGTTAATTTCAAGGTTATTGCGTAACAACAAGAGGCGCCAAATTAACATGAGGTGATTAGAAATTCTCATTATTTTGGAATTAAACCAGTTAACATTGGTACGAAATCCAAACCATGACGAATGGCACCTGTGGGTGATGGATTTAAATAGGTTTGGGGATTTATTGGTGTATATACTTGTTTGATTCAATTAATATAGTAGGTTGTTTAGCTACATCTGTTATATTTCATGATCAATGTGTCAAAAAGTGGCTTAGGAATCAAAAGTGGAGCCTTGTTAACCAAAAATCATGTCAGGAACTCTCTATTTTTGAATTCAACAATTAATATCAACAAGAAATGCAATTCAAAATCAAGGACTCCATTGTTTGTTAAATTGAATGAATTCATGTAATTTATGGTCCACGTGCAATTTTTTCATAATGAATATAGTTATTAAGAAGGAATCAAAAGTAAATTTCAAGGTTATTGCATGAAAAATAGTCATGGCAAAAACAAGAGAAGCCTAATTAACATTGCGTGATTAGAATGTCTCATTCTTTAGGAATTAAACCAGTTCACCTTTGTACGAAATGCAAACCATGATGAATGACACCTTTGGATGATGGATTTAAATAGAATTCGAGATTGATTGGTGTATATGCTTGTTTGATTCAATTAATATACTAGGTTGTTTAGCCACATGTGTTATATTTCATGATGAATGTATCAAAATGTGGGTTTGGAATCAAAAGAGGAGCCTTGTTAACCAAAAATTATTCGAGGAACTCTTTATTTTTTAATTCAACAATTAATATCTATAAGAAATGTGATTCAACATCAAGGACTCCATTGTTTGTTAAATTAAATGAATTCATCTTATATATGGTCCAAGGGCATTTTTTTTCATAATGAATATATTTATTAAGAAGGAAACACAAGTTAATTTCAAGGTTATTGCATGAAAAATAGTCCTGGTAACAACAAGAGGAGCCTAATTATTAACATGAAATGGTTAGAAATTCTCATTATTTAGAAATTAAACCAGTTATCATTGGTACGAAATGCAAACGATGACGAATCGCACATTTGGGTGATGGATTTATATAGATTTGGTGTTTTATTGGTGTTCATACATGTTTGATTCAATTAATATACTAGGTGATTACGCCACATGTGTTATATTTCATGATCAATGTATCAAAAAGCGTGTTTGGAAGCAAAAGAGGAAACTTGCTCACCAGAAATGATGCGAGGAACTCTCTATTTTGAATTCAACAATTAATATCAATAAGTAATGCAATTCAAAATCAAGGACTCCATTACTTGCTAAATTCAATGAATTCATGTAATTGATGGTCCATGGGCATATTTTTCATAATTAATATAGTTATTAAGAAAGAAGCACAAGTTAATTTCAAGGTTATTGCGTAACAACAAGAGGCGCCAAATTAACATGAGGTGATTAGAAATTCTCATTATTTTGGAATTAAACCAGTTAACATTGGTACGAAATCCAAACCATGACGAATGGCACCTGTGGGTGATGGATTTAAATAGGTTTGGGGATTTATTGGTGTATATACTTGTTTGATTCAATTAATATAGTAGGTTGTTTAGCTACATCTGTTATATTTCATGATCAATGTGTCAAAAAGTGGCTTAGGAATCAAAAGTGGAGCCTTGTTAACCAAAAATCATGTCAGGAACTCTCTATTTTTGAATTCAACAATTAATATCAACAAGAAATGCAATTCAAAATCAAGGACTCCATTGTTTGTTAAATTGAATGAATTCATGTAATTTATGGTCCACGTGCAATTTTTTCATAATGAATATAGTTATTAAGAAGGAATCAAAAGTAAATTTCAAGGTTATTGCATGAAAAATAGTCATGGCAAAAACAAGAGAAGCCTAATTAACATTGCGTGATTAGAATGTCTCATTCTTTAGGAATTAAACCAGTTCACCTTTGTACGAAATGCAAACCATGATGAATGACACCTTTGGATGATGGATTTAAATAGAATTCGAGATTGATTGGTGTATATGCTTGTTTGATTCAATTAATATACTAGGTTGTTTAGCCACATGTGTTATATTTCATGATGAATGTATCAAAATGTGGGTTTGGAATCAAAAGAGGAGCCTTGTTAACCAAAAATTATTCGAGGAACTCTTTATTTTTTAATTCAACAATTAATATCTATAAGAAATGTGATTCAACATCAAGGACTCCATTGTTTGATAAATTGAATGAATTCATCTTATATATGGTCCAAGGGCATTTTTTTCATAATGAATATATTTATTAAGAAGGAAACACAAGTTAATTTCAAGGTTATTGCATGAAAAATAGTCCTGGTAACAACAAGAGGAGCCTAATTAACATGAAATGATTAGAAATTCTCATTATTTAGGAATTAAACCAGTTATCATTGGTACGAAATGCAAACGATGACGAATCGCACATTTGGGTGATGGATTTATATAGATTTGGTGTTTTATTGGTGTTCATACATGTTTGATTTAATCAATATACTAGGTGATTACGCCACATGTGTTATATTTCATGATCAATGTATCAAAAAGCGTGTTTGGAAGCAAAAGAGGAAACTTGCTCACCAGAAATGATGCGAGGAACTCTCTATTTTTGAATTCAACAATTAATATCAATAAGTAATGCAATTCAAAATCAAGGACTCCATTACTTGCTAAATTCAATGAATTCATGTAATTGATGGTCCATGGGCATATTTTTCATAATTAATATAGTTATTAAGAAAGAAGCACAAGTTAATTTCAAGGTTATTGCATGAAAAATAGTCCTGGTAACAACAAGAGGAACCTAATTAACATGAGGTGTTTACGAAATTCTCATTATTTTGGAATTAAACCAGTTAACATTAGTACAAAATGCAAACCATGACGAATGGCACCTGTGGGTGATGGATTTAAATAGATTTCGAGTTTTCTTGCTGTATATACTTGTTTGATTCAATTAATATACTAGGTTGTTTAGCCACATGTGTTATATTTCATGATCAATGTATCAAAAAGTGTGTTTGGAGGAAAGTTGCTACCTTGAAATGATGGGAGGATCTCTCTATTTTTGAATTCAACAATTAATATCAATAAGAAATGCAATTCAAAATCAAGGATGCCATTGTTTGTTCAATAAAATGAATTCATCTTATGGATGGTGTAGGGTCATTTTTTCATAATGAATATAGTTACAAAGAAGGAAAGAAAAGTTAATTTCATGGTTATTGCATGAAAAATAGTCCTAGCAACAACAAGAGGAGCCTATTTAACATGAGGTGTTTAGAAAGTCTCATTATTTAGGAATTAAACCAGTTAACATTTGTACGAAATGCAAACCATGATGAATGGCACCTTTGGATGATGGATTTAAATAGATTTGGAGATTTATTAGTGTATATACTTGTTTGATTCAATTAATATACTGGGTTGTTTAGCGACATGTGTTATATTTCATGATCAATGTATCAAAATGTGGGTTTGGAATTAAAAGAGGAGCCTTGTTAACCAAAAATGATTCGGGGAACTCTCTATTTTTGAATTCAACAATTAATATCTATAAGAAATGTGATTCAAAATCAAGGACTCCACTGTTTATTAAATTGAATGAATTCATCTTATATATGGTCCAGGGGCATTTTTTTTCAAAATGAATATAGTTATCAACAAACAATCAAAAGTAAATTTCAAGGTTATTGCATGAAAAATAGTCATGGCAAATACAAGAGAAGCCTAATTAACATTAGGTGATTAGAATGTCTCATTATTTAAGGATTAAACCAGTTAACATTTGTACGAAATGCAAACCATGATGAATGGCACTGTTGGATGATGGATTTAAATAGAATTCGAGATTTATTGGTGTATATACTTGTTTGATTCAATTAATATACTAGGTTGTTTAGCCACATGTGTTATATTTCATGATCAATGTATCAAAAAGTGGGTTTGGAATCAAGAGAGGAACCTTGTTAACCAAAAATTATTCGTGGAATTCTTTATTTTTGAATTCAACAATTAATATCTATAAGAAATGCGATTCAAAAGCAAGGACTCCATTGTTTGTTAAATTGAATGAATTCATCTTATAGATGGTCCAGGGGCATTTTTTTCATAATGAATATAGTTATTAAGAAAGAAACACAAGTTAATTTCAAGGTTATTGCATGGAAAATAGTCCTCGTAACAACAAAAGGAGCCTAATTAACATGAGGTGATTAGAAATTCTAATTATTTAGGAATTACACTACTTAACTATTGTACGAAATGCAAACCATGATTAATGACACCTTTGAATGATGGATTTAAATAGATTTGGAGATTTATTGGTGTATATTCTTGTTTGATTCAATTAATATAGTGGGTTGTTTAGCTACAAGTGTTATATTTCATGATCAATGTATCAAAACGTGGCTTTCGAATCAAAAGAGGGGCCTTGTTAACCAAAAATGAAGCCAAGAACTCTCTATTTTTGAATTCAACAATTAATATCAACAAGAAATGCAATTCAAAATCAAGGACTCCATTGTTTGTTAAATTCAATGAATTCATGTAATTGATGGTCCACGTGAAATTTTTTCATAATGAATATAGTTATTAAGAAAGAATCAAAAGTAAATTTCAAGGTTATTGCATGAAAAATAGTCATGGCAAAAACAAGAGAAGCCTAATTAACATTAAGTGATTAGAATGTCTCATTATTTAGGAATTAATCCAGTTAACATTTGTACGAAATGCAAACCATGATGAATGGCACCTTTGGATGATGGATTTAAATAGAATTCGAGATTTATTGGTGTATATACTTGTTTGATTCAATTAATATACTAGGTTGTTTAGCCACATGTGTTATATTTCATGATCAATGTATCAAAAAGTGGGTTTGGAATCAAAAGAGGCGCCTTGTTAACCAAAAATTATTCAAGGAACACTCTATTTTTGAATTCGACAATTAATGTCTATAAGAAATGCGATTCAAAATTGAGGACCCCATTGTTTGTTAAATTGAAGGAATTCATCTTATACATGCTCCAGGGGTATTTTTTTCATAATGAATATAGTTATTAAGAAAGAAACACAAGTTAATTTCAAGGTTATTGCATGAAAAATAGTCCTGGTAACAACAAGAGGAGCCTAATTAACATGAGATGATTAGAAATTCTCATTATTTAGGAATTAAACCAGTTAACATTTGTATGAAATGCAAACCATGACGAATGGCACATTTGGCTGATGGATTTATATAGATTTGGAGTTTAATTGGTGTTTATACATGTTTGATTCAATTAATCTACTTGGTTGTTTAGCCACATGTGTTATATTTCATGATCAATGTATCAAAAAGTGCGTTTGGAAGCGAAAAAGGTAACTTGCTAACCAGAAATGACACGAGGAACTCTCTATTTTTCAATTCAACAATTAATATCTATAAGAAATGCATTTCAAAATCAAGGACTCCATTGTTTGTTAAATTGAATGAATTCATGTAATTGATGGTCCATGGGCATTTTTTTCGTAATGAATATAGTTATTAAGAAATAAACAGAAGTTAATTTCAAGGTTATGGCATGAAAAATACTCCTTGTAACAACAAGAGGAGCCTAATTAACATGAGATGATTAGAAATTCTCATTATTTAGGAATTAAACCAGTTAACATTTGTACGAAATGCAAACCATGATGAATGGCACATTTGGGTGATGGATTTATATAGATTTGGAGTTTTATTGGTGTTCATACATGTTTGATTCAATTAATCTACTTGGTTGTTTAGCTATATGTGTTATATTTCATGATCAATGTATCAAAAAGTGGGTTTGGAATCAAAAGAGGAGCCTTGTTAACCAAAAATTATTCGAGGACCTCTCTATTTTTGAATTCAACAATTAATATCTATAAGAAATGCGATTCAAAATTAAGGACTCCATTGTTTGTTAAATTCAATTAATTCATGTAATTGATGGTCCATGGGCATTTTGTTCATAATGAATATAGTTATTCAGAAAGAGACACAAGTTAAATTCAAGGTTATTGCATGAAAAATAGTCCTGGTAACAACAAAAGGAGCCTAATTAACATGAGGTGATTAGAAATTCTCATTATTTAGGAATTAAACCAGTTAACATTTGTACGAAATGCAAACATGACGAATGGCACATTTGGGTCATGGATTTATATAGATTTTACGGGTGTTTATACATGTTTGATTCAATTAATATACTCGGTTGTTTAGCCACGTGTTATATTTCATGATCAAAGTATCAAAAAGTGTGTTTGGAAGCAAAAGAGGAAACTTGCTTACCATAAATGATGCGAGGAACTATCTATTTTTGAAATCAATAATTAATATCTATAAGAAATGAAATTCAAAATCAAGGACTCCATTGTTTGTTAAATTGAATGAATTCATCTTATAGATGGTCGATGGGCATTTTTTTGGTAATGAATATAGTTATTAAGAAAGAATCAAAAGTAAATTTCAAGGTTATTGCATGAAAAATAGTCATGGAAAAAACAAGAGAAGCCTAATTAACATTAGGCTTTTAGAATGTCTCATTAGTTAGGAATTAAACCAGTTATCATTTGTACGAAATGAAAACCATGAAGAATGGCACCTTTGGATGATGTATTTAAATAGAATTCGAGATTTATTGGAGTATATACTTGTTTGTTTCAATTAATATACTAGGTTGTATAGCCACATGTGTTCTATTTCATGATCAATGTATCAAAAAGTGGCTTTGGGATCAAACAAGGAGCCTTGGTAACCAAAAATGATGGGAGGAACTCTCTATTTTTGAATTCAACAATTAATATCTATAAGAAATGCAGTTCAAAATGAAGGACTCCATTGTTTGTTAAATTGAATGAATTCATGTAATTGATGGTCCATGGGCATTTTTTTCATAATGAATATAGTTATTAAGAAAGAAACAAAAGTTAATTTCAAGGTTATGGCATGAAAAATTGCCCTTGTAACAACAAGAGGAGCCTAATTAACATGACGCCTTTACAAATTCTCATTATTTAGGAATTAAACCAGTAAACATTTGTACGAAATGCAAACCATCATGAATGACACATTTGGATGATGGATTTAAATAGATTTGGAGATTTATTGAAGTATATACTTGTTTGATTCAAATAATGTAGTAGGTTGTTTAGCCACATGTGTTATATTTCATGATCAATGTATCAAAAAGTGGGTTTGGAATCAAGAGAGGAACCTTGTTAACCAAAAATTATTCATGGAATTCTTTATTTTTGAATTCAACAATTAATATCTATAAGAAATGCGATTCAAAAGCAAGGACTCCATTGTTTGTTAAATTGAACGAATTCATCTTATAGATGGTCCAGGGGCATTTTTTTCATAATGAATATAGTTATTAAGAAAGAAACACAAGTTAATTTCAAGGTTATTGCATGGAAAATAGTTCTGGTAACAACAAGAGGAGCCTAATTAACATGAGGTGATTAGAAATTCTCATTATTTAGAATTTACACTAGTTAACTTTTGTACGAAATTCAAACCATGATGAATGACACCTTTGAATGATGGATTTAAATATATTTGGAGATTTATTGGTGTATATTCTTGTTTGATTCAATTAATATAGTGGGTTGTTTAGCTACAAGTGTTATATTTCATGATCAATGTATCAAAACGTGGCTTTCGAATCAAAAGAGGGGCCTTGTTAACCAAAAATGAAGCCAAGAACTCTCTATTTTTGAATTCAACAATTAATATCAACAAGAAATGCAATTCAAAATCAAGGACTCCATTGTTTGTTAAATTCAATGAATTCATGTAATTGATGGTCCACGTGAAATTTTTTCACAATGAATATAGTTATTAAGAAAGAATCAAAAGTAAATTTCAAGGTTATTGCATGAAAAATAGTCATGGCAAAAACAAGAGAAGCCTAATTAACATTAAGTGATTAGAATGTCTCATTATTTAGGAATTAATCCAGTTAACATTTGTACGAAATGCAAACCATGATGAATGGCACCTTTGGATGATGGATTTAAATAGAATTCGAGATTTATTGGTGTATATACTTGTTTGATTCAATTAATATACTAGGTTGTTTAGCCACATGTGTTATATTTCATGATCAATGTATCAAAAAGTGGGTTTGGAATCAAAAGAGGCGCCTTGTTAACAAAAAATTATTCAAGGAACACTCTATTTTTGAATTCAACAATTAATGTCTATAAGAAATGCGATTCAAAATCAAGGACCCCATTGTTTGTTAAATTGAATGAATTCATCTTATATATGGTCCATGGGTATTTTTTTCGTAATGAATATAGTTATTAAGAAAGAAACACAAGTTAATTTCAAGGTTATTGCATGAAAAATAGTCCTGGTAACAACAAGAGGAGCCTAATTAACATGAGATGATTAGAAATTCTCATTATTTCGGAATTAAACCAGTTAACATTTGTATAAAATGCAAACCATGACGAATGGCACATTTGGGTGATGGATTTATATAGATTTGGAGTTTTATTGGTGTTTATACATGTTTGATTCAATTAATCTACTTGGTTGTTTAGCCACATGTGTTATATTTCATGATCAATGTATTAAAAAGTGCGTTTGGAAGCAAAAAAGGTAACTTGCTAACCAGAAATGACACGAGGAACTCTCTATTTTTCAATTCAACAATTAATATCTATAAGAAATGCATTTCAAAATCAAGGACTCCATTGTTTGTTAAATTGAATGAATTCATGTAATTGATGGTCCATGGGCATTTTTTTCGTAATGAATATAGTTATTAAGAAAGAAACAGAAGTTAATTTCAAGGTTATGGCATGAAAAATAGTCCTTGTAACAACAAGAGGTGCCTACTTAACATGACGCCTTTAGAAATTCTCATTATTTAGGAATTAAACCAGTTAGCATTTGTACGAAATGCAAACCATGATGAATGGCACCTTTGGCTGATGGATATAAATAGTTTTGGATTTTTATTGGTGCTTATGCTTGTTTGATTCAATTAATATACTAGGTTCTTTAGCCACATGTGTTATATTTCATGATCAATGTATCAAAAAGTGTGTTTGAAATCAAAAGAGGAAACTTGCTAAACATAAATGATGGGAGGAACTCTCTATCTTTGAATTCAATAATTAATATCAATAAGAAATGCAATTCAAAATCAAGGACTCCATTGTTTGTTAAATTGAATGAATTAATCTTATAGATGGTCCAGGGGCATTTTTTTCCTGATGAATATAGTTATGAAGAAAGAATCCAATGTAAATTTAAAGGTTATTGCATGAAAAATAGTCATGGCCAAAACAAGAGAAGACTAATTAACATTAGGTGATTAGAATGTCTCATTATTTAGGAATTAAACCAGTTAACATTTGTACGAAATGCAAACCATCATGAATGGCACATTTGGGTGACGGATTTATATAGATTTGGAGTATTATTGGTGTTTATACATGTGTGATTCAATTAATATACTAGGTTGTTTAGCCACATGTGTTATATTTCATGATCAATGTAGAAAAAAGTGGTTGTGGAATCAAAAGACGAGTCTTGTTAACCAAAAATGATGCAAGGAACTCTCTAATTTTGAATTCAACAATTAATATCAATAAGAAATGCAATTCAATATCAAGGACTCCATTGTTTGTTAGATTGAATGAATTCATGTAATTGATGGTCCATGTGCATTTTTTTCATGATGAATATAGTTACAAAGAAGGAAACAAAAGTTAATTACAAGGTTATTGCATGAAAAATAGTCCTGGTAACAACAAGAGGAGCCTAATTAACATGAGTTGATTAGAAATTCTCATTATTTTGGAATTAAACCAGTTAACATTGGTACGAAATGCAAACCATGACGAATGGCACTTTTGGGTGATGGATTTAAATAGATTTGGAGTTTTGTTGGTGTATATACTTGTTTGATTCAATTAATATACTAGGTTGTTTAGTCACATGTGTTATATTTCATGATCAATGTATCAAAAAGTGGCTTTGGAATCAAAAGAGTAAAGTTGCTAACCAGAAATGATGGAAGGAACTCTCTATTTTTGAATTCAACAATTAATATCAATAAGAAATGCAATCCAAAATCAAGGATGTCATTGTTTCTTAATAACTATATTCATTATGAAAAAATGCCCCTAGACCATTTATAAGATGATGTCATTCTCTTTCTTTTGGAATTAAACCAGTTACCATTGGTACGAAATGCAAACCATGACGAATGGCACTTGTGGGTGATGGATTTAAATAGATTTCGAGTTTTGTTGATGTATATGCTTGTTTGATGCAATTAATATACTAGGTTGTTTAGCCACATGTGTTATATTTCATGATCAATGTATCAAAAAGTGGTTTTGGAATCAAAGAGGTGCCTTGTTAACCAAAAATGATGCCAACAACTCTCTTTTTCTCAATTCAACAATTAATATCAATAAGAGATGCAATTCAAAGCAAGGACTCCATTGTTTGTTAAATTGAATGAATTCACGTAATTGATGGTCCACGTGCATTTTTTTTCATAATGAATATAGTTATTAAGAAAGAATCAAAAGTAAATTTCAAGGTTATTGCATGAAAAATAGTCATGGCAAAAACAAGAGAAGCCTAATTAACATTAGGTAATTAGAATGTCTCATTATTTAGGAATGAAACCAGTTAACATTTGTACGAAATGCAAACTATGATTAATGGCACCTATGGATGGTGGATTTAAATAGAATTTGAGATTTATTGGTGTATACACTTGTTTGATACAATTAAAATACTAGGTTGTTTAGCCACATGTGTTATATTTCATGATCAATGTATCAAAAAGTGTGTTTGGAGGAAAGTTGCTACCTTGAAATGATGGGAGGATCTCTCTATTTTTGAATTCAATAATTAATATCTATAAGAAATGCGATTCAAAATCAAGGTCTCCATTGTTTGTTAAATTGAATGAATTCATCTTATAGATGATCCATGGGCATTTTTTCATAATGAATATAGTTATTAAGAAAGAAACACAAGTTAATTTCAAGGTTATTGGATGAAAAATAGTTCTGGTAACAACAAGAGTCGCCTAATTAACATGAGGTGATTAGAAATTCTCATTATTTTGGAGTTAAACCAGTTAACATTGGTACAAAATGCAAACCATGATGAATGGCACCTGTGGGTGATAGATTTAAATAGATTTCGAGTTTTGTTGATGTATATGCTTGTTTGATTCCATTAATATACTAGGTTGTTTCGCCACATGTGTTATATTTCATGATCAATGTATCAAAAAGTGGCTTTGGAATCAAAAGAGGAGCCTTGTTGACCAAAAATGATACCAGGAACTCTCTTTTTCTCAATTCAACAATTAATATCAACAAGAGATGCAATTCAAAATCAAGGACTCCATTGTTTGTGAAATTGAATGAATTCATGTAATTGATGGTCCACGTGAATTTTTTTCATTACGAATATAGTTATTAAGAAAGAATCAAAAGTAAAGTTCAAGATTATTGCATGAAAAATAGTCATGGCAAAAACAAGAGAAGCCTAATTAACATTAGGTGATTAGAATGTCTCATTATTTAGGAATTAAACCAGTTAACATTTGTACGAAATGCAAACCATGATGAATGGCACCTATGGATGATGGATTTAAATAGAATTTGAGATTTATTAGTGTATATACTTGTTTGATTCAATTAATATACTAGGTTGTTTAGCCACATGTGTTATATTTCATGATCAATGTATCAAAAAGTGGGTTTGGAATGAAAAGAGGAGCCATGTTAACCAAAAATTATTAGAGGAACTCTCTATTTTTGAATTCAACCATTAATATCTATAAGAAATGCGATTCAAAATCAAGGACTCCATTGTTTGTTAACCACAAATGATGCCAGGAACTCTCTATTTTTGAATTCCACAATTAATATGAACAAGAAATGCAATTCAAAATCAAGGACTCCATTGTTTGTTGAATTGAATGAATTCAAGTAATTGATGCTCCCGGTGCATTTTTTTCATAATGAATATAGTTGTTAGGAATGAATCAAAATTAAATTTCAAGGTTATTGCATGAAAAATAGTCATGGCAAAAACAAAAGACGCCTAATTAATATTAGGTGATTAGAATGTCTCATTACTTAGGAATTAAACCAGTTAACATTTGTACGAGTCAATGCAAACCATGATGAATGGCACCTTTGGATGATGAATTTAAATAGAATTCGAGATTTATTGGTGTATATACTTGTTTGATTCAATTAATATACTAGGTTGTTTAGCCACATGTATTATATTTCATGATCAATTTATCAAAAAGTGGGTTTGGAATGAAAAAGGAGCCTTGTTAACCAAAAATTATTCGAGGAACTCTCTATTTTTTAATTCAACAATTAATATCCATAAGAAATGCAATTCAAAATCAAGGACTCAATGGTTTGTTAAATTGAATGAATTCATGTAATTGATGGTCCACGTGCATTTTTTTCTTAAGGAATATAGTTATTTAGAAAGAAACAAAAGTTAATTACAAGGTTATTTCATGAAAAATAGTCCTGATAACAACAAGAGGAGCTTAATTAACATGAGGTGATTAGAAATTCTCATTATTTTGGAATTAAACCAGTTAACATTGGTACGAAATGCACACCATGACGAATGGCACCTGTGGGTGATGGATTTAAATAGATTTCGAGTTTTGTTGATGTATATGCTTGTTTGATTCCATCAATATACTAGGTTGTTTAGCCACATGTGTTATATTTCATGATCAATGTATCAAAAAGTGGCTTTGGAATCAAAAGAGGAACCTTGTTAACCAAAAATGATGGGAGGAACTCTCTAATTTTGAAATCAAGAATTAATATCTATCAGAAATGCAATTCAAAATCAAGGACTCCATTATTTGTTAAATTGAACGAATTCATGCAATTGATGGTCCATTGGCATTTTTTGATAATGAATATAGTTATTAAGAAAGAAACAAAAGTTAATTGCAAGCTTATTGCATGAAAAATAGTCCTGGCAACAACAAAAGGAGCCTAATTAACATGACGTTTTTAGAAATTCCCGTTATGTAGGAATTAAACCAGTTAACTTTTGTACGAAATGCAAACCATGATGAATGACACGTTTGGATGATGTATTTAAATAGATTTGGAGAATTATTGGTGTATATACTTGTTTTATTTAATTAATTTACTAGGTTGTTTAGCGACATGTGTTATATTTCATGATCAACGTATCAAAAAGTGGGTTTGGAATCAAGAGAGGAGCCTTGTTAACCAAAAATTATTCGATGAACTCTCTATTTTTGAATTTAACAATTAATATCAATAAGAAATGCAATTCAAAATGAAGGACTCCATTGTTTGTTAAATTGAATGAATTCATCTAGGGGCATTTTTTTCATAATGAATATAGTTATTAAGAAAGAAACAAAAGTTAATTTCAAGGTTATTGCATGAAAAATAGTCCTGGTAACAACAAGAGGAGCCTAATTAACATGAGGTGATTAGAAATTCTCATTATTTAGGAATTCAACCAGTTAACATTTGTACGAAATGCAAACCATGACGAATGACACATTTGGGTGATGGATTTATATAGATTTGGTGTTTTATTGGTGTTTATACATGTTTGATTCAATTAATAAACTAGGTTATTTAGCCACATGTGTTATATTTCATGATCAATGTATCAAAAAGTGTGTTTGCAAGCAAAAGAGGAAACTTGCTAACCAGAAATGATGCGAGGAACTCTCTATTTTTGAATTCAACAATTAATATCTATAAGAAATGAAATTCAAAATCAAGGACTCCATTGTTCGTTAAATTGAATGAATTAGTGTAATTGATGGTCCACGTGCATGTTTGTCATAATGAATATAGTTATTTAGAAAGAAACAAAAGTTAATTACAAGGTTATTGCATGAAAAATAGTCCTGGTAACAACAAGAGGAGCCTAATTAACATGAGGTGATTAGAAATTCTCATTATTTTGGAATTAAACCAGTTAACATTGCTACGAAATGCAAACCATGATGAATGGCACCTGTGGGTGATGGATTTCAATTGATTTCAAGTTTTGTTGATGTATATGCTTGTTTGATTCAACTAATATACTAGGTTATTTAGCCACATGTGTTATATTTCATGATCAATGTATCAAAAAGTGGGTTTGGAATCAAGAGAGGAGCCTTGTTAACCAAAAATTATCCGAGGAACTCTCTATTTTTGAATTTAACAATTAATATTAATAAGAAATGCGATTCAAAATCAAGGACTCTAAAATTTGTTAAATTGAATGAATTCCTCATAATGAATATAGTTATTGAGAAAGAAACACAGGTTAATTTCAAGGTTATTGCATGAAAAATAGTCTTGGTAACAACAAGAGGAGGCTAATTAACATCAGGTGATTAGAAATTCTCATTATTTTGGAATTAAACCAGTTAACATTGGCATGAAATGCAAACCATGACGAATGGCACATTTGGGTGATGGATTTATATAGATTTGGAGTTTTATTGGTGTTTATACATGTTTGATTCAATTAATATACAAGGTTGTTTAGCCACATGTGTTATATGTCATGATCAATGTATCAAAAAGTGTGTTTGGAAGCAAAAGAGGAAACTTGCTAACTAGAAATGATGCGAGG
Organism: Ceriops zippeliana; assembly: GCA_037897445.1. NCBI lineage: Eukaryota > Viridiplantae > Streptophyta > Magnoliopsida > Malpighiales > Rhizophoraceae > Ceriops > Ceriops zippeliana. The sequence goes on along the minus strand of JBAPLH010001247.1, from coordinate 287,370 downwards.
AACTCCCTATTTTTGAATTCAACAATTAATATCAATAAGAAATGCAATTCAAAATTAAGGACTCCATTGTTTCTTACATTGAATGAATTCATGTAATTGATGGTCCACGTGCATTTTTTTCAAAATGAATATAGTTATTAAGAAACAAACAAAAGTTAATTACAAGGTTATTGCATGAAAAATAGTCCTGGTAACAACAAGAGAAGCTTAACTAACATGAGGTGATTAGAAATTCTCATTATTTAGGAATTAAACTAGTTAACATTTGTACGAAATGCAAACCATGATGAATGGCACCTTTGGCTGATGGATATATATAGATTTGGATTTTTATAGGTTTTTATGCTTGTGTGTTTCAATTAATATACTAGGTTGTCGAGCCAAATGTGTTATATTTCATGATCACTGTATCAGAAAGTGGCTTTGGAATCAAAAGTGGAGCCTTGTTAACAAAAAATCATGCCAGGAACTCTCTATTTTTGAATTCAACAATTAATATCAACAAGAAATGCAATTCAAAATCAAGGACTCCATTGTTTGTGAAATTGAATGAATTCATGTAATTGATGGTCCACGTGCAATCTTTTTCATAATGAATATAGTTATTAAGAAAGAATCAAAAGTAAATTTCAAGGTTATTGCATGAAAAATACTCATGGCAAAATCAAGAGAAGCCTAATTAACATTGGGTGATTAGAATGTCTCATTATTTAGGAATTAAACCAGTTCACCTTTGTACGAAATGCAACCCTTGATGAATGGCACCTTTGGATGATGGATTTAAATAGAATTCGAGATTTATTGGTGTATATACTTGTTTGATTCAATTAATATACTAGGTTGTATAGCCACATGTGTTATATTTCATCATCAATGTATCAGAAAGTGGCTTTGGAATCAAAAGTGGAGCCTTGTTAACCAAAAAGCATGCCAGGAACCCTCTATTTTTGAATTGAACAATTAATATCAACAAGAACTCCATTGTTTGTGAAATTGAATGAATTCATGTAATTGATGGTCCACGTCCAATCTTTTTCATAATGAATATAGTTATTAAGAAAGAATGAAAAGTAAATTTCAAGGTTATTGCATGAAAAATACTCATGGAAAAAACAAGAGAAGCCTAATTAACATTAGGTGATTAGAATGTCTCATTATTTACGAATTAAACCAGTTCACCTTTGTACGAAATGCAACCCTTGATGAATGGCACCTTTGGATGATGGATTTAAATAGAATTAGAGATTTATTGGTGTATATACTTGTTTGATTCAATTAGTATACTAGGTTGTTTAGCCATATGTGTTATATTTCATGATCAATGTATCAAAAAGTGGGTTTGCAATCAACAGAGGAGCCTTGTTAACCAAAAATTATTCGTGGAACTCTTTATTTTTGAATTCAACAATTAATATCTATAAGAAATGCGATTCAACATCAGGGACTCTATTATTTGTTAAATTGAATGAATTCATCTTATATATGGTCCAAGGGCATTTTTTTCATAATGAATATAGTTATTAAGAAGGAAACACAAGTTAATTTCAAGGTTATTGCATGAAAAATAGTCCTGGTAACAACAAGAGGAGCCTAATTAACATGAGGTGATTAGAAATTCTCATTATTTAGGAATTAAACCAGTTAACATTTGTACGAAATGAAAACCATGATGAATGGCACCTTTGGCTGATGGATATAAAGAGATTTTGATTTTTATAGGTGTTTATGCTCGTGTGATTCAATTAATATACTAGGTTGTTTAGCCACATGTGTTATATTTCATGATCAATGTATCAAAAAGTGTGTTTGGAAGCAAAAGAGGAAACTTGCTAACCATAAATGATACCAGGAACTCTCTATTTTTGAATTCAACAATTAATATCAACAAGAAATGCAATTCAAAATCAAGGCTCCATTGTTTGTTAAATTGAATGAATTCATGTAATTGATGGTCCACGTCCAATCTTTTTCATAATGAATATAGTTATTAAGAAAGAATGAAAAGTAAATTCCAAGGTTATGGCATAAAAAATACTCATGGCAAAAACAAGAGAAGCCTAATTAACATTAGGTGATTAGAATGTCTCATTATTTACGAATTAAATCAGTTCACCTTTGTACGAAATGCAACCCTTGATGAATGGCACCTTTCGATGATGGATTTAAATAGAATTCGAGATTTATTGGTGTATATACTTGTTTTATTCAATTAATATACTAGGTTGTTTAGCCACATGTGTTATATTTCATGATCAATGTATCAAAAAGTGGGTTTGGAATCAAAAGAGGAGCCTTGTGAACCAAAAATTATTCGAGTAACTCTCTATTTTTGAATTCAACAATTAATTTCTATAAGAAATGCGATTCAAAATCAAGGACTCCATTGTTTGTTAAATTGAATGAATTCATCTTATAGATAGTCCAGGGGCATTTTTTTCATAATGAATATAGTTATTAAGAAAGAAACACAAGTTAATTTCAAGGTTATTGCATGAAAAATAGTCCTGGTAACAACAAGAGGAGCCTAATTAACATGAGGTGATTAGAAATTCTCATTATTTAGGATTTACACTAGTTAACTTTTGTACGAAATGCAAACCATGATGAATTGCACCTTTGGATGATGGATTTAAATAGGTTTGTATTTTTATTGGTGTTTATGCTTGCTTGATTCAATTAATATACTAGGTTGTTTAGCCACATGTGTTATATTTCATGATCAATGTATCAGAAAGTGGCTTTGGAATCAAAAGTGGAGCCTTGTTAACCAAAAATCATGCCAGGAACTCTCTATTTTTGAATTCAACAATTAATATCAACAAGAAATGCAATTCAAAATCAAGGACTCCATTGTTTGTTAAATTGAATGAATTCATGTAATTGATGGTCCACGTGCAATCTTTTTCATAATGAATATAGTTATTAAGAAAGAATGAAAAGTAAATTTCAAGGTTATTGCATGAAAAATACTCATGGCAAAAACAAGAGAATCCTAATTAACATTAGGTGATTAGAATGTCTCATTATTTACGAATTAAACCAGTTCACCTTTGTACGGAATGCAACCCTTGATGAATGGCACCTTTGGATGATGGATTTAAATAGAATTCGAGATTTATTGGTGTATATACTTGTTTGATTCAATTAATATACTAGGTTGTTTAGCCATATGTGTTATATTTCATGATCAATGTATCAAAAAGTGGGTTTCGAATCAAAAGAGGAGCCTTGTTAACCAAAAATTATTCGAGGAACTCTCTATTTTTGAATTCAACAATTAATATCTATGAGAAATGCGATTCAACATCAAGGACTCCATTATTTGTGAAATTGAATGAATTCCACTTATATATGGTCCAAGGGCATTTTTTTCATAATGAATATAGTTATTAAGAAGGAAACACAAGTTAATTTCAAGGTTATTGCATGAAAAATAGTCCTGGTAACAACAAGAGGAGCCTAATTAACATGAGGTGATTAGAAATTCTCATTATTTAGGAATTAAACCAGTTAACATTGGTATGAAATGAAAACCATGATGAATGGCACCTTTGGCTGATGGATATAAATAGATTTTGATTTTTATAGGTGTTTATGCTTGTGTGATTCAATTAATATACTAGGTTGTTTAGCCACATGTGTTATATTTCATGATCAATGTATCAAAAAGTGTGTTTGGAACCAAAAGTGGAAACTTGCTAACCTTAAATGATGCGAGGAACTTTCTATTTTTGAATTCAACAATTAATATCAATAAGAAATGCAATTCAAAATCCGGGACTCCATTGTTTTTTAAATTGAATGAATTCATGTAATTGATGGTCCATGGGCATTTTTTTCATAATGAATATAGTTATTAAGAAAGAAACACAAGTTAATTTCAAGGTTATTGCATGAAAAATTGACCTGGTAACAACAAGAGGAGTCTAAATAACATGAGGTGTTTACGAAATTCTCATTATTTTGGAATTAAACGAGTTAACATTGGTACGAAATGCAAACCATGACAAATGGCACCTGTGGGTCATGGATTTAAATAGATTTCGAGTTTTGTTGGTGTATATACTTATTTGATTCAATTAATATACTAGGTTGTTTAGCCACATGTGTTATATTTCATGATCAATGTATCAAAAAGTTGCTTTGGAATCAAAAGAGGAAAGTTGCTAACCAGAAATGATGGGAGGAACTCTCTATTTTTGAATTCAACAATTAATATCAACAAGAAATGCAATTCAAAATCAAGGATGCCATTGTTTGTTAAATAAAATGAATTCATCTTATAAATGGTCTAGGGGCATTTTTTTCATAATGAATATAGTTACAAAGCAGGAAACCAAAGTTAATTTCATGGTTATTTTATGAAAAATAGTCCTGGCAACAACAAGAGGAGCCTAATTAACATGAGGCGTTTAGAAATTCTCATTATTTAGGAATTAAACTAGTTAACATTTGTACAAAATGCAAACCATGATGAATTGCACCTTTGGATGATGGGTTTAAATAGATTTGGAGATTAATTAGTGTATATACTTGTTTGATTCAATTAATATGCTGGGTTGTTTACCCACATGTGTTATATTTCATGATCAATGTATCAAAATGTGGGTTTGGAATTAAAAGAGGAGCCTTGTTAACCAAAAATGATTCGGGAAACTCTCTATTTTTGAATTCAACAATTAATATCTATAACAAATGCAATTCAAAATCAAGGACTCCATTGTTTGTGAAATTGAATGAATTCATCTTATATATGGTCCGGGGGCATTTTTTTCATAATGAATATAGTTATTAAGAAAGAAACACAAGTTAATTTCAAGGTTATTGCATGAAAAATAGTCATGGCAAAAACAAGAAAAGCCTATTTAACATTAGGTGATTAGAATGTCTCGTTATTTAAGAATTAAACCAATTAACATTTGTACAAAATGCAAACCATGATGAATGGCACTGTTGGATGATGGATTTAAATAGAATTCGAGATTCATTGGTGTATATACTTGTTTGATTCAATTAATATACTAGGTTGTTTAGCCACATGTGTTATATTTCATGATCAACGTATCAAAAAGTGGGTTTGGAATCAAAAGCGGAGCCTTGTGAACCAAAAATTATACGAGGAACTCTCTATTTTTGAATTCAACAATTAATATCTATAAGAAATGCGATTCAAAATCAAGGACACCATTGTTTGTTAGGTCGAATGATTTCATCTTATATATGGTCCAGGGGCATTTTTTTCATAATGAATATTTATTCAGAAAGAAACACAAGTTAATTACAAGGTTATTGTATGAAAAATAGTTCTGGTAACAACAAGAGGAGCCTAATGAGGTGATTAGAAATTCTCATTATTTTGGAATTAAACCAGTTAACATTGGTATGAAATGCAAACCATGACGAATTGCACATTTAGGTGATGGATTTATATAGATTTGGATTTTAATTGGTGTTTATACATGTTTGATTCAATTAATCTACTTGGTTGTTTAGCCACATGTGTTATATTTCATGATCAATGTATCAAAAAGTGGGTTTGGAATCAAGAGAGGAGCCTTGTTAACCAAAAATTATTCGAGGAACTCTCTATTTTTGAATTCAACAATTAATATCTATAAGAAATGCGATTCAAAATGCTTGTTAAATTGAATGAATTCATCTTATAGATGGTCCAGGGGCATTTTTTTCATAATGAATATAGTTATTAAGAAAGAAACACAAGTTAATTTCAAGGTTATTGCATGAAAAATAGTCCTGGTAACAACTAGAGGAGCCTAATTAACATGAGGTGATTGGAAATTCTCATTATTTAGGATTTACACTAGTTAACTTTTGTACGAAATGCAAACCATGATGAATTGCACCTTTGGATGATCGATTTAAATAGGTTTGGAGATTTATTGGTGTATATACTTGTTTGATTCAATTAATATAATAGGTTGTTTAGCTACATGTGTTATATTTCATGATAAATGTGTCAAAAAATGGCTTTGGAATCAAAAGTGGAGCCTTATTAACCAAAAATCATGCCAGGAACTCTCTATTTTTGAATTCAACAATTAATATCAATAATAAATGCAATTCAAAATCAAGGACTCCATTGTTTGTTAAATTGAATGAATTCATGTAATTGATGGTCCACATGCAATTTTTTCATAATGAATATAGTTATTAAGAAAGAATCAAAAGTAAATTTCAAGGTTATTGCATGAAAAATAGTCATGGCAAAAACAAGAGAAGCCTAAATAACATTGCGTGATTAGAATGTCTCATTATATAGGAATTAAACCAATTCACCTTTGTACGAAATGCAAACCATGATGAATGCCACCTTTGGATGATGGATTTAAATAGAATTCGAGATTTATTGGTGTATATGCTTGTTTGATTCAATTAATATACTAGGTTGTTTAGCCACATGTGTTATATTTCATGATGAATGTATCAAAAAGTGGGTTTGGAAGCAAAAGAGGAGCCTTGTGAACCAAAAATTATTCGAGGAACTCTCTATTTTTGAATTCAACAATTAATATCTATAAGAAATGTGATTCAAAATCAAGGACTCCATTGTTTGTTAAATTGAATGATTTCATCTTATATATGGTCCAGGGGCATTTTTTCATAATGAATATAGTTATTAAGAAAGAAACACAAGTTAATTTCAAGTTTATTGCATGAAAAATAGTCATGGCAAATACAAGAGAAGCCTAATTAACATTAGGTGATTAGAATTTCTCATTATTTAAGAATTAAAACAGTTAACATTTGTACGAAATACAAACCATGATGAATGGCACCGTTGGATGATGGATTTAAATAGAATTCGAGATTCATTGGTGTATATACTTGTTTGATTCAATGAATATACTAGGTTGTTTAGCCACATGTGTTACATTTCATGATCAATGTATCAAAAAGTGGGTTTGGAATCAAAAGAGGAGCCTTGTGAACCAAAAATTATTCGAGGAACTCTCTATTTTTGAATTCAACAATTAATATGTATAAGAAATGCGATTCAAAATCAAGGACTCCATTGTTTCTTAAATTGAATGAATTCATCTTATAGATGGTCTAGGGGCATTTTTTTCATAATGAATATAGTTACTAAGAAAGAAACACAAGTTAATTTCAAGGTTATTGCATGAAAAATAGTCCTGGTAACAACAAGAGGAGCCTAATTAACACGAGGTGATTAGAAATTCTCATTATTTAGGATTTACACTAGTCAACTTTTGTAAGAAATGCAAACCATGATGAATTGCACCTTTGGATGATGGATTTAAATAGGTTTGGAGATTTATTGGTGTATATACTTGTTTGATTCAATTAATATAGTAGGTTGTTTAGCTACATGTGTTATATTTCATGATCAATGTGTCAAAAAGTGCCTTTGGAATCAAAAGTGGAGCCTTGTTAATCAAAAATCATGGCAGGAACTCTCTATTTTTGAATTCAACAGTTAATATCAACAAGAAATGCAATTCAAAATCAAGGACTCCATTGTTTGTTAAATTGAATGAATTCATTTAATTGATGGTCCACGTGCAATTTTTTCATAATGAATATAGTTATTAAGAAAGAATCAAAAGTAAATTTCAAGGTTATTGCATGAAAAATAGTCATGGCAAAAACAAGAGAAGCCTAATTAACATTGCGTGATTAGAATGTCTCATTATTTAGAAATTAAACCAGTTCACCTTTGTACGAAATGCAAACCATGACGAATGACACCTTTGGATGATGGATTTAAATAGAATTCGAGATTGATTGGTGTATATGCTTGTTTGATTCAATTAATATACTAGATTGTTTAGCCACATGTGTTATATTTCATGATGAATGTATCAAAATGTGGGTTTGGAATCAAAAGAGGAGCCTTGTTAACCAAAAATTATTCGAGGAACTCTTTATTTTTTAATTCAACAATTAATATCTATAAGAAATGTGATTCAACATCAGGGACTCCATTGTTTATTAAATTGAATGAATTCATCTTATATATGGTCCAAGGGCATTTTTTTCATAATGAATATAGTTATTAAGAAGGAAACACAAGTTAATTTCAAGGTTATTGCATGAAAAATAGTCCTGGTAACAACAAGAGGAGCCTAATTAACATGAACTGATTAGAAATTCTCATTATTTAGGAATTAAACCAGTTATCATTGGTACGAAATGCAAACGATGACGAATCGCACATTTGGGTGATGGATTTATATAGATTTGGTGTTTTATTGGTGTTCATACATGTTTGATTCAATTAATATACTAGGTTATTACGCCACATGTGTTATATTTCATGATCAATGTATCAAAAAGCGTGTTTGAAAGAAAAAGAGGAAACTTGCTAACCAGAAATGATGCGAGGAACTCTCTATTTTTGAATTCAACAATTAATATCTATAAGTAATGCAATTCAAAATCAAGGACTCCATTGCTTGCTAAATTCAATGAATTCATGTAATTGATGGTCCATGGGCATATTTTTCATAATTAATATAGTTATTAAGAAAGAAGCACAAGTTAATTTCAAGGTTATTGCATGAAAAATAGTCCTGGTAACAACAAGAGGAACCTAATTAACATGAGGTGTTTACGAAATTCTCATTATTTTGGAATTAAACCAGTTAACATTAGTACAAAATGCAAACCATGATGAATGGCACCTGTGGGTCATGGATTTAAATAGATTTTGAGTTTTGTTGCTGTATATACTTGTTTGATTCAATTAATATACTAGGTTGTTTAGCCACATGTGTTATATTTCATGATCAATGTATCAAAAAGTGTGTTTGGAGGAAAGTTGCTACCTTGAAATGATGGGAGGATCTATCTATTTTTGAATTCAACAATTAATATCAATAAGAAATGCAATTCAAAATCAAGGATGCCATTGTTTGTTCAATAAAATGAATTCATCTTATGAATGCTCTAGGGTCATTTTTTCATAATGAATATAGTTACAAAGAAGGAAAGAAAAGTTAATTTCATGGTTATTGCATGAAAAATAGTCCTAGCAACAACAAGAGGAGCCTATTTAACATGAGGTGTTTAGAAAGTCTCATTATTTAGCAATTAAACTAGTTAACATTTGTACGAAATGCAAACCATGATGAATGACACCTTTGGATGATGGATTTAAAAAGATTTGGAGATTTATTAGTGTATATACTTGTTTAATTCAATTAATATGCTGGGTTGTTTAGCCACATGTGTTATATTTCATGATCAATGTATCAAAACGTGGCTTTCGAATCAAAAGAGGGGCCTTGTTAACCAAAAATGAAGCCAGGAACTCTCTATTTTTGAATTCAACAATTAATATCAACAAGAAATGCAATTCAAAATCAAGGACTCCATTGTTTGTTAAATTTAATGAATTCATGTAATTGATGGTCCACGTGAAATTTTTTCATAATGAATATAGTTATTAAGATAGAATCAAAAGTAAATTTCAAGGTTATTGCATGAAAAATAGTCATGGCAAAAACAAGAGAAGCCTAATTAACATTAAGTGATTAGAATGTCTCATTATTTAGGAATTAATCCAGTTAACATTTGTACGAAATGCAAACCATGATGAATGGCACCTTTGGATGATGGATTTAAATAGAATTCGAGATTTATTGGTGTATATACTTGTTTGATTCAATTAATATACTAGGTTGTTTAGCCACATGTGTTATATTTCATGATCAATGTATCAAAAAGTGAGTTTGGAATCAAAAGAGGCACCTTGTTAACCAAAAATTTTTCGAGGAACACTCTATTTTTGAATTCAAAAATTAATGTCTATAAGAAATGCGATTCAAAATCAAGGACCCCATTGTTTGTTAAATTGAACGAATTCATCTTATACATGGTCCAAGGGTATTTTTTTCGTAATGAATATAGTTATTAATAAAGAAACACAAGTTAATTTCAAGGTTATTGCATGAAAAGTAGTCCTTGTAACAACAAGAGGTGCCTACTTAACATGACGCCTTTAGAAATTCTCATTATTTAGGAATTAAACCAGTTAGCATTTGTACGAAATGCAAACCATGATGAATGGCACCTTTGGCTGATGGATATAAATAGATTTGGATTTTTATTGGTGCTTATGCTTGTTTGATTCAATTAATATACTAGGTTCTTTAGCCACATGTGTTATATTTCATGATCAATGTATCAAAAAGTGTGTTCGGAATCAAAAGAGGAAACTTGCTAAACATAAATGATGGGAGGAACTCTCTATCTTTGAATTCAATAATTAATATCAATAAGAAATGCAATTCAAAATCAAGGACTCCATTGTTTGTTAAATTGAATGAATTAATCTTATAGATGGTCCAGGGGCATTTTTTTCCTAATGAATATAGTTATGAAGAAAGAATCCAATGTAAATTTAAAGGTTATTGCATGAAAAATAGTCATGGCCAAAACATGAGAAGACGAATTAACATTAGGTGATTAGAATGTCTTATTATTTAGGAATTAAACCAGTTAACATTTGTACGAAATGCAAACCATCATGAATGGCATATTTGGGTGACGGATTTATATAGATTTGGAGTATTATTGGTGTTTATACATGTGTGATTCAATTAATATACTAGGTTGTTTAGCCACATGTGTTATATTTCATGATCAATGTATAAAAAAGTGGCTGTGGAATCAAAAGACGAGCCTTGTTAACCAAAAATGATGCAAGGAACTCTCTAATTTTGAATTCAACAATTAATATCAATAAGAAATGCAATTCAATATCAAGGACTCCATTGTTTGTTAGATTGAATGAATTCATGTAATTGATGGTCCACGTGCATTTTTTTCATGATGAATATAGTTACAAAGAAGGAAACAAAAGTTAATTACAAGGTTATTGCATGAAAAATAGTCCTGGTAACAACAAGAGGAGCCTAATTAACATGAGTTGATTAGAAATTCTCATTATTTTGGAATTAAACCAGTTAACATTGGTACGAAATGCAAACCATGATGAATGGCACTTTTGGGTGATGGATTTAATTAGATTTGGAGTTTTGTTGGTGTATATACTTGTTTGATTCAATTAATATACTAGGTTGTTTAGTCACATGTGTTATATTTCATGATCAATGTATCAAAAAGTGTGTCTAGAATCAAAAGAGGAAAGTTGTTACCTTGAAATGATGGGAGGATCTCTCTATTTTTGAATTCAACAATTAATATCAATAAGAAATGCAATTCAAAATCAAGGATTCCATTATTTGTTCAATAAAATGAATTCATCTTATAAATGGTCTAGGGTCATTTTTTTCATAATGAATATAGTTACAAAGAAGGAAACAAAAGTTAATTTCAAGGTTATTGCATGAAAAATAGTCCTAGCAACAACAAGAGGAGCCTATTTAACATGAGGTGTTTAGAAAGTCTCATTATTTAGCAATTAAACTAGTTAACATTTGTACAAAATGCAAACAATGATGAATGGCACCTTTGGATGATGGATTTAAAAAGATTTGGAGATTTATTAGTGTATATACTTGTTTGATTCAATTAATATGCTGGGTTGTTTAGCCACATGTGTTATATTTCATGATCAATGTATCAAAATGTGGGTTTGGAATTAAAAGAGGCTTGTTAACCAAAAATGATTCGGGGACAATTCAAAATCAAGGACTCCATTGTTTGTGAAATTAAATGAATTCATCTTATATATGGTCCGGGGGCATTTTTTTCATAATGAATATAGTTATTAAGAAAGAAACACAAGTTAATTTTGAAGGTTATTGCATGAAAAATAGTCCTGGTAACAACAAGAGGAGCCTAATTAACATGAGGTGATTAGAAATTCTCATTATTTAGGAATTAAACCAGTTAACATTGGTACGAAATGCAAACGATGACGAATTGCACATTTGGGTGATGGATTTATATAGATTTGGTCTTTTATTGGTGTTCATACATGTTTGATTCAATTAATATACTAGGTTATTTCGCCACATGTGTTATATTTCATGATCAATGTATCAAAAAGTGTGTTTGGAGGAAAGTTTCTACCTTCAAATGATGGGAGGATCTCTCTATTTTTGAATTCAATAATTAATATCTATAAGAAATGCAATTCAAAATCAAGGTCTCCATTGTTTGTTAAATTGAATGACTTCATCTTATAGATGCTCCATGGGCATTTTTTTCATAATGAATATAGTTCTTAAGAAAGAAACACAAGTTAATTTCAAGGTTATTGCATCAAAAATAGTCCTGGTAACAACAAGAGGCGCCAAATTAACATGAGGTGATTAGAAATTCTCATTATTTTGGAATTAAACCAGTTAACATTGGTACGAAATCCAAACCATGACGAATGGCCCCTGTGGGTGATGGATTTAAATAGGTTTGGGGATTTATTGGTGTATATACTTGTTTGATTCAATTAATATAGTAGGTTGTTTAGCTACATCTGTTATATTTCATGATCAATGTGTCAAAAAGTGGCTTAGGAATCAAAAGTGGAGCCTTGTTAACCAAAAATCATTTCAGGAACTCTCTATTTTTGAATTCAACAATTAATATCAACAAGAAATGCAATTCAAAATCAAGGACTCCATTGTTTGCTAAATTGAATGAATTCATGTAATTTATGGTCCACGTGCAATTTTTTCATAATGAATATAGTTATTAAGAAGGAATCAAAAGTAAATTTCAAGGTTATTGCATGAAAAATAGTCATGGCAAAAACAAGAGAAGCCTAATTAACATTGCGTGATTAGAATGTCTCATTATTTAGGAATTAAACCAGTTCACCTTTGTACGAAATGCAAACCATGATGAATGACACCTTTGGATGATGGATTTAAATAGAATTCGAGATTGATTGGTGTATATGCTTGTTTGATTCAATTAATATACTAGGTTGTTTAGCCACATGTGTTATATTTCATGATGAATGTATCAAAATGTGGGTTTGGAATCAAAAGAGGAGCCTTGTTAACCAAAAATTATTCGAGGAACTCTTTATTTTTTAATTCAACAATTAATATCTATAAGAAATGTGATTCAACATCAGGGACTCCATTGTTTGTTAAATTGAATGAATTCATCTTATATATGGTCCAAGGGCATTTTTTTCATAATGAATATAGTTATTAAGAAGGAAACACAAGTTAATTTCAAGGTTATTGCATGAAAAATAGTCCTGGTAACAACAAGAGGAGCCTACTTAACATGAAATGATTAGAAATTCTCATTATTTAGGAATTAAACCAGTTATCATTGGTACGAAATGCAAACGATGACGAATCGCACATTTGGGTGATGGATTTATATAGATTTGGTGTTCATAAATGTTTGATTCAATTAATATACTAGGTTATTACGCCACATGTGTTATATTTCATGATCAATGTATCAAAAAGCGTGTTTGGAAGCAAAAGAGGAAACTTGCTAACCAGAAATGATGCGAGGAACTCTCTATTTTTGAATTCAACAATTAATATCAATAAGTAATGCAATTCAAAATCAAGGACTCCATTGCTTGCTAAATTCAATGAATTCATGTAATTGATGGTCCATGGGCATATTTTTCATAATTAATATAGTTATTAAGAAAGAAGCACAAGTTAATTTCAAGGTTATTGCATGAAAAATAGTCCTGGTAACAACAAGAGGAACCTAATTAACATGAGGTGTTTACGAAATTCTCATTATTTTGGAATTAAACGAGTTAACATTAGTACAAAATGCAAACCATGACGAATGGCACCTGTGGGTCATGGATTTAAATAGATTTCGAGTTTTCTTGCTATATATACTTGTTTGATTCAATTAATATACTAGGTTGTTTAGCCACATGTGTTATATTTCATGATCAATGTATCAAAAAGTGTGTTTGGAGGAAAGTTGCTACCTTGAAATGATGGGAGGATCTCTCTATTTTTGAATTCAACAATTAATATCAATAAGAAATGCAATTCAAAATCAAGGATGCCATTGTTTGTTCAATAAAATGAATTCATCTTATGAATGGTCTAGGGTCATTTTTTCATAATGAATATAGTTACAAAGGAGGAAAGAAAAGTTAATTTCATGGTTATTGCATGAAAAATAGTCCTAGCAACAACAAGAGGAGCCTATTTAACATGAGGTGTTTAGAAAGTCTCATTATTTAGGAATTAAACCAGTTAACATTTGTACGAAATGCAAACCATGATGAATGGCACCTTTGGATGATGGATTTAAATAGATTTGGAGATTTATTAGTGTATATACTTGTTTGATTCAATTAATATACTGGGTTGTTTAGCCACATGTGTTATATTTCATGATCAATGTATCAAAATGTGGGTTTGGAATTAAAAGAGGGGCCTTGTTAACCAAAAATGAATAGGGGAACTCTCTATTTTTGAATTCAACAATTAATATCTATAAGAAATGTGATTCAAAATCAAGGACTCCACTGTTTATTAAATTGAATGAATTCATCTTATATATGGTCCAGGGGCATTTGTTTTCAAAATGAATTTAGTTATTAAGAAACAATCAAAAGTAAATTTCAAGGTTATTGCATGAAAAATAGTCATGGCAAAAACAAGAGAAGCCTAATTAACATAAGGTGATTAGAATGTCTCATTATTTAAGGATTAAACCAGTTAACATTTGTACGAAATGCAAACCATGATGAATGGCACTGTTGGATGATGGATTTAAATAGAATTCGAGATTTATTGGTGTATATACTTGTTTGATTCAATTAATATACTAAGTTGTTTAGCCACATGTGTTATATTTCATGATCAATGTATCAAAAAGTGGGTTTGGAATCAAGAGAGGAACCTTGTTAACCAAAAATTATTCGTGGAATTCTATATTTTTGAATTCAACAATTAATATCTATAAGAAATGCGATTCAAAAGCAAGGACTCCATTGTTTGTTAAATTGAATGAATTCATCTTATAGATGGTCCAGGGGCATTTTTTTCATAATGAATATAGTTATTAAGAAAGAAACACAAGTTAATTTCAAGGTTATTGCATGGAAAATAGTCCTGGTAACAACAAGAGGAGCCTAATTAACATGAGGTGATTAGAAATTCTAATTATTTAGGAATTACACTACTTAACTTTTGTACGAAATGCAAACCATGATGAACGACACCTTTGAGTGATGGATTTAAATAGATTTGGAGATTTATTGGTGTATATTGTTGTTTGATTCAATTAATATAGTGGGTTGTTTAGCTACAAGTGTTATATTTCATGATCAATGTATCAAAACGTGGCTTTCGAATCAAAAGAGGGGCCTTGTTAACCAAAAATGAAGCCAGGAACTCTCTATTTTTTAATTCAACAATTAATATCAACAAGAAATGCAATTCAAAATCAAGGACTCCATTGTTTGTTAAATTTAATGAATTCATGTAATTGATGGTCCACGTGAAATTTTTTCATAATGAATATAGTTATTAAGATAGAATCAAAAGTAAATTTCAAGGTTATTGCATGAAAAATAGTCATGGCAAAAACAAGAGAAGCCTAATTAACATTAAGTGATTAGAATGTCTCATTATTTAGGAATTAATCCAGTTAACATTTGTACGAAATGCAAACCATGATGAATGGCACCTTTGGATGATGGATTTAAATAGAATTCGAGATTTATTGGTGTATATACTTGTTTGATTCAATTAATATACTAGGTTGTTTAGCCACATGTGTTATATTTCATGATCAATGTATCGAAAAGTGAGTTTGGAATCAAAAGAGGCGCCTTGTTAACCAAAAATTTTTCAAGTAACACTCTATTTTTGAATTCAACAATTAATGTCTATAAGAAATGCGATTCAAAATCAAGGACCCCATTGTTTGTTAAATTGAATGAATTCATCTTATATATGGTCCAGGGGTATTTTTTTCGTAAAGAATATAGTTATTAAGAAAGAAACACAAGTTAATTTCAAGGTTATTGCATGAAAAATAGTCCTGGTAACAATAATAGGAGCCTAATTAACATGAGATGATTAGAAATTCTCATTATTTAGGAATTAAACCAGTTAACATTTGGACGAAATGCAAACCATGATGAATGGCACATTTGGGTGATGGATTTATATAGATTTGGAGTTTTATTGGTGTTCATACATGTTTGATTCAATTAATCTACTTGGTTGTTTAGCCATATGTGTTATATTTCATGATCAATGTATCAAAAAGTGGGTTTGGAATCAAAAGAGGAGCCTTGTTAACCAAAAATTATTCGAGGAACTCTCTATTTTTGAATTCAACAATTAATATCTATAAGAAATGCGATTCAAAATCAAGGACTCCATTGTTTGTTAAAATCAATGAATTCATGTAATTGATGGTCCATGGGCATTTTTTTCATAATGAATATAGTTATTCAAAAAGAGACACAAGTTAAATTCAAGGTTATTGCATGAAAAATAGTCCTAGTAACAACAAGAGGAGCCTAATTAACATGAGGTGATTAGAATTTCTCATAATTTAGGAATTAAACCAGTTAACATTTGTACGAAATGCAAACATGACGAATGGCACATTTGGGTCATGGATTTATATAGATTTTACGGGTGTTTATACATGTGTGATTCAATTAATATACTTGGTTGTTTAGCCACGTGTTATATTTCATGATCAAAGTATCAAAAAGTGTGTTTGGAAGCAAAAGAGGAATCTAGCTTACCATAAATGATGCGAGGAACTCTCTAGTTTTGAAATCAACAATTAATATCTATAAGAAATGAAATTCAAAATCAAGGACTCCATTGTTTGTTAAATTGAATGAATTCATCTTATAGATGGTCCATGGGCATTTTTTTGATAATGAATATAGTTATTAAGAAAGAATCAAAAGTAAATTTCAAGGTTATTGCATGAAAAATAGTCATGGAAAAAACAAGAGAAGCCTAATTAACATTAGGCTTTTAGAATGTCTCATTAGTTAGGAATTAAACCAGTTATCATTTGTACGAAATGAAAACCATGATGAATGGCACCTTTGGATGATGTATGTAAATAGAATTCGAGTTTTATTGGAGTATATACTTGTTTGATTCAATTAATATACTAGGTTGTATAGCCACATGTGTTCTATTTCATGATCAATGTATCAAAAAGTGGCTTTGGGATCAAACAAGGAGCCTTGGTAACAAAAAATGATGGGAGGAACTCTCTATTTTTGAATTCAACAATTAATATCTATAAGAAATGCAGTTCAAAATGAAGGACTCCATTGTTTGTTAAATTGAATGAATTCATGTAATTGATGGTCCATGAGCATTTTTTTCATAATGAATATCGTTATTAAGAAAGAAACAAAAGTTAATTTCAAGGTTATGGCATGAAAAATTGCCCTTGTAACAACAAGAGGAGCCTAATTAACATGACGCCTTTACAAATTCTCATTATTTAGGAATTAAACCAGTAAGCATTTGTACGAAATGCAAACCATCATGAATGACACATTTGGATGATAGATTTAAATAGATTTGGAGATTTATTGGTGTATATACTTGTTTGATTCAATTAATATACTAGGTTGTTTAGCCACATGTGTTATATTTCATGATCAATGTATCAAAAAGTGGGTTTGGAATCAAGAGAGGAACCTTGTTAACCAAAAATTATTCGTGGAATTCTTTATTTTTGAATTCAACAATTAATATCTGTAAGAAATGCGATTCAAAAGCAAGCACTCCATTTTTTGTTAAATTGAATGAATTCATCTTATAGATGGTCCAGGGGCATTTTTTTCATAATGAATATAGTTATTAAGAAAGAAACACAAGTTAATTTCAAGGTTATTGCATGGAAAATAGTTCTGGTAACAAAAAGAGGAGCCTAATTAACATGAGGTGATTAGAAATTCTCATTATTTAGGATTTACACTAGTTAACTTTTGTACGAAATGCAAACCATGATGAATGACACCTTTGAATGATGGATTTAAATAGATTTGGAGATTTATTGGTGTATATTCTTGTTTGATTCAATTAATATAGTGGGTTGTTTAGCTACAAGTGTTATATTTCATGATCAATGTATCAAAACGTGGCTTTCGAATCAAAAGAGGGGCCTTGTTAACCAAAAATGAAGCCAAGAACTCTCTATTTTTGAATTCAACAATTAATATCAACAAGAAATGCAATTCAAAATCAAGGACTCCATTGTTTGTTAAATTCAATGAATTCATGTAATTGATGGTCCACGTGAAATTTTTTCATAATGAATATAGTTATTAAGAAAGAATCAAAAGTAAATTTCAAGGTTATTGCATGAAAAATAGTCATGGCAAAAACAAGAGAAGCCTAATTAACATTAAGTGATTAGAATGTCTCATTATTTAGGAATTAATCCAGTTAACATTTGTACGAAATGCAAACCATGATGAATGGCACCTTTGGATGATGGATTTAAATAGAATTCGAGATTTATTGGTGTATATACTTGTTTGATTCAATTAATATACTAGGTTGTTTAGCCACATGTGTTATATTTCATGATCAATGTATCAAAAAGTGGGTTTGGAATCAAAAGAGGCGCCTTGTTAACCAAAAATTATTCAAGGAACACTCTATTTTTGAATTCAACAATTAATGTCTATAAGAAATGCGATTCAAAATCAAGGACCCCATTGTTTGTTAAATTGAATGAATTCATCTTATATATGGTCCAGGGGTATTTTTTTCATAATGAATATAGTTATTAAGAAAGAAACACAAGTTAATTTCAAGGTTATTGCATGAAAAATAGTCCTGGTAACAACAAGAGGAGCCTAATTAACATGAGATGATTAGAAATTCTCATTATTTAGGAATTAAACCAGTTAACATTTGTATAAAATGCAAACCTTGACGAATGGCACATTTGGGTGATGGATTTATATAGATTTGGAGTTTTATTGGTGTTTATACATGTTTGATTCAATTAATCTACTTGGTTGTTTAGCCACATGTGTTATATTTCATGATCAATGTATCAAAAAGTGCATTTTGAAGCAAAAAAGGTAACTTGCTAACCAGAAATGACATGAGGAACTCTCTATTTTTCAATTCAACAATTAATATCTATAAGAAATGCATTTCAAAATCAAGGACTCCATTGTTTGTTAAATTGAATGAATTCATGTAATTGATGGTCCATGGGCATTTTTTTTGTAATGAATATAGTTATTAAGAAAGAAACAGAAGTTAATTTCAAGGTTATGGCATGAAAAATAGTCCTTGTAACAACAAGAGGTGCCTACTTAACATGACGCCTTTAGAAATTCTCATTATTTAGGAATTAAACCAGTTAGCATTTGTACGAAATGCAAACTATGATGAATGACACCTTTGGCTGATGGATATAAATAGATTTGGATTTTTATTGGTGCTTATGCTTGTTTGATTCAATTAATATACTAGGTTCTTTAGCCACATGTGTTATATTTCATGATCAATGTATCAAAAAGTGTGTTTGGAATCAAAAGAGGAAACTTGCTAAACATAAATGATGGGAGGAACTCTCTATCTTTGAATTCAATAATTAATATCAATAAGAAATGCAATTCAAAATCAAGGACTCCATTGTTTGTTAAATTGAATGAATTAATCTTATAGATGGTCCAGGGGCATTTTTTTCCTGATGAATATAGTTAAGAAGAAAAAATCCAATGTAAATTTAAAGGTTATTGCATGAAAAATAGTCATGGCCAAAACAAGAGAAGACTAATTAACATTATGTGATTAGAATGTCTCATTATTTAGGAATTAAACCAGTTAACATTTGTACGAAATGCAAACCATCATGAATGGCACATTTGGGTGACAGATTTATATAGATTTGGAGTATTATTGGTGTTTATACTTGTGTGATTCAATTAATATACTAGGTTGTTTAGCCACATGTGTTATATTTCATGATCAATGTATAAAAAAGTGGCTGTGGAATCAAAAGACGATCCTTGTTAACCAAAAATGATGCAAGGAACTCTCTAATTTTGAATTCAACAATTAATATCAATAAGAAATGCAATTCAATATCAAGGACTCCATTGTTTGTTAGATTGAATGAATTCATGTAATTGATGGTCCACGTGCATTTTTTTCATAATGAATATAGTTACAAAGAAGGAAACAAAAGTTAATTACAAGGTTATTGCATGAAAAATAGTCCTGGTAACAACAAGAGGAGCCTAATTAACATGAGTTGATTAGAAATTCTCATTATTTTGGAATTAAACCAGTTAACATTGGTACGAAATGCAAACCATGATGAATGGCACTTTTGGGTGATGGATTTAAATAGATTTGGAGTTTTGTTGGTGTATATACTTGTTTGATTCAATTAATATACTAGGTTGTTTAGTCACATGTGTTATATTTCATGATCAATGTATCAAAAAGTGGCTTTGGAATCAAAAGAGTAAAGTTGCTAACCAGAAATGATGGAAGGAACTCTCTATTTTTGAATTCAACAATTAATATCAATAAGAAATGCAATCCAAAATCAAGGATGTCATTGTTTCTTAATAACTATATTCATTATGAAAAAATGCCCCTGGACCATTTATAAGATGAAGTCATTCTCTTTATTTTGGAATTAAACCAGTTACCATTCGTACGAAATGCAAACCATGACGAATGGCACTTGTGGGTGATGGATTTAAATAGATTTCGAGTTTTGTTGATGTATATGCTTGTTTGATGCAATTAATATACTAGGTTGTTTAGCCACATGTGTTATATTTCATGATCAATGTATCAAAAAGTGGTTTTGGAATCAAAGAGGTGCCTTGTTAACCAAAAATGATGCCAGCAACTCTCTATTTCTCAATTCAACAATTAATATCAACAAGAGATGCAATTCAAAGCAAGGACTCCATTGTTTATTAAATTGAATGAATTCACATAATTGATGGTCCACGTGCATTTTTTTTCATAATGAATATAGTTATTAAGAAAGAATCAAAAGTAAATTTCAAGGTTATTGCACGAAAAATAGTCATGGCAAAAACAAGAGAAGCCTAAATAACATTAGGTAATTAGAATGTCTCATTATTTAGGAATGAAACCAGTTAACATTTGTACGAAATGCAAACCATGATTAATGGCACCTATGGATGATGGATTTAAATAGTATTTGAGATTTATTGGTGTATATACTTGTTTGATTCAATTAATATACTAGCTTGTTTAGCCACATGTGTTATATTTCATGATCAATGTATCAAAAAGTGTGTTTGGAGGAAAGTTGCTACCTTGAAATGATGGGAGGATCTCTCTATTTTTGAATTCAATAATTAATATCTATAAGAAATGCGATTCAAAATCAAGGTCTCCATTGTTTGTTAAATTGAATGAATTCATCTTATAGATGATCCATGGGCATTTTTTCATAATGAATATAGTTATTAAGAAAGAAACACAAGTTAATTTCAAGGTTATTGGATGAAAAATAGTCCTGGTAACAACAAGAGTCGCCTAATTAACATGAGGTGATTAGACATTCTCATTATTTTGGAGTTAAACCAGTTAACATTGGTACGAAATGCAAACCATGACGAATGGCACCTGTGGGTGATGGATTTAAATAGATATTGAGTTTTGTTGATGTATATGCTTGTTTGATTCCATTAATATACTAGGTTGTTGAGCCACATGTGTTATATTTCATGATCAATGTATCAAAAAGTGGCTATGGAATCAAAAGAGGAGCCTTGTTGACCAAAAATGATGCCAGGAACTCTCTTTTTCTCAATTCAACAATTAATATCAACAAGAGATGCAATTCAAAATCAAGGACTCCATTGTTTGTGAAATTGAATGAATTCATGTAATTGATGGTCCACGTGAATTTTTTCATAACGAATATAGTTATTAAGAAAGAATCAAAAGTAAAGTTCAAGATTATTGCATGAAAAATAGTCATGGCAAAAACAAGAGAAGCCTAATTAACATTAGGTGATTAGAATGTCTCATTATTTAGGAATTAAACCTGTCAACATTTGTACGAAATGCAAACCATGATGAATAACACCTATGGATGATGGATTTAAATAGAATTTGAGATTTATTGGTGTATATACTTGTTTGATTCAATTAATATACTTGGTTGTTTAGCCACATGTGTTATATTTCATGATCAATGTATCAAAAAGTGGGTTTGGAATGAAAAGAGGAGCCATGTTAACCAAAAATTATTAGAGGAACTCTCTATTTTTGAATTCAACCATTAATATCTATAAGAAATGCGATTCAAAATCAAGGACTCCATTGTTTGTTAAATTGAATGATTTCATCTTATATATGGTCCAGGGGCATTTTTTTCATAATGAATATAGTTATTCAGAAAGAAACACAAGTTAATTTCAAGGTTATTGCATGAAAAATAGTCCTGGTAACAACAAGAGGAGCCTAATTAACATCAGGTGATTAGAAATTCTCATTATTTAGGATTTACACCAGTTGACATTTGCACGAAATGCAAACCATGACGAATGGCACATTTGGGTGATGGATTTATATAGATTTGGAGTTTTATTGGTGTTTATACATGTTTGATTCAATTAATATAGTAGGCTGTTTAGCCACATGTGTTATATTTAATGATCAATGTATCAAAAAGTGTGTCTGGAATCAAAAGAGGAAAGTTGCTACCTTGAAATGATGGGAGGATCTCTCTATTTTTGAATTCAACAATTAATATCTATAAGAAATGCAATTCAAAATCAAGGACTCCATTGTTTGTTAAATTGAATGAATTCATCTTATAGATGGTCCATGGGCATTTTTTTCATAATGAATATAGTTATTAAGAAAGAAACACAAGTTAATTTCAAGGTTATTGCATGAAAAATAGTCCTGGTAACAACAAGAGGCGCCTAATTAACATGAGGTGATTAGAAATTCTCATTATTTTGGAATTAAACCAGTTAACATTGGTACGAAATGCAAACCATGACGAATGGCACCTGTGGGTGATGGATTTAAACAGATTTCGAGTTTTGTTGACGCATATGCTTGTTTGATTCCATTAATATACTAGGTTGTTTAGCCACATGTGTTATATTTCACGATTAATGTATCAAAAAGTGGCTTTGGAATCAAAAGAGGAGCCTTGTTGACCAAAAATGATGCCAGGAACTCTCTATTTTTGAATTCAATAATTAATATCAATAAGAAATGCAATTCAAAATCAAGGACTCCATTGTTTGTTAAATTGAATGAATTCATGTAATTGATGGTCCACGTGCATTTTTTTCATAATGAATATAGTTATTTAGAAAGAAACAAAAGTTAATTACAAGGTTGTTACATGAAAAATAGTCCTGGTAACAACAAGAGAAGCCTAATTAACATGAGGTGATTAGAAATTCTCATTATTTTGGAATTAAACCAGTTAACATTGGTGTGAAATGCAAACCATGACAAATGGCACATTTGGGTGATGGATTTAGATAAACTTGGAGTTTTATTGGTGTTTATACATGTTTGATTCAATTAATATACAAGGATTTTTAGCCACATGTATTATATTTAATGATCAATGTATCAAACAGTGTATTTGGAAGCAACAGAGGAAACTTGCTAACCAGAAATGATGCGAGGAACTCTCTATTTTTGAATTCAACAATTAATAATTATGAGAAATGCAATTCAAAATCAAGGACTCCATTGTTTGTTAAATTGAATGAATTCATCTTACAGTGGTCCATTGGCATTTTTTCATAATGAATATAGCTATTAAGAAAGAAACACAAGTTAATTTCAAGGTTATTGCATGAAAAATATTCCTAGTAACGACAAGAGGTGCCTAATTAACATGAGGTGATTAGAAATTCTCATTATTTTAGAATTAAACCAGTTAACATTTGTACGAAATGCAAACCATGACGAATGGCACCTTTGGGCGATGGATTTATATAGATTTGGAGTTTTATTGGTGTTTATACATGTTTGATTCAATTAATATAATAGGATTTTTAGCCACATGTATTATATTTAAAGATCAATGTATCAAAAAGTGTGTTTGGAAGCAAAAGAGGAAACTTGCTAACCAGAAATGATGCGAGGAACTCTCTATTTTTGAATTCAAGAATTAATATCTATAAGAAATGCATTTCAAAATCAAGGACTTCATTGTTTGATAAATTCAATGAATTCATGTTATAGATGGTCCAGGGGAATTTTTTTCATAATGAATATAGTTATTAAGAAAGAAACACAAGTTAATTTCTAGGTTATTGCATGAAAAATAGTCTTAGAAACAACAAGAGGAGCCTAATTAACACGAGGTGAGTAGAAATTCTCATTATTTAGGATTTACTCTAGTTAACTTTTGTATGACATGCAAACCATGATGAATGGCACCTTTGGTTGATAGATTTAAATAGATTTGGACATTTATTAGTGTATGTACTTGTTTGGTTCAATTAATATAGTAGCTTGTTTACCTACATGTGTTACATTTCTTGATCAATGTATCAAAAAGTGGCTTTGGGATCAAAAGAGGAGCCTTGTTAACCAAAAATGATGCCAGGAACTCTCTATTTTTGAATTCAACAATTAATATCAACATGAAATGAAATTCAAAATCAAGGACTCCATTGTTTGTTAAATTCAATGAATTCATGTAATTGATGGTCCACGTGCATTTTTTTCATAATGAATATAGTTATTAAGAAAGAATCAAAAGTAAATTTCAAGGTTATTGCATGAAAAATAGTCATGGCAAAAAAAAGAGAAGCCTAATTAACATTAGGTGATTAGAATGTCTCATTATTTAGGAATTAAACCAGTTAACATTTGCACAAAATGCAAACCATGATGAATGGCACCTTTGGATGATGGATTTAAATAGAATTCAAGATTTATTGGTGTATATACTTGTTTGATTCAATTAATATACTATGTTGTTTAGCCACATGTGTTATATTTCATGATCAATGTATCAAAAAGTGGGTTTGGAATGAAAAGAGGAGCCATGTTAACCAAAAATTATTTGAGGAACTCTCTATTTTTTAATTTAACAATTAATATCTATAAGAAATGCAATTCAAAATCAAGGACTCCGTTGTTTGTTAAATTGAATGATTTCATCTTATATATGGTCCAGGGGCATTTTTTTCATAATGAATATAGTTATTCAGAAAGAAATACAAGTTAATTACAAGGTTATTGCATGAAAAATAGTCCTGGTAACAACAAGAGGAGCCTAATTAACATGAGGTCATTAGAAATTCTAATTATTTTGGAATTAAACCAGTTAACATTGGTATGAAATGCAAACCATGACGAATGGCACATTTAGGTGATGGATTTCTATAGATTTGGAGTTTTATTGGTGTTTATACATGTTTGATTCAATTAATATACTAGGTTGTTTAGCCACATGTGTTATATTTCATGATCAATGTATCAAAAAGTGTGTCTGGAATCAAAAGAGGAAAGTTGTTACCTTGAAATGATGGGAGGATCTCTCTATTTTTGAATTCAACAATTAATATCTATAAGAAATGCAATTCAAAATCAAGGACTCCATTGTTTGTTAAATTGAATGAATTCATCCTATAGTTGGTCCATGGGCATTTTTTTCATAATGAATATAGTTCTTAAGAAAGAAACACAAGTTAATTTCAAGGTTATTGCATGAAAAATAGTCCTGGTAATAACAAGAGGCGCCTAATTAACATGAGGTGATTAGAAATTCTCATTATTTTGGAATTAAACCAGTTAACATTGGTACGAAATGCAAACCATGATGACTTGCACCTGTGGGTGATGGATTTAAATCGATTTCGAGTTTTGTTGATGTATATGCTTGTTTGATTCCATTAATATACTAGGTTGTTTAGCCATATGTGTTATATTTCATGATCAATGTATCAAAAAGTGGCTTTGGAATCAAAAGAGGAGCCTTGTTAACCAAAAATGATGCCAGGAACTCTCTATTTTTTAATTCAACAATTAATATCAATAAGAAATGCAATTCAAAATCAAGGACTCCATTGTTTGTTAAATTGAATGAATTCATCCTATAGTTGGTCCATGGGCATTTTTTTCATAATGAATATAGTTCTTAAGAAAGAAACACAAGTTAATTTCAAGGTTATTGCATGAAAAATAGTCCTGGTAATAACAAGAGGCGCCTAATTAACATGAGGTGATTAGAAATTCTCATTATTTTGGAAATAAACCAGTTAACATTGGTACGAAATGCAAACCATGACGAATGGCACCTGTGGGTGATGGATTTAAATCGATTTCGAGTTTTGTTGATGTATCTGCTTGTTTGATTCCATTAATATACTAGGTTGTTTAGCCACATGTGTTATATTTCATGATCAATGTATCAAAAAGTGGCTTTGGAATCAAAAGAGGAGCCTTGTTAACCACAAATGATGTGAGGAACTCTCTAATTTTGAAATCAAGGCCTAATATCTATCAGAAATGCAATTCAAAATCAAGGAGTCCATTGTTCGTTAAATTGAATGAATTCATGTAATTAATGGTCCACGTGCATTTTTTTCATAATGAATATAGTTATTAAGAATGAATCAAAAGTAAATTTCAAGGTTATTGCATGAAAAATAGTCATGGCAAAAACAAGAGGAGCCTAATTAACATGAGGTGATTAGAAATTCTCATTATTTAGGAATTAAACCAGTTAACATTGCTACGAAAGGCAAACCATGACGAATAGCACCTGTGGGTGATGGATTTATATAGATTTGGATTTTTATTGGTGTTTATACATGTTTGATTCAATTAATATACTAGGTTGTTTAGCCACATGTGTTATATTTCATGATCAATGTATCAAAAAGTGTGTATGGAATCAAAAGAGGAAAGTTGTTACCTTGAAATGATGGGAGGATCTCTCTATTTTTGAATTCAACAATTAATATCTATAAGAAATGCAATTCAAAATCAAGGACTCCATTGTTTGTTAAATTGAATGAATTCATCCTATAGTTGGTCCATGGGCATTTTTTTCATAATAAATATAGTTCTTAAGAAAGAAACACAAGTTAATTTCAAGGTTATTGCATGAAAAATAGTCCTGGTAATAACAAGAGGCGCCTAATTAACATGAGGTGATTAGAAATTCTCATTATTTTGGAATTAAACCAGTTAACATTGGTACGAAATGCAAACCATGATGACTTGCACCTGTGGGTGATGGATTTAAATCGATTTCGAGTTTTGTTGATGTATATGCTTGTTTGATTCCATTAATATACTAGGTTGTTTAGCCACATGTGTTATATTTCATGATCAATGTATCAAAAAGTGTGTTTGCAAGCAAAAGAGGAAACTTGCTAACCAGAAATGATGCGAGGAACTCTCTATTTTTGAATTCAACAATTAATATCTATAAGAAATGAAATTCAACATCAAGGACTCCATTGTTTCTTAAATTGAATGAATTAGTGTAATTGATGGTCCACGTGCATGTTTGTCATAATGAATATAGTTATTTAGAAAGAAACAAAAGTTAATTACAAGGTTATTGCATGAAAAATAGTCCTGGTAACAACAAGAGGAGCCTAATTAACATGAGGTGATTAGAAATTCTCATTATTTAGGAATTAAACCAGTTAACATTTGCACAAAATGCAAACCATGATGAATGACACCTTTGGATGATGGATTTAAATAGAATTCAAGATTTATTGGTGTATATACTTGTTTGATTCAATTAACATACAAGGTTGTTTAGCCACATTTGTTATATTTTGTGATCAATGTATCAAAAAGTGGGTTTGGAATGAAAAGAGGAGCCATGTTAACCAAAAATTATTCGAGGAACTCTCTATTTTTGAATTTAATAATTAATATCTATAAGAAATGCGATTCAAAATCAAGGACTTCATTGTTTGTTAAATTGAATGATTTCATCTTATATATGGTCCAGGGGCATTTTTTTCATAATGAATATAGTTATTCAGAAAGAAACACAAGTTAATTACAAGGTTATTGCATGAAAAATAGTCCTGGTAACAATAAGAGGAGCCTAATTAACATGAGGTCATTAGAAATTCTAATTATTTTGGAATTAAACCAGTTAACATTGGTATGAAATGCAAACCATGATGGATGGCACATTTAGGTGATGGATTTATATAGATTTGGATTTTTATTGGTGTTTATACATGTTTGATTCAATTAATATACTAGGTTGTTTAGCCACATGTGTTATATTTCATGATCAATGTATCAAAAAGTGTGTCTGGAATCAAAAGAGGAAAGTTGTTACCTTGAAATGATGGGAGGATCTCTCTATTTTTGAATTCAACAATTAATATCTATAAGAAATGCAATTCAAAATCAAGGACTCCATTGTTTGTTAAATTGAATGAATTCATCCTATAGTTGGTCCATGGGCATTTTTTTCATAATAAATATAGTTCTTAAGAAAGAAACACAAGTTAATTTCAAGGTTATTGCATGAAAAATAGTCATGGCAAAAACAAGAGGAGCCTAATTAACATGAGGCGATTAGAAATTCTCATTATTTAGGAATTAAACCAGTTAACATTGCTACGAAAGGCAAACCATGACGAATAGCACCTGTGGGTGATGGATTTAAATAGATTTTGAGTTTTGTTGATGTATATTCTTATTTGATTCAATTAATATACTAGGTTGTTTAGTCACATGTGTTATATTTCATGATCAATGTATCAAAAAGTGGGTTTGGAATCAGGAGAGGAGCCTTGTTAACAAAAAATTATTCGAGGAACTCTCTATTTCTGAATTCAAGAATTAATATCAATAAGAAATGCGATTCAAAATCAAGGACTCCATTGTTTCTTAAATTGAATGAATTAATCTTGTAGATGGTCCAAGGGCATTTTTTTCATAATGAATATAGTTATTAAGAAAGAAACACAAGATAATTTCACGGTTATTGCATGAAAAATAGTCCTAATAACAACAAGAGGAGCCTAATTAACATGAGATGATTAGAAATTCTCAATATTTTGGAATTAAACTAGTTAACATTGGTACGAAATGCACACCATGACGAATGGCACCTGTGGGTGATGGATTTAAATAGATATTGAGTTTTGTTGGTGAATATGCTTGTTTGATTCAATTAATATACTAGGTTGTTTAGCCACGTGTTATATTTCATGATCAATGTATCAAAAAGCGGCTTTGGAATCAAAAGAGGGGCCTTGTTAACCACAAATGATGCCAGGAACTCTCTATTTTTGAATTCCACAATTAATATCAACAAGAAATGCAATTCAAAATCAAGGACTCCATTGTTTGTTGAATTGAATGAATTCAAGTAATTGATGCTCCCCGTGCATTTTTTTCATAATGAATATAGTTGTTAGGAATGAATCAAAATTAAATTTCAAGGTTATTGCATGAAAAATAGTCATGGCAAAAACAAAAGACGCCTAATTAACATTAGGTGATTAGAATGTCTCATTACTTAGGAATTAAAAAAGTTAACATTTGTATGACTCAATGCAAACCATGATGAATGGCACCTTTGGATGATGAATTTAAATAGAATTCGAGATTTATTGGTGTATATACTTGTTTGATTCAATTAATATGCTAGGTTGTTTAGCCACATGTATTATATTTCATGATCAATTTATCAAAAAGTGGGTTTGGAATGAAAAGAGGAGCCTTGTTAACCAAAAATTATTCGAGGAACTCTCTATTTTTTAATTCAACAATTAATATCCATAAGAAATGCAATTCAAAATCAAGGACTCCATGGTTTGTTAAATTGAATGAATTCATGTAATTGATGGTCCACGTGCATTTTTTTCTTAAGGAATATAGTTATTTAGAAAGAAACAAAAGTTAATTACAAGGTTATTTCATGAAAAATAGTCCTGATAACAACAAGAGGAGCCTAATTAACATGAGGTGATTAGAAATTCTCATTATTTTGGAATTAAACCAGTTAACATTGGTATGAAATGCACACCATGACGAATGGCACCTGTGGGTGATGGATTTAAATAGATTTCGAGTTTTGTTGATGTATATGCTTGTTTGATTCCATCAATATACTAGGTTGTTTAGCCACATGTGTTATATTTCATGATCAATGTATCAAAAAGTGGCTTTGGAATCAAAAGAGGAGCCTTGTTAACCAAAAATGATGGGAGGAACTCTCTAATTTTGAAATCAAGAATTAATATCTATCAGAAATGCAATTCAAAATCAAGGACTCCATTGTTTGTTAAATTGAATGAATTCATGCAATTGATGGTCCATTGGCATTTTTTTGATAATGAATATAGTTATTAAGAAAGAAACAGAAGTTAATTGCAAGCTTATTGCATGAAAAATAGTCCTAGCAACAACAAAAGGAGCCTAATTAACATGACGTTTTTAGAAATTCCCGTTATGTAGGAATTAAACCAGTTAACTTTTGTACGAAATGCAAACCATGATGAAGGACACGTTTGGATGATGTATTTAAATAGATTTGGAGATTTATTGGTGTATATACTTATTTTATTTAATTAATATACTAGGTTGTTTAGCGACATGTGTTATATTTCATGATCAACGTATCAAAAAGTGGGTTTGGAATCAAGAGAGGAGCCTTGTTAACCAAAAATTATTCGATGAACTCTCTATTTTTGAATTTAACAATTAATATCAATAAGAAATGCGATTCAAAATGAAGGACTCCATTGTTTGTTAAATTGAATGAATTCATCTTATAGATGATCTAGGGGCATTTTTTTCATAATGAATATAGTTATTAAGAAAGAAATAAAAGTTAATTTCAAGGTTATTGCATGAAAAATAGTCCTGGTAACAACAAGAGGAGCATAATTAACATGAGGTGATTAGAAATTCTCATTATTTAGGAATTCAACCAGTTAACATTTGTACGAAATGCAAACCATGACGAATGACACATTTGGGTGATGGATTTATATAGATTTGGTGTTTTATTGGTGTTTATACATGTTTGATTCAATTAATAAACTAGGTTATTTAGCCACATGTGTTATATTTCATGATCAATGTATCAAAAAGTGTGTTTGCAAGCAAAAGAGGAAACTTGCTAACCAGAAATGATGCGAGGAACTCTCTATTTTTGAATTCAACAATTAATATCTATAAGAAATGAAATTCAACATCAAGGACTCCATTGTTTCTTAAATTGAATGAATTAGTGTAATTGATGGTCCACGTGCATGTTTGTCATAATGAATATAGTTATTTAGAAAGAAACAAAAGTTAATTACAAGGTTATTGCATGAAAAATAGTCCTGGTAACAACAAGAGGAGCCTAATTAACATGAGGTGATTAGAAATTCTCATTATTTTGGAATTAAACCAGTTAACATTGCTACGAAATGCAAACCATGATGAATGGCACCTGTGGGTGATGGATTTCAATTGATTTCGAGTTTTGTTGATGTATATGCTTGTTTGATTCAACTAATATACTAGGTTGTTTAGCTACATGTGTTATATTTCATGATCAATGTATCAAAATGTGGGTTTGGAATCAAAAGAGGAGCCTTGTTAACCAAAATTGATGCCAGGAACTCTCTATTTTTGAATTCAATAATTAATATCAAGAAGAAATGCAATTCAAAATCAAGGACTCCATTGTTTGTTAAATTGAATGAATTTATGTAATTGATGGTCCACGTGCATTTTTTTCATAATGAATATAGTTATTTAGAAAGAAACAAAAGTTAATTACAAGGTTATTGCATGAAAAATAGTCCTGGTAACAACAAAAGGAGCCTAATTAACATTAGGTGATTAGAATGTCTCATTATTTAGGAATTAAACCAGTTAACATTTGCACAAAATGCAAACCATGATGAATGACACCTTTGGATGATGGATTTAAATAGAATTCAAGATTTATTGGTGTATATACTTGTTTGATTCAATTAACATACAAGGTTGTTTAGCCACATTTGTTATATTTTGTGATCAATGTATCAAAAAGTGGGTTTGGAATGAAAAGAGGAGCCATGTTAACCAAAAATTATTCGAGGAACTCTCTATTTTTGAATTTAATAATTAATATCTATAAGAAATGCGATTCAAAATCAAGGACTCCATTGTTTGTTAAATTGAATGATTTCATCTTATATATGGTCCAGGGGCATTTTTTTCATAATGAATATAGTTATTCAGAAAGAAACACAAGTTAATTACAAGGTTATTGCATGAAAAATAGTCCTGGTAACAATAAGAGGAGCCTAATTAACATGAGGTCATTAGAAATTCTAATTATTTTGGAATTAAACCAGTTAACATTGGTATGAAATGCAAACCATGATGGATGGCACATTTAGGTGATGGATTTATATAGATTTGGATTTTTATTGGTGTTTATACATGTTTGATTCAATTAATATACTAGGTTGTTTAGCCACATGTGTTATATTTCATGATCAATGTATCAAAAAGTGTGTCTGGAATCAAAAGAGGAAAGTTGTTACCTTAAAATGATGGGAGGATCTCTCTATTTTTGAATTCAACAATCAATATCTATAAGAAATGCAATTCAAAATCAAGGACTCCATTGTTTGTTAAATTGAATGAATTCATCTTATAGATGGTCCATGGGCATTTTTTTCATAATGAATATAGTTATTAAGAAAGAAACACAAGTTAATTTCAAGGTTATTGCATGAAAAATAGTCCTGTTAACAACAAGAGGTGCCTAATTAACATGAGTTGATTAGAAATTCTCATTATGTTGGAAATAAACCAGTTAACATTGGTACGAAATGCAAACCATGACGAATGGCACCTGTGGGTGATGGATTTCAATTGATTTCGAGTTTTGTTGATGTATATGCTTGTTTGATTCAACTAATATACTAGGTTGTTTAGCCACATGTGTTATATTTCATGATCAATGTATCAAAAAGTGGGTTTGGAATCAAGAGAGGAGCCTTGTTAACCAAAAATTATTCGAGGAACTCTCTATTTTTGAATTTAATAATTAATATTAATAAGAAATGCGATTCAAAATCAAGGACTGTAATATTTGTTAAATTGAATGAATTCATCTTATAGATGATCCAGGGGCATTTTTTTCATAATGAATATAGTTATTAAGAAAGAAACACAGGTTAATTTCAAGGTTATTGCATGAAAAATAGTCCTCGTGACAACAAGAGGAGGCTAATTAACATGAGGTGATTAGAAATTCTCATTATTTTGGAATTAAACCAGTTAACATTGGCATGAAATGCAAACCATGACGAATGGCACATTTGGGTGATGGATTTATATAGATTTGGAGTTTTATTGGTGTTTATACATGTGTGATTCAATTAATATACAAGGTTGTTTAGCCACATGTATTATATGTCATGATCAATGTATCAAAAAGTGTGTTTGGAAGCAAAAGAGGAAACTTGCTAACTAGAAATGATGCGAGGAACTCCCTATTTTTGAATTCAACAATTAATATCAATAAGAAATGCAATTCAAAATCAAGGACTCCATTGTTTGTTACATTGAATGAATTCATGTA
Organism: Ceriops zippeliana; assembly: GCA_037897445.1. Lineage (NCBI taxonomy): Eukaryota > Viridiplantae > Streptophyta > Magnoliopsida > Malpighiales > Rhizophoraceae > Ceriops > Ceriops zippeliana. The sequence continues at coordinate 253,896 of JBAPLH010001247.1, read as the reverse complement.
ATTGATGGTCCACGTGCATTTTTTTCAAAATGAATATAGTTATTAAGAAACAAACAAAAGTTAATTACAAGGTTATTGCATGAAAAATAGTCCTGGTAACAACAAGAGGAGCCAAATTAACATGAGGTGATTAGAAATTCTCCTTATTTATGAATTCAACCAGTTAACATTTGTACGAAATGCAAACCATGACGATTGACAAAATTGGGTGATGGATTTATATAGATTTGGTGTTTTATTGGTGTTTATACATGTTTGATTCAATTAATATACTAGGTTATTTAGCCACATGTGCTATATTTCATGATCAATGTATCAATAAGTGTGTTTGCAAGCAAAAGAGGAAACTTGCTAACCAGAAATGATGCGAGGAACTCTCTATTTTTGAATTCAATAATTAATATCTATAAGAAATACAATTCAAAATCAAGGACTCCATTGTTTGTTAAATTGAATGCATTCATGTAATTAATGGTCCACGTGCATTTTTTTCATAATGAATATAGTTATTAAGAAAGAAACAAAAGTTAATTACAAAGTTATTGCATGAAAAATAGTCCTGGTAACAACAAGAGGAGCCTAATTAACATGAGGTGATTAGAAATTCTCATTATTTAGGAATTAAACCAGTTAACATTGGCATGAAATGCAAACCATGATGAATGGCACATTTGGGTGATGGATTTATATAGATTTGGAGCTTTATTGGTGTTTATACATGTTTGATTCAATTAATATACTAAGTTGTTTAGGCACATGTGTTATATGTCATGATTAATGTATCAAAAAGTGTGTTTGGAAGCAAAAGAGGAATCTTGCTAACTAGAAATGATGCCCATTCAAATTTTGGGATATGGTAAGATTAAATTATTTCCTGTATATTTCATGCCTTTAACTTGATGCCCATTCAAATTTTGGGATATACATTTGGTTGCAGATAATGAGAAATGCATCCAACACACTCACACCAGTTACACTTGAGCTTGGTGGAAAAGATGCTTTTATAGTTTGTGAGGATGTAGATGTGCAGCATGTAAGAACCTTTGCACCTGTTATTGCATGGAGAGCTTGAACAATTATTTGGATCCAAGCCAATCTATTATTTACTGTAGGTTGCACAAGTTGCTGTAAGGGCTGTTCTTCAATCAAGTGGGCAGAATTGTGCTGGGGCTGAGAGATTTTATGTTCACAAGGATGTATATTCTTCATTTGTTACTGAAGTTACTAAAATTGTAAAATCTGTTTTGGCTGTAAGTACACCCATTTTGACATTCCAACTTCTCCCATATATTTGTGCTACATTCATTTGATACTTGATATACTTGTACAGAAACATATATTAACATTTGTACAGAAACATATTAACATGAATGGCACCTTTGGATGATGAATTTAAATAGAATTTGAGATTTATTGGTGTATATACTTGTTTGATTCAATTAATATACTAGGTTGTTTAGCCACATGTATTATATTTCATGATCAATTTATCAAAAAGTGGATTTGGAATGAAAAGAGGAGCCTTGTTAACCAAAAATTATTCGAGGAACTCTCTATTTTTTAATTCAACAATTAATATCAATAAGAAATGCAATTCAAAATCAAGGACTCCATGGTTTGTTAAATTGAATGAATTCATGTAATTGATGGTCCACGTGCATTTTTTTCATAAGGAATATAGTTATTTAGAAAGAAACAAAAGTTAATTACAAGGTTATTTCATGAAAAATAGTCCTGGTAACAACAAGAGGTGCCTAATTAACATGAGGTGATTAGAAATTCTCATTATTTTGCAATTAAACCAGTTAACATTGGTACGAAATGCACACCATGACGAATGGCACCTGTGGGTGATGGATTTAAATAGATTTCGAGTTTTGTTGATGTATATGCTTGTTTGATTCCATTAATATACTAGGTTGTTTAGCCACATGTGTTATATTTCATGATCAATGTATCAAAAAGTGGCTTTGGAATGAAAAGAGGAGCCTTGTTAACAAAAAAAGTTGGGAGGAACTCTCTAATTTTGAAATCAAGAATTAATATCTATCAGAAATGCAATTCAAAATCAAGGAGTCCATTGTTTGTTAAATTGAATGAATTCATGCAATTGATGGTCCATTGGCATTTTTTTGATAATGAATATAGTTATTAAGAAAGAAATAGAAGTTAATTGCAAGCTTATTGCATGAAAAATAGTCCTGGCAACAACAAGAGGAGCCTAATTAACATGACGTTTTTAGAAATTTCCGTTATTTAGGAATTAAACCAGTTAACATTTGTACGAAATGCAAACCATGACAAATGCACGTTTGGATGATGTATTTAAATAGATTTGGAGATTTATTGGTGTATATACTTGTTTTATTTAATTAATATACTAGGTTGTTTAGTGACATGTGTTATATTTCATGATCAATGTATCAAAAAGTGGGTTTGGAATCAAGAGAGGAGCCTTGTTAATAAAAAATTATTCGAGGAACTCTCTATTTTTGAATTTAACAATTAATATCAATAAGAAATACGATTCAAAATCAAGGACTCCATTGTTTGTTAAATTGAATGAATTCATCTTATAGATGGTCCAGGGGCATTTTTTTCACAATGAATATAGTTATTAAGAAACAAACAAAAGTTAATTTCAAGGTTATTGTATGAAAAATAGTCCTGGTAACAACAAGAGGAGCCTAATTAACATGAGGTGATTACAAATTCTCATTATTTAGGAATTCAACCAGTTAAGATTTGTACAAAATGCAAACCATGACGAATGACACATTTGGGTGATGGATTTATATAGATTTGGTGTTTTATTGGTGTTTATTCATGTTTGATTCAATTAATAAACTAGGTTATTTAGCCATATGTGTTATATTTCATGATCAATATATCAAAAACTGTGTTTGGAAGCAAAAGTGGAAACTTGCTAATTAGAAATGATGTGAGGAACTCCCTATTTTTAAATTCAACAACTAATATCAATAAGAAATGCGATTCAAAATCAAGGACTCCATTGTTTCTTAAATTGAATGAATTAATCTTATAGATGGTCCAGGGGCATTTTTTTCATAATGAATATAGTTATTAAGAAAGAAACACAAGTTAATTTCAAGGTTATTGCATGAAAAATGGTCCTAGTAACAACAAGAGGAGCCTAATTAACATGAGGTGATTAGAAATTCTCAATATTTTGGAATTAAACCAGTTAACATTGGTACGAAATGCACACCATGACGAATGGCACCTGTGGGTGATGGATTTAAATAGATATCGAGTTTTGTTGGTGAATATGCTTGTTTGATTCAATTAATATACTAGGTTGTTTAGCCACATGTGTTATATTTCATGATCAATGTATCAAAAAGCGACTTTGGAATCAAAAAAGGAGCCTCGTTAACCAAAAATGATGCCAGGAACTCTCTATTTTTGAATTCCACAATTAATATCAACAAGAAATGCAATTCAAAATCAAGGACTCCGTTGTTTGTTAAATTGAATGCATTCGTGTAATTGATGGTCCACGTGCATTTTTTTCATAATGAATATAGTTATTAAGAAAGAAACAAAAGTTAATTACAAGGTTATTGCATGAAAAATAGTCCTGGTAACAACAAGAGGAGCCTAATTAACATGAGGTGATTAGAAATTCTCATTATTTAGGAATTAAACCAGTTAACATTGCTACGAAATGCAAACCATGATGAATGGCACCTGTGGGTGATGGATTTAAATAGATTTCGAGTTTTGTTGATGTATATGCTTGTTTGATTTAATTAATATACTAGGTTGTTTTGCCACATGTGTTATATTTCATGATCAATGTATCAAAAAGTGTCTTTGGAAGCAAAAGAGGAAACTTGCTAACTAGAAATGATGCGACGAACTCCCTATTTTTGAATTTAACAATTAATATCAATAAGAAATGCAATTCAAAGTCAAGGACTCCATTGTTTGTTACATTGAAAGAATTCATGTAATTGATGGTTCATGTGCATTTTTTTCATAATGAATACAGTTGTTAACAAGGAATCAAAAGTAAATTACAAGGTTATTGCATGAAAAATAGTCCTGGTAACAACAAGAGGAGCCTAATTAACTTGAAGTGATTAGAAATTCTCATTATTTAGGAATTAAACCAGTTAACATTGGTATGAAATGCAAACCATCACGAATGGCAGCTGTGGGTGATGGATTTAAATAGATTTTGAGTTTTGTTGATGTATATGCTTGTTTGATTCAATTAATATACTAGGTTGTTTAGCTACATATGTTATATTTCATGATCAATGTATTAAAAAGTGGGTTTGGAATCAAGAGGGGAGCCTTGTTAACCAAAAATTATTCGAGGAACTCTCTATTTTTGAATTCAACAATTAATATCAATAAGAAATGCGATTCAAAATCAAGGACTCCATTGTTTCTTAAATTGAATGAATTAATCTTATAGATGGTCCAGGGGCATTTTTTTCATAATGAATATAGTTATTAAGAAAGAAACACAAGTTAATTTCAAGGTTATTGCATGAAAAATAGTCCTGGTAACAACAAGAGGAGCCTAATTAACATGAAGTGATTAGAAATTCTCATTATTTAGGAATTCAACCAGTTAACATTTGTACGAAATGTAAACCATGACGAATGACACATTTGGGTGATGGATTTATATAGATTTGGTGTTTTATTGGTGTTTATACATGTTCGATTCAATTAATATATTAGGTTGTTTAGCTACATATGTTATATTTCATCATCAATGTATCAAAAAGTGGCTTTGGAATCGAAAGAGGAGCCTTGTTAACCAAAAATGATGCCAGGAACTCTCTATTTTTGAATTCAATAATTAATTTCAACAGGAAATGCAATTCAAAATGAAGGACTCCATTGTTTGTTAAATTCAATGAATTCATGTAATTGACGGTCCACGTGCATTTTTTTCATAATGAATATAGTTATTAGGAAAGAAGCAAAAGTTAATTACAAGGTTATTACATGAAAAATAGTCCTGGTAACAACAAGAGGAGCCTAATTAACATGAGATGATTAGAAATTCTCAATATTTTGGAATTAAACCAGTTAACATTGCTATGAAATGGAAACCATAACAAATGGCACCTGTGGGTGATCGATTTAAATAGATTTCGAGTTTTGTTGATGTATATGCTTGTTTGATTCAATTAATATACTAGGTTGTTTAGCCACGTGTTATATTTCATGATCAATGTATCAAAAAGTGGGTTTGGAATCAAAAGACGAGCCTTGTTAACCAAAAATAATTGTTGGTCCACGTGCATTTTTTTTATAAGGAATATAGTTATTTAGAAAGATGCAAAAGTTAATTACAAGGTTATTTCATGAAAAATAGTCCTGGTAACGACAAGAGGAGCCTAATTAACATGAGGTGATTAGAAATTCTCATTATTTTGGAATTAAACCAGTTAACATTGGTATGAAATGCAAACCATGACGAAGGGCACATTTAGGTGATGGATTTATATAGATTGGGAGTTTTATTGGTGTTTATACATGTTTGATTCAATTAATATACTAGGTTGTTTAGCCACATGTCTTATATTTCATGATTAATGTATCAAAAAGTGTGTTTGGAGGAAAGCTGCTACCTTGAAATGATGGGAGGATCTCTTTATTTTTCAATTCAATAATTAATATCTATCAGAAATGCAATTCAAAATCAAGGTCTCCATTGTTTGTTAAATTGAATGAATTCATCTTATAGATGGTCCATGGGCATTTTTTTCTTAATGAATATAGTTATTAAGAAAGAAACACAAGTTAATTTCAATGTTATTGCATGAAAAATAGTCCTGGTAACAACAACAGGCGCCTAATTAACATGAGGTGATTAGAAATTCCCATTATTTTGGAATTAAACCAGTTATCATTGGTACGAAATGCAAACCATGACGAATGGCACCTGTGGGTGATGGATTTCAATAGATTTCGAGTTTTGTTGATGTATATGCTGGTTTGATTCCATTAATATACTAGGTTGTTTAGCCACATGTGTTATATTTCATGATCAATGTATCAAAAAGTGGCTTTGGAATCAAAAGAGGAGCCTTGTTAACCAAAAATGATGGGAGGAAATCTCTAATTTTGAATTCAAGAAATAATATCTATAAGAAATGCAATTCAAAATCAAGGACTCCATTGTTTGTTAAATTGAATGAATTCATGCAATTGATGGTCCATTGGCATTTTTTGGATAATGAATATAGTTATTAAGAAAGAAACAGAAGTTAATTGCAAGCTTATTGCATGAAAAATAGTCCTGACAACAACAAGAGGAGCCTAATTAACATGACGTGTTTAGAAATTCCCGTTATTTAGGAATTAAACTAGTTAACATTTGTACAAAATGCAAACCATGATGAATGGCACATTTGGATGATGTATTTAAATAGATTTGGAGATTTATTGGTGTATATGCTTGTTTGATTCAATTAATATACTAGGTTGTTTAGCCACATGTGTTATATTTCATTATCAATGTATCAAAAAGTGGTTTTGGAATCAAAAGAGGAGCCTTGTTAACCAAAAATGATGCCAGGAACTCTCTATTTTTGAATTCAACAATTAATATCAACAAGAAATGCAATTCAAAATCAAGGACTCCATTGTTTGTTAACTTGAATGAATTCATGTAATTGGTGGTCCACGTGCATTTTTTTCATAATGAATATAGTTATTAAGAAAGAATCAAAAGTTAATTTCAATGTTATTGGATGAAAAATAGTCATGGCAAAAACAAGAGAATCCAAATTAACATTAGGTGATTAGAATGTCTCATTATTTAGGAATAAAACCTATTAACATTTGTACGAAATGCAAACCATGCTGAATGGTACCTTTGGATGATGGATTTAAATAGAAGTCGAGATTTATTGGTGTATATACTTGTTTGATTCAATTAATATACTAAGTTGTTTAGCCACATGTGTTATATTTCATGATCAATGTATCAAAAAGTGGGTTTGGAATCAAAAGAGGAGCCTTGTTAACCAAAAATAATTGTTGGTCCACATGCATTTTTTTTCATAAGGAATATAGTTATTTAGAAAGATACAAAAGTTAATTACAAGGTTATTTCATGAAAAATAGTCCTGGTAACAACAAGAGGAGCCTAATTAACATGAGGTCATTAGAAATTCTCATTATTTTGGAATTAAAGCAGTTAACATTGGTATGAAATGCAAACCATGACGAATGGCACATTTAGGTGATGGATTTATGTAGATTTGGAGTTTTATTGGTGTTTATACATGTTTGATTCAATTAATATACTAGGTTGTTTAGCCACATGTGTTATATTTCATGATCAATGTATCAAAATGTGTGTTTGGAGGAAAGTTGCTACCTTGCAATGATGGGAGGATCTCTCTATTTTTTAATTCAATAATTAATATCTATAAGAAATGCAATTCAAAATCAAGTTCTCCATTGTTTGTTAAATTGAATGAATTCATCTTATAGATGGTACATGGGCATTTTTTTCATAATGAATAGTCCTGGTAACAACAAGAGGAGCCTAATTAACATGAAGTGATTAGAAATTCTCATTATTTAGGAATTAAACCAGTTAACATTGGTACGAAATGCAAACCACCACGAATGGCAGCTGTGGGTGATGGATTTAAATAGATTTCGAGTTTTGTAGATTTGGAGTTTTATTGGTGTTTATACATGTTTGATTCAATTAATATACTAGGTTGTTTAGTCACATGTGTTATATTTCATGATCAATGTATAAAAAAGTGGGTTTGGAATCAAGAGAGGAGCCTTGTTAATCAAATATTATTCGAGGAACTCTCTATTTTTGAATTCAACAATTAATATCAATAAGAAATGTGATTCAAAATCAAGGACTCCATTGTTTCTTAAATTGAATGAATTAATCTTATAGATGGTCCATGGGCATTTTTTTCTTAATGAATATAGTTATTAAGAAAGAAACACAAGTTAATTTCAAGGTTATTGCATGAAAAATATTCCTGATAACAACAAGAGGAGCCTAATAAAGATGAGGTGATTAGAAATTTTAATTATTTAGTATTTGCACTAGTTAACTTTTGTACGAAATGCAAACCATGATGAATGACAACTTTGGATGATGGATTTAAATAGATTTGGAGATTGATTGGTGTATATACTTGTTCGATTCAATTAATATAGTAGTTTGTTTAGCTACATGTGTTATATTTCATGATAAGGTATTAAAAAGTGGCTTTGCAATCAAAATAGGAGCCTTGTTAACCAAAAATGATGCCAGGAACTCTATATTTTTGAATTCAACAATTAATATCAACAAGAAATGCAATTCAAAATCAAGGACTCCATTGTTTGTTAAATTGAATGAATTCATGTAATTGACAGTCCCCGTGCATTTTTTTTCATAATGAATGTAGTTATTAAGAAAGAATCAAAAGTAAATTTCAAGGTTATTGCATGAAAAATAGTCATGGCAAAAACAAGAGAAGCCTAATTAACATTTGGTGATAAGAATGTCTCATTATTTAGGAATTAAACCAGGTAACATTGGTACGAAATGCAAACCCTGACGAATGGGACCTGTGGGCGATGGATTTCAATAGATTTCGAGTTTTGTTGGTGTATATACTTGTTTGATTCAATTAATATACTAGGTTCTTTAGTCACATGTGTTATATTTCATGATCAATGTATCAAAAAGTGGTTTTGGAATCAAAAGAAGAGCCTTGTTAACCAAAAATGATGCCAGGAACTCCCTATTTTTGAATTCAACAATTAATATCAACAAGAAATGCAATTCAAAATCAAGGACTCCATTGTTTGTTACATTGAAAGAATTCATGTAATTGATGGTTCACGTGCATTTTTTTCATAATGAATACAGTTTTTAACAAGGAATCAAAAGTAAATTACAAGGTTATTGCATGAAAAATAGTCCTGGTAACAACAAGAGGAGCCTAATTAACTTGAAGTGATTAGAAATTCTCATTATTTAGGAATTAAACCAGTTAACATTGGTACGAAATGCAAACCATCACGAATGGCAGCTGTGGGTGATGGATTTAAATAGATTTTGAGTTTTGTTGATGTATATGCTTGTTTGATTCAATTAATATACTAGGTTGTTTAGTCACATGTGTTATATTTCATGATCAATGTATAAAAAAGTGGGTTTGGAATCAAGAGAGGAGCCTTCTTAACCAAAAATTATTCGAGGAACTCTCTATTTTTGAATTCAACAATTAATATCAAAAAGAAATATGATTCAAAATCAAGGACTCCATTGTTTCTTAAATTGAATGAATTAATCTTATAGATGGCCCATGGGCATTTTTTTCATAATGAATATAGTTATTAAGAAAGAAACACAAGTTAATTTCAAGGTTATTGCATGAGAAATAGTCCTCGTAACAACAAGAGGAGCCTAATTAAGATGAGGTGATTAGAAATTCTCATTATTTAGTATTTGCACTGGTTAACTATTGTACGAAATACAAACCATGATGAATAGCAGCTTTGGATGATGGATTTAAATAGATTTGGAGATTTATTGTTGTATATACTTGTTCGATTCAATTAATATAGTAGTTTGTTTAGCTACATGTGTTATATTTCATGATAATGTATCAAAAAGTGGCTTTGCAATCAAAATAGGAGCCTTGTTAACCAAAAATGATGCCAGGAACTCCCTATTTTTGAATTCAACAATTAATATCAACAAGAAATGCAATTCAAAATCAAGGACTCCATTGTTTGTTAAATTGAATGAATTCATGTAATTGATGGTCCACGTGCATTTTTTTCCTAATGAATATAGTTATTAAGAAAGAAACACCAGTTAATTTCAAGGTTATTGCATGAAAAATAGTCCTGGTAACAACAAGAGGAGCCTAATTAACATGATGTGATTAGAAATTCTTATTATTTAGGATTTACACTAGTTAACTTTTGTACGAAATGAAAACCATGATGAATTGCACCTTTGGATGATGGATTTAAATAGGTTTGTATTTTTATTGGTGTATATACTTGTTTGATTCAATTAATATAGTACATTGTTTAGCTACATGTGTTATATTTCATGATCAATGTATCAAAAAGTGGCTTTGGAGTCAATATAGTAGCCTGGTTAACCAAAAATGATGTCAGGAACTCTCTATTTTTGAATTCAACAATTAATTTCAACAAGAAATGCAATTCAAAATCAAGGACTCCATTGTTTGTTAAATTGAATGAATTCATGTAATTGATGGTCCACGTGCATTTTTTTCCTAATGAATATAGTTATTAAGAAAGAATCAAAAGTAAATTTCAAGGTTATTGCATGAAAAATAGTCATGGCAAAAACAAGATAAGCCTAATTAACATTAGGTGATTAGAATGTCTCATTATTTAGGAATTAAACCAGACAACATTTGTATGAAATGCAAGCCATGATGAATGGCACCTATGCATGATGGATTTAAATAGAATTTGAGATTTATTGGTGTATATACTTGTTTGATTCAATTAATATACTAGGTTGTTTAGCCACATGTGTTATATTTCATGATCAATGTATCAAAAAGTGGGTTTGGAATCAAGAGAGGAGCCTTGTTAACCAAAAATTATTCGAGGAACGCTCTATTTTTGAATTCAACAATTAATATCTATAAGAAATGTGATTCAAAATCAAGGACTCCATTGTTTCTAAAATTGAATGAATTCATCTTATAGATGGTCTAGGGGCATTTTTTTCATAATGAATATAGTTATTAAGAAAGAAACAAAAGTTAATTACAAGGTTATTGCACGAAAAATAGTCCTGGTAACAACAAGAGAAGCCTAATTAACATGAGGTGATTAGAAATTCTCATTGTTTAGGAATTACTCCAGTTAACATTGGTACGAAATGCAAACCCTGACGAATGGGACCTGTGGGTGATGGATTTAAATAGATTTCTAGTTTTGTTGGTGTATATACTTGTTTGATTCAATTAATATACTAGGTTGTTTAGCCACATGTGTTATATTTCATGATCAATGTATCAAAAAGTGGTTTTCGAATCAAAAGAAGAGCCTTGTTAACCAAAAATGATGCCAGGAACTCTGTATTTTTGAATTCAACAATTAATATCAACAAGAAATGCAATTCAAAATCAAGGACTCCATTGTTTGTTACATTGAAAGAATTCATGTAATTAATGGTTCACGTGCATTTTTTTTCATAATGAATATAGTTATTAAGAAAGAATCAAAAGTAAATTTCAAGGTTATTACATGAAAAATAGTCCTGGTAACAACAAGAGGAGCCTAATTAAGATGAGGTGATTAGAAATTCTCATTATTTAGTATTTGCACTAGTTAACTTTTGTACGAAATACAAACCATGATGAATGGCAACTTTGGATGATGGATTTAAATAGATTTGGAGATTTATTGGTGTATATACTTGTTCGATTCAATTAATATAGTAGTTTGTTTAGCTACATGTGTTATATTTCATGATAATGTATCAAAAAGTGGCTTCGGAATCAAAATAGGAGCCTTGTTAACCAAAAATGATGCCAGGAACTCTCTATTTTTTAATTCAACAATTAATATCAACAAGAAATGCAATTCAAAATCAAGGACTCCATTGTTTGTTAAATTGAATGAATTCATGTCATTGATGGTTCACGTGCATTTTTTTGATAATGAATATAGTTATTAAGAAGGAAACAAATGTTAATTACCAGGTTATTGCATGAAAAATAGTCCTGGTAAAAACAAGAGGAGCCTAATTAACATGAGGTGATTAAAAATTCTCATTATTTAGGAATTAAACCAGTTAACATTGGTACTAAATGCAAACCATTATGAATGACACCTTTGGATGATGGATTTAAATAGATTTGGAGATTTATTGGTGCATATACTTGTTCGATTCAATTAATATAGTAGGTTGTTTAGCTACATATGTTATATTTCATGATCAATGTATCAAAAAGTCGCTTTGGAATCAAAAAAGGAGCCTTGTTAACCAAAAATGATGACAGGAACTCTCTATTTTTGAATTCAACGATTAATTTCAACAAGAAATGCAATTCAAAATAAAGGACTCCATTGTTTGTTAAATTGAATGAATTCATGTAATTGGTGGTTCATGTGCATCTTTTTGATAATGAATATAGTTATTAAGAAAGAAACAAATGTTAATTACCAGGTTATTGCATGAAAAATAGTCCTGGTAAAAACAAGAGGAGCCTAATTAACATGAGGTGATTAGAAATTCTCATTATTTAGGAATTAAACCAGTTAACATTGGTACTAAATGCAAACCCTGACGAATGGGACCTGTGGGTGATGGATTTCAATAGATTTCGAGTTTTGTTGGTGCATATACTTGTTTGATTCAATTAATATACTAGGTTGTTTAGTCACATGTGTTATATTTCATGATCAATGTATCAAAAAGTGGTTGTGGAATCAAAAGAAGAGCCTTGTTAACCAAAAATGATGCCAGGAACTCCCTATTTTTGAATTCAACAATTAATATCAACAAGAAATGCAATTCAAAATCAAGGACTCCATTGTTTGTTACATTGAAAGAATTCATGTAATTGATGGTTCACGTGCATTTTTTTCATAATGAATACAGTTGTTAACAAGGAATCAAAAGTAAATTACAAGGTTATTGCATGAAAAATAGTCCTGGAAACAGCAACAGGAGCCTAATTAACTTGAAGTGATTAGAAATTCTCATTATTTAGGAATTAAACCAGTTAACATTGGTACGAATTGCAAACCATCACGAATGGCAGCTATGGGTGATGGATTTAAATAGATTTTGAGTTTTGTTGATGTATATGCTTGTTTGATTCAATTAATATACTAGGTTGTTTAGTCACATGTGTTATATTTCATGATCAATGTATAAAAAAGTGAGTTTGGAATCAAGAGAGGAGCCTTCTTAACCAAAAATTATTCGAGGAACTCTCTATTTTTGAATTCAACAATTAATATCTATAAGAAATGCGATTCAAAATCAGGGACTCCATTGTTTGTTAAATTGAATAAATTCATCTTATATATGGTCCAAGGCATTTTTTCATAATGAGTATAGTTATTAAGAAAGAAACACAAGTTAATTTCAAGGTTATTGCATGAGAGATAGTCCTGGTAACAACAAGAGGAGCCTAATTAAGATGAGGTGATTAGAAATTCTCATTATTTAGTATTTGCACTGGTTAACTTTTGTACGAAATGCAAACCATGATGAATGGCAACTTTGGATGATGGATTTAAATAGATTTGGAGATTTATTGTTGTATATACTTGTTTGATTCAATTAATATAGTAGTTTGTTTAGCTACATGTGTTATATTTCATGATAATGTATCAAAAAGTGGCTTTGCAATCAAAATAGGAGCCTTGTTAACCAAAAATGATGCCAGGAACTCTCTATTTTTGAATTCAACAATTAATTTCAACAAGAAATGCAATTCAAAATCAAGGACTCTATTGTTTGTTAAATTGAATGAATTCATGTAATTGATGGTCCACGTGCATTTTTTCCCTAATGAACATAGTTATTAAGAAAGAATCAAAACTAAATTTCAAGGTTATTGCATGAAAAATAGTCATGGCAAAAACAAGATAAGCCTAATTAACATTAGGTGATAAGAATGTCTCATTATTTAGGAATTAAACCAGTTAACATTTGTACGAAATGCAAACCATAATGAATGGCACCTTTGGATGATGGGTTTAAATAGAATTCGAGATTTATTGGTGTATATACTTGTTTGATTCAATTAATATACTAGGTTGTTTAGCCACATGGGTTATATTTCATGATCAATGTATCAAAAAGTGGCTTTGGAATCAAAATAGGAGCCTTGTTAACAAAAATTATTCGAGGAACTCTCTATTTTTGAATTCAACAATTAATATCTATAAGAAATGCGATTCAAAATCAGGGACTCCATTGTTTGTTAAATTGAATAAATTCATCTTATATATGGTCCAAGGCATTTTTTCATAATGAGTATAGTTATTAAGAAAGAAACACAAGTTAATTTCAAGGTTATTGCATGAGAAATAGTCCTGGTAACAACAAGAGGAGCCTAATTAAGATGAGGTGATTAGAAATTCTCATTATTTAGTATTTGCACTAGTTAACTTTTGTACGAAATGCAAACCATGATGAATGGCAACTTTGGATGATGGATTTAAATAGATTTGGAGATTTATTGTTGTATATACTTGTTCGATTGAATTAATATAGTAGTTTGTTTTGCTACATGTGTTATATTTCATGATAAGGTATCAAAAAGTGGCTTTGCAATCAAAATAGGAGCCTTGTTAACCAAAAATGATGCCAGGAACTCTCTATTTTTGAATTCAACAATTAATATCAACAAGAAATTCAATTCAAAATCAAGGACTTCATTGTTTGTTAAATTCAATGAATTCATGTAATTAATGGTCCACGTGCATTTTTTTTCCTAATGAATATAGTTATTAAGAAAGAATCAAAAGTAAATTTCAAGGTTATTGTATGAAAAATAGGCATGGAAAAAACAAGAGAAGCCTAATTAACATTAGGTGATAAGAATGTCTCATTATTTAGGAATTAAACCAGTTAACATTTGTACGAAATGCAAACCATGATGAATGGCACCTTTGGATGATGGGTTTAAATAGAATTTGCAGATTTATTGGTGTATATACTTCTTTGATTCAATTAATATTGTAGGTTGTTCAGCTACATGTGTTATATTTCATGATCAATGTATCAAAAAGTGGCTTTGGAATCAAAAGAGGAGCCTTGTTAACCAAAAATGATGCCAGGAACACTTTATTTTTGAATTCAACAATTAATTTCAACAAGAAATGCAATTCAAAATCAAGGACTCCATTATTTGTTAGACCGAATGAATTCATGTAATTGATGGTCCACGTGCATTTTTTTCATAATGAATATAGTTATTAAGAAAGAAACAAAAGTTAATTACAAGGTTATTGCACGAAAAATAGTCCTGGTAACAACAAGAGAAGCCTAATTAACATGAACTGATTAGAAATTCTCATTATTTAGGAATTACACCAGTTAACATTGGTACGAAATGCAAACCCTGACGAATGGGACCTGTGGGTGATGGATTTAAATAGATTTCGAGTTTTTTTTGGGTGTATATACTTGTTTGATTCAATTAATATACTAGGTTGTTTAGCCACATGTGTTATATTTCATGATCAATGTGTAAAAAAGTGGGTTTGGAATCAAGAGAAGAGCCTTCTTAACCAAAAATTGTTCGAGGAACTCTCTATTTTTGAATTCAACAATTAATATCAATAAGATATGTGATTCAAAATCAAGGACTCCATTGTTTCTTAAATTGAATGAATTAATCTTATAGATGGTCCATGGGCATTTTTTTCATAATGAATATAGTTATTAAGAAAGAAACACAAGTTAATTTCAATGTTATTGCATGAAAAATAGTCCTGGTAACAACAAGAGGAGCCTAATTAAGATGAGGTGATTAGAAATTCCCATTATTTAGTATTTGCACTAGTTAACTTTTGTACGAAATGCAAACCATGATGAATGGCAACCTTGGATGATGGATTTAAATAGATTTGGAGATTTATTGGTGTATATACTTGTTCGATTCAATTAATATAGTAGTTTGTTTAGCTACATGTGTTATATTTCATGATAATGTATCAAAAAGTGGCTTTGGAATCAAAATAGGAGCCTTGTTAACCAAAAATGATGCCAGGAACTCTCTATTTTTTAATTCAACAATTAATATATACAAGAAATGCAATTCAAAATCAAGGACTCCATTGTTTGTTAAATTGAATGAATTCATGTAATTGACGGTCCACGTGCATTTTTTTTCATAATGAATATAGTTATTAAGAAAGAATCAAAAGTAAATTTCAAGGTTATTGCATGAAAAATAGTCATGGCAAAAACAAGACAAGCCTAATTAACATTAGGTGATAAGAATGTCTCATTATTTAGGAATTAAACCAGTTAACATTTGTACGAAATGCAAACCATGATGAATGGCACCTTTGGATGATGGGTTTAAATAGAATTTGCAGATTTATTGGTGTATATACTTCTTTGATTCAATTAATATTGTAGGTTGTTCAGCTACATGTGTTATATTTCATGATCAATGTATCAAAAAGTGGCTTTGGAATCAAAAGAGGAGCCTTGTTAACCAAAAATGATGCCAGGAACACTCTATTTTTGAATTCAACAATTAATTTCAACAAGAAATGCAATTCAAAATCAAGGACTCCATTATTTGTTAAACCGAATGAATTCATGTATTTGATGGTTGACGTGCATTTTTTTGATAATGAATATAGTTATTAAGAAAGAAACAAATATTAATTACCAGGTTATTGCATGAAAAATAGTCCTGGTAAAAACAAGAGGAGCCTAATTAACATGAGGTGATTAGAAATTCTCATTATTTAGGAATTAAACAAGTTAACATTGGTACGAAATGCAAACCCTGACGAATGGGACCTGTGGGTGATGGATTTCAATAGATTTCGAGTTTTGTTGGTGTATATACTTGTTTGATTCAATTAATATACTAGGTTGTTTAGTCACATGTGTTATATTTCATGATCAATGTATCAAAAAGTGGTTGTGGAATCAAAAGAAGAGCCTTGTTAACCAAAAATGATGCCAGGAACTCCCTATTTTTGAATTCAACAATTAATATCAACAAGAAATGCAATTCAAAATCAAGGACTCCATTGTTTGTTACATTGAAAGAATTCATGTAATTGATGGTTCACGTGCATTTTTTTCATAATGAATACAGTTG
Organism: Ceriops zippeliana; assembly: GCA_037897445.1. Lineage (NCBI taxonomy): Eukaryota > Viridiplantae > Streptophyta > Magnoliopsida > Malpighiales > Rhizophoraceae > Ceriops > Ceriops zippeliana. Next base: position 237,067 of record JBAPLH010001247.1, on the reverse strand, counting down.
TTAACAAGGAATCAAAAGTAAATTACAAGGTGATTGCATGAAAAATAGTCCTGGTAACAACAAGAGGAGCCTAATTAACTTGAAGTGATTAGAAATTCTCATTATTTAGGAATTAAACCAGTTAATATTGGTACGAAATGCAAACCATCATGAATGGCAGCTGTGGGTGATGGATTTAAATAGATTTTGAGTTTTGTTGATGTATATTCTTGTTTGATTCAATTAATATACAAGGTTGTTTAGTCACATGTGTTATATTTCATGATCAATGTATAAAAAAGTGGGTTTGGAATCAAGAGAGGAGCCTTGTTAACAAAAAATTATTCGAGGAACTCTCTATTTTTAATTCAACAATTAATATCAATAAGAAATGTGATTCAAAATCAAGGACTCCATTGTTTCTTAAATTGAATGAATTAATCTTATAGATGGTCCATGGGCATTTTTTTCATAATGAATATAGTTATTAAGAAAGAAACACAAGTTAATTTCAAGGTTATTGCATGAGAAATAGTCCTGGTAACAACAAGAGGAGCCTAATTAAGATGAGGTGATTAGAAATTCTCATTATTTAGTATTTGCACTAGTTAACTTTTGTATGAAATGCAAACCATGATGAATGGCAACTTTGGACGATGGATTTAAATAGATTTGGAGATTTATTGTTGTATATACTTGTTCGATTCAATTAATATAGTAGTTTGTTTAGCTACATGTGTTATATTACATGATAAGGTATCAAAAAGTGGCTTTGCAATCAAAATAGGAGCCTTGTTAACCAAAAATGATGCCAGGAACTCCCTATTTTTGAATTCAACAATTAATATCAACAAGAAATGCAATTCAAAATCAAGGACTCCATTGTTTGTTACATTGAAAGAATTCATGTAATTGATGGTTCACGTGCATTTTTTTCATAATGAATACAGTTGTTAACAAGGAATCAAAAGTAAATTACAAGGTTATTGCATGAAAAATAGTCCTGGTAACAACAAGAGTAGCCTAATTAACTTGAAGTGATTAGAAATTCTCATTATTTAGGAATTAAACCAGTTAACATTGGTACGAAATGTAAACCATCATGAATGGCAGCTGTGGGTGATAGATTTAAATAGATTTTGAGTTTTGTTGATGTATATTCTTGTTTGATTCAATTAATATACTAGGTTGTTTAGTCACATGTGTTATATTTCATGATCAATGTATAAAAAAGTGGGTTTGGAATCAAGAGAGGAGCCTTGTTAACAAAAAATTATTCGAGGAACTCTCTATTTTTAATTCAACAATTAATATCAATAAGAAATGTGATTCAAAATCAAGGACTCCATTGTTTCTTAAATTGAATGAATTAATCTTATAGATGGTCCATGGGCATTTTTTTCATAATGAATATAGTTATTAAGAAAGAAACACAAGTTAATTTCAAGGTTATTGCATGAGAAATAGTCCTGGTAACAACAAGAGGAGCCTAATTAAGATGAGGTGATTAGAAATTCTCATTATTTAGTATTTGCACTAGTTAACTTTTGTATGAAATGCAAACCATGATGAATCGCAACTTTGGACGATGGATTTAAATAGATTTGGAGATTTATTGTTGTATATACTTGTTCGATTCAATTAATATAGTAGTTTGTTTAGCTACATGTGTTATATTTCATGATAAGGTATCAAAAAGTGGCTTTGCAATCAAAATAGGAGCCTTGTTAACCAAAAATGATGCCAGGAACTCTCTATTTTTGAATTCAACAATTAATATCAACAAGAAATTCAATTCAAAATCAAGGACTCCATTGTTTGTTAAATTGAATGAATTCATGTAATTAATGGTCCACCTGCATTTTTTTCCTAATGAATATAGTTATTAAGAAAGAATCAAAAGTAAATTTCAAGGTTATTGCATGAAAAATAGTCATGGCAAAAACAAGAGAAGCCTAATTAACATTAGGTGATAAGAATGTCTCATTATTTAGGAATTAAACCAGTTAACATTTGTACGAAATGCAAACCATGATGAATGGCACCTTTGGATGATGGGTTTAAATAGAATTTGCAGATTTATTGATGTATATACTTCTTTGATTCAATTAATATTGTAGGTTGTTTAGCTACATGTGTTATATTTCATGATCAATGTATCAAAAAGTGGCTTTGGAATCAAAAGAGGAGCCTTGTTAACCAAAAATGATGCCAGGAACACTCTATTTTTGAATTCAACAATTAATTTCAACAAGAAATGCAATTCAAAATCAAGGACTCCATTATTTGTTAAACCGAATGAATTCATGTATTTGATGGTCCACGTGCATTTTTTTCATAATGAATATAGTTATTAAGAAAGAAAAAAAAGTTAATTACAAGGTTATTGCACGAAAAATAGTCCTGATAACAACAAGAGAAGCCTAATTAACATGAGGTGATTAGAAATTCTCATTATTTAGGAATTACACCAGTTAACATTGGTACGAAATGCAAACCCTGACGAATGGGACCTGTGGGTGATGGATCTAAATAGATTTCGAGTTTTGTTGGTGTATATACTTGTTTGATTCAATTAATATACTAGGTTGTTTAGCCACATGTGTTATATTCATGATCAATGTATCAAAAAGTGGCTTTGGAATCAAAAGAGGAGCCTTGTTAACCAAAAATGATGCCAGGAACACTCTATTTTTGAATTCAACAATTAATTTCAACAAGAAATGCAATTCAAAATCAAGGACTCCATTATTTGTTAAACCGAATGAATTCATGTAATTGATGGTCCACGTGCATTTTTTTCATAATGAATATAGTTATTAAGAAAGAATCAAAAGTAAATTACAAGGTTATTGCATGAAAAATAGTCCTGGTAACAACAAGAGGAGCCTAATTAACATGAACTGATTAGAAATTCTCATTATTTAGGAATTAAACCAGTTAACATTGGTACGAAATGCAAACCATCACGAATGGCAACTGTGGGTGATGGATTTAAATAGATTTTGAGTTTTGTTGATGTATATGCTTGTTTGAATCAATTAATATACTAGGTTGTTTAGTCACATGTGTTATATTTCATGATCAATGTATAAAAAAGTGGGTTTGGAATCAAGAGAGGAGCCTTGTTAACCAAAAATTGTTCGAGGAACTCTCTATTTTTGAATTCAACAATTAATATCAATAAGAAATGTGATTCAAAATCAAGGACTCCATTGTTTCTTAAATTGAATGAATTAATCTTATAGATGGTCCATGGGCATTTTTTTCATAATGAATATAGTTATTAAGAAAGAATCAAAAGTAAATTACAAGGTTATTGCATGAAAAATAGTCCTGGTAACAACAAGAGGAGCCTAATTAAGATGAGGTGATTAGAAATTCTCATTATTTAGGAATTAAACCAGTTAACATTGGTACGAAATGCAAACCATGATGAATGGCAACTGTGGATGATGGATTTAAATAGATTTGGAGATTTATTGTTGTATATACTTGTTCGATTCAATTAATATAGTAGTTTGTTTGGCTACATGTGTTATATTTCATGATAAGGTATCAAAAAGTGGCTTTGTAATCAAAATAGGAGCCTTGTTAACCAAAAATGATGCCAGGAACTCTCTATTTTTGAATTCAACAATTAATATCAACAAGAAATGCAATTCAAAATCAAGGACTCCATTGTTTCTTAAATTGAATGAATTCATGTAATTAATGGTCCACGTGCATTTTTTTCCTAATGAATATATTTATTAAGAAAGAATCAAAAGTAAATTTCAAGGTTATTGCATGAAAAATAGTCATGGCAAAAACAAGAGAAGCCTAATTAACATTAGGTGATAAGAATGTCTCATTATTTAGGAATTAAACCAGTTAACATTTGTACGAAATGCAAACCATGATGAATGACACCTTTGGATGATGGGTTTAAATAGAATTTGCAGATTTATTGGTGTATATACTTCTTTGATTCAATTAATATTGTAGGTTGTTTAGCTACATGTGTTATATTTCATGATCAATGTATCAAAAAGTGGCTTTGGAATCAAAAGAGGAGCCTCGTTAACCAAAAATGATGCCAGGAACACTCTATTTTTGAATTCAACAATTAATTTCAACAAGAAATGCAATTCAAAATCAAGGACTCCATTATTTGTTAAACCGAATGAATTCATGTAGTTGATGGTCCACGTGCATTTTTTTCATAATGAATATAGTTATTAAGAAAGAAACAAAAGTTAATTACAAGGTTATTGTACGAAAAATAGTCCTGGTAACAACAAGAGAAGCCTAATTAACATGAGGTGATTAGAAATTCTCATTATTTAGGAATTACACCAGTTAACATTGGTACGAAATGCAAACCCTGACGAATGGGACCTGTGGGTGATGGATTTAAATAGATTTCGAGTTTTTTTGGTGTATATGCTTGTTTGATTCAATTAATATATTAGGTTATTTAGTCACATGTGTTATATTTCATGATCAATGTATCAAAAAGTGGCTTTGGAATCAAAATAGGAGCCCTTTTAACCAAAAATGATGCCTGGAACTCTCTATTTTTAAATTGAACAATTAATTTCAACAAGAAATGCAATTCAAAATCAAGGACTCCATTGTTTGTTAAATTGAATGAATTAATGTAATTGAGGGTCCACATGCATTTTTTTCCTAATGAATATAGTTATTAAGAAAGAATCAAAAGTAAATTTCAAGGTTATTGCATGAAAAATAGTCATGGCAAAAACAAGAGAAGCCTAATTAACATTAGGTGATAAGAATGTCTCATTATTTAGGAATTAAACCAGTTAATTTTTGTACGAAATGCAAACCATGATGAATGGCACCTTTGGATGATGGGTTTAAATAGAATTCAAGATTTATTGGTGTATATACTTGTTTGATTCAATTAATATACTAGGTTGTTTAGCCACATGGGTTATATTGATTCAATGAGAAATGCGATTCAAAATGAAGTACTTCGTTGTTTTTTAAATTGATTGAATTAATCTTATAGATGGTCCAAGGGCATGTTTTTCATAATGAATATAGTTATTAAGAAAGAAACAAAAGTAAATTTCAAGGTTATTGCATGAAAAATAGTCCTGGTAACAACAAGAGGAGCCTAATTAACATGAGGTGATTAGAAATTCTCATTATTTAGTATTTACACTAGTTAACTTTTGTACGAAATGCAAACCATGATGAATGGCACCTTTGGATGATGGATTTAAATGGATTTGGAGATTTATTGGTGTATATACTTGTTCGATTCAATTAATATACTAGGTTGTTTAGCCACATGTGTTATATTTCGTGATCAATGTATCAAAAAGTGGCTTTGGAATCAAAATAGGAGCCTTGTTAACAAAAATTATTCGAGGAACTCTCTATTTTTGAATTCAATAATTAATATCTATAAGAAATGCGATTCAAAATCAGGGATTCCATTGTTTGTTAAATTGAATAAATTCATCTTATATATGGTCCAGGGCATTTTTTCATAATGAATATAGTTATTAAGAAAGAAACACAAGTTAATTTCAAGGTTATTGCATGAAAAATAGTCCTGGTAACAACAAGAGGAGGCCAATTAACATGAGGTGATTAGAAATTCTCATTATTTAGGATTTACACCAGTTAACATTAGTACGAAATGCAAACCATGACGAATGGCACATTTGGGTGATGGATTTATATAGATTTGGTGTTTTATTGGTGTTTATACATGTTTGATTCAATTAATATACTAGCTTATTTAGCCACATGTGTTATATTTCATGATCAATGTATCAAAAAGTGTGTTTGGAAGCAAAAAAGGAAACTCGCTAGCCAGAAATGATGCGAGGAACTCTCTATTTTTGAATTCAACAATTAATGTCTATAAGAAATGCAATTCAAAATCAAGGACTCCATTGTTGGGTTAATTGAATGAATTTATGTAATTGATGGTCCACGTGCATTTTTTTCATAATGAATATAGTTATTAAGAAAGAAGCAAAAGTTAATTACAAGGTTATTGCATGAAAAATAGTCCTGGTAACAACAAGAGGAGCCTAATTAACATGAGGAGATTAGAAATTCTCATTATTTAGGAATTAAACCAGTTAGCATTGGTATGAAATGCAAACCATGACGAATGGCACCTGTGGGTGATGGATTTAAATAGATTTCGAGTTTTGTTGATGTATATACTTGCTTGATTCAATTAATATACTACTTTGTTTAGCCACATGTGTAATATTTCATGATCAATGTATCAATAAGTGGTTTTGGAATCAAAAAAGGAGCCTTGTTAACCAAAAATGATGCCGAGAACTCTCTATTTTTTAATTCAACAATTAATATCAACAAGAAATGCAATTCAAAATCAAGGAGTCCAATGTTTGTTAAATTGAATGAATTCATGTAATTGATGGTCCACGTGCATTTTTGTCATAATGAATATAGTTATTACGAAAGAAACACAAGTTAATTTCAAGGTTATTGCATGAAAAATAGTCCTGGTAACAACAAGAGGAGCCTAATTAACATGAGGTGATTAGAAATTCTCATTATTTAGGATTTACACTAGTTAACTTTTGTACGAAATGCAAACCATGATGAATGGCACCTTTGGATGATGGATTTAAATAGATTTGGAGAGTTATTGGTGTATATACTTGTTGGATTCAATTAATATAGTAGGTTGTTTAGCTACATGTGTTATATTTCATGATCAATGTATCAAAAAGTGGCTTTGGAATCAAAAGAGGAGCCTTGTTAACCAAAAATGATGCTAGGAACTCTCTATTTTTGAATTCAACAATTAATTTCAACAAGAAATGCAATTCAAAATCAAGGACTCCATTGTTTGTTAAATTGAATGAATTCATATAATTAATGGTCCACGTGCATTTTTTTCATAATGAATATAGTTATTAAGAAAGAAACAAAAGTTAATTATAAGGTTATTGCATGAAAAATAGTCCTGGTAACAACAAGAGGAACCTAATTAACATGAGGTGATTAGAAATTCTCATTATTTAGGAATTAAACTAGTTAAGATTGGTACGAAATGAAAACCCTAACAAATGGGACCTGTGGGTGATGGATTTAAATAGATTTCGAGTTTTGTTGGCGTATATACTTGTTTGATTCAATTAAGATACTAGGTTGTTTAGCCACATGTGTTATATTTCATGATCAATGTATCAAAAAGTGGCTTTGGAATCAAAAGAGGAAAGTTGCTACCTTGAAATAATGGGAGGATCTCTCTATTTTTGAATTCAACAATTAATATCTATAAGAAATGCAATTCAGAATCAAGGACTCCATTGTTTTCTAAATTGAATGAATTCATCTTATAGATGGTCCATGGGCATTTTTTTCATAATGAATATAGTTATTAAGAAAGAAACACAAGGTAATTTCAAGGTTCTTGCATGAAAAATAGTCCTGGTAACAACAAAAGGTGCCTATTAACATGAGGTGATTAGAAATTCTCATTATTTTGGAATTAAACCAGTTAACTTTGGTACGAAATGCAACCCATGATGAATGGCACCTGTGGGTGATGGATTTAAATAGATTTCGAGTTTTGTTGATGTATATGCTTGTTTGATTCCATTAATATACTAGGTTGTTTAGACACATGTGTTATATTTCGTGATCAATGTATCAAAAAGTGGCTTTGGAATCAAAAGAGCAGCCTTGTTAACCAAAACTGATGCTAGGAACTCTCTATTATTGAATTCAACAATTAATTTCAACAAGAAATGCAATTCAAAATCAAGGAGTCCATTGTTTGTTAAATTGAATGAATTCATGTAATTGATGGGCCACGTGCATTTTTTTCCTAATGATAGTTATTAAGAAGAATCAAATGTAAATTTCAAGGTTATTGCATGAAAAATAGTCATGGCAAAAACAAGAGAAGCCTAATTAACATTAGGTGATAAGAATGTCCCATTATTTAGGAATTAAACTAGTTAACACTTGTACGAAATGCAAACCATGATGAATGACACCTTTGGATGATGGGTTTAAATAGAATTTGAGATTTATTGGTGTATATACTTGTTTGATTCAATTAACATACTAGTTTGTTTAGCCACATGTGTTATATTTCATGATCAATGTATCAAAAACTGGCTTTGGAACCAAAAGAAAAGCCTTGTTAACCAAAAATTATTCGAGGAACTCTCTATTTTTGAATTCAACAATTAATATCTATAAGAGATGCGATTCAAAATTAGGGACTCCATTGTTTGTTAAATTGAATAAATTCATCTTATATATGGTCCAGGACATTTTTTCATAATGAATATAGTTATTAAGAAAGAAACACAAGTTAATTTCAAGGTTATTGCATGAAAAATACTCCTGTTAACAACAAGATGAGCCTAATTAACATGAGGTCATTAGAAATTCCCATTTTTTACAATTTACACTAGTTAACTTTTGTACGAAATGCAAACCATGATGAATGGCACCTTTGGATGATGGGTTTAAATAGAATTCGAGATTTATTGGTGTATATACTTGTTTGATTCAATTAAGATACTAGGTTGATTAGCCACATGTGTTATATTTCATGATCAATGTATCAAAAAGTGGCTTTGGAATCAAAAGAGGAGAATTGTCAACCAAAAATGATGCAAGGAATTCTCTATTTTTGAATTCAACAATTAATTTCAACAAGAAATGCAATTCAAAATCAAGGACTCCATTGTTTGTTAAATTGAATGAATTCATGTAATTGATGGTCCATGTGCATTTTTTTCATAATGAATATAGTTATTAAGAAAGAAACAAAAGTTAATTACAAGGTTATTGTATGAAAAATAGTCCTGGTAACAACAAGAGGAGCATAATTAACAAGAGGTGATTAGAAATTCTCATTATTTAGGAATTAAACCAGTTAACATTGGTACGAAATACAAACCCTTACGAATGGGACCTGTGGGTGATGGATTTAAATAGATTTCCAGTTTTGTTGGTGTATATACTTGTTTGATTCAATTATTAAACTAGGTTGTTTAGCCACATGTGTTATATTTCATGATCAATGTATCAAAAAGTGGTTTTGGAATCAAAAGAAGAGCCTTGTTAACCAAAAATGATGCCAGGAACTCTATATTTTTGAATTCAACAATTAATATCAACAAGAAATGCAATTCAAATTCAAGGACTCCATTGTTTCTGAAATTGAATGAATTAATCTTATAGATGGTCCAGGGGCATTTTTTTCATAATGAATATAGTTATTAAGAAAGAAACACAAGTTAATTTCAAGGTTATTGCATGAAAAATAGTTCTGGTAACAACAAGAGGAGCCTAATTAACATGAGGTGAATAGAAATTCTCATTATTTAGTATTTACACTAGTTACCTTTTGTACGAAATGCAAACCATGATGAATGACACCTTTGGATGATGGATTTAAATAGATTTGGAGATTTATTGGTGTATATACTTGTTCGATTCAATTAATATAGTAGGTTGTTTAGCTACATGCGTTATATTTCATGATCAATGTTTTAAAAAGTGGCTTTGGAATCAAAATAGGAGCCTTGTTAACCAAAAATGATGCCAGGAACTCTATATTTTTGAATTCAACAATTAATATCAACAAGAAATGCAATTCAAAATCAAGGACTCCATTGTTTGTTAAATTGAATGAATTCATGTAATTGATGGTCCACGTCCATTTTTTTCATAATGAATATAGTTATTAAGAAAGAAACTAAAGTTAATTACAAGGTTATTGCATGAAAAATAGTCCTGGTAACAACTAGAGGAGCCTAATTAACATGAGGTGATTAGAAATTCTTATTATTTAGGAATTAAACCAGTTAACATTGGTAGGAAATGCAAACCCTGACGAATAGGACCTGTGGGTGATGGATTTAAAAAGATTTCGAGTTTTGTTGGTGTATATACTTGTTTGATTCAATTAATAAACTTGGTTGTTTAGCCACATGTGTTATATTTCATGATCAATGTGTCAAAAAGTGGTTTTGGAATCAAAAGAAGAGCCTTGTTAACCAAAAATGAGGCCAAGAACTCTATATTTTTGAATTCAACAATTAATATCAACAAGAAATGCAATTCAAAATCAAGGACTCCATTGTTTGTAACATTGAAAGAATTCATGTAATTGATGGTCCATGTGCATTTTTTTCATAATGAATACATTTATTAACAAGGAATCAAAAGTAAATTACAAGGTTATTACATGAAAAAGAGTCCTGGTAACAACAAGAGGAGCCTAATTAACATGAAGTGATTAGAAATTCTCATTATTTAGGAATTAAAGCAGTTAACATTGGTACAAAATGCAAACCATCACGAATGGCAGCTGTGGGTGATGGATTTAAATAGATTTCGAGTTTTGTTGATGTATATGCTTGTTTGATTCAATTAATATACTAGGTTGTTTAGTCAAATGTGTTATATTTCATGATCAATGTATCAAAAAGTGGGTTTGGAATCAAGAGAGGAGCCTTGTTAACCAAAAATTATTCGAGGAACTCTCTATTTTTGAATTCAACAATTAATATCAATAAGAAATGCGATTCAAAATCAAGTACTCCATTGTTTCTTAAATTGAATGAATTAATCTTATAGATGGTCCAGGGGCATTTTTTCATAATGAATATAGTTATTAAGGAAGAAACACAAGTTAATTTCAAAGTTATTGCATGAAAAATAGTCCTGGTTAGAACAAGAGGAGCCTAATTAACATGAGGTGAATAGAAATTCTCATTATTTAGTATTTACACTAGTTACCTTTTGTACGAAATGGAAACCATGATGAATGACACCTGTGGATGATGGATTTAAATAGATTTGGAGATTTATTGGTGTGTATACTTGTTTGATTTAATTAATATAGTAAGTTGTTTAGCTACATGTGTTGTATTTCATGATCAATGTATTAAAAAGTGGCTTTGGAATCAAAATAGGAGCCTTGTTCACCAAAAATGATGCCAGGAACTCTATATTTTTGAATTCAACAATTAATATCGATAAGAAATGCAATTCAAAATCAAGGATTCCATTGTTTGTTAAATTGAATGAATTCATGTAGTTGATGGTCCACGTGCATTTTTTTCATAATGAATATAGTTATTAAGTAAGAAACAAAAGTTAATTACAAGGTTATTGCATGAAAAATAGTCCTGGTAACAACAAGAGGAGCCTAATTAACATGAGGTGATTAGAAATTCTCATTATTTAGCAATTAAACTAGTTAACATTGGTACGAAATGCAAACCCTGATGAATGGGACTTGTGGGTGATGGATTTAAAAAGATTTCGAGTTTTGTTGGTATATATACTTGTTTGATTCAATTAATAAACTTGGTTGTTTAGCCACATGTGTTATATTTCATGATCAATGTATCAAAAAGTGGTTTTGGAATCAAAAGAAGAGCCTTGTTAACCAAAAATGATGCCAGGAACTCTATATTTTTGAATTCAACAATTAATATCAACAAGAAATGCAATTCAAATTCAAGGACTCCATTGTTTCTGAAATTGAATGAATTAATCTTATAGATGGTCCAGGGGCATTTTTTTCATAATGAATATAGTTATTAAGAAAGAAACACATGTTAATTTCAAGTTTATTGCATGAAAAATAGTCCTGGTTAGAACAAGAGGAACCTAATTAACATGAGGTGAATAGAAATTCTCATTATTTAGTATTTACACTAGTTACCTTTTGTACGAAATGCAAACCATGATGAATGACACCTTTGGATGATGGATTTAAATAGATTTGGAGATTTATTGGTGTATATACTTGTTCGATTCAATTAATATAGTAGGTTGTTTAGCTACATGCGTTATATTTCATGATCAATGTTTTAAAAAGTGGCTTTGGAATCAAAATAGGAGCCTTGTTAACCAAAAATGATGCCAGGAACTCTATATTTTTTAATTCAACAATTAATATCAACAAGAAATGCAATTCAAAATCAAGGACTCCATTGTGTGTAACATTGAAAGAATTCATGTAATTGATGGTCCATGTGCATTTTTTTCATAATGAATACATTTATTAACAAGGAATCAAAAGTAAATTACAAGGTTATTACATGAAAAAGAGTCCTGGTAACAACAAGAGGAGCCTAATTAACATGAAGTGATTAGAAATTCTCATTATTTATGAATTAAAGGAGTTAACATTGGTACAAAATGCAAACCATCACGAATGGCAGTTGTGGGTGATGGATTTAAATAGATTTCGAGTTTTGTTGATGTATATGCTTGTTTGATTCAATTAATATACTAGGTTGTTTAGTCAGATGTGTTATATTTCATGATCAATGCATCAAAAAGTGGGTTTGGAATCAAGAGAGGAGCCTTGTTATCCAAAATTATTCGAGGAACTCTCTATTTTTGAATTCAACAATTAATATCAATAAGAAATGCGATTCAAAATAAAGGACTCCATTGTTTCTTAAATTGAATGAATTAATCTTATAGATGGTCCAGGGGCATTTTTTTCATAATGAATATAGTTATTAAGAAAGAAACACAAGTTAATTTCAAGGTTATTGCATGAAAAATAGTCCTGGTTAGAACAAGAGGAGCCTAATTAACATGAGGTGAATAGAAATTCTCATTATTTAGTATTTACACTAGTTACCTTTTGTATGAAATGCAAACCATGATGAATGACACCTTTGGATGATGGATTTAAATAGATTTGGAGATTTATTGGTGTATATACTTGTTCGATTCAATTAATATAGTAGGTTGTTTAGCTACATGCGTTATATTTCATGATCAATGTTTTAAAAGTGGCTTTGGAATCAAAATAGGAGCCTTGTTAACCAAAAATGATGCCAGGAACTCTATATTGTTTAATTCAACAATTAATATCAACAAGAAATGCAATTCAAAATCAAGGACTCTATTGTTTGTAACATTGAAAGAATTCATGTAATTGATGGTCCATGTGCATTTTTTTCATAATGAATACATTTATTAACAAGGAATCAAAAGTAAATTACAAGGTTATTACATGAAAAAGAGTCCTGGTAACAACAAGAGGAGCCTAATTAACATGAAGTGATTAGAAATTCTCATTATTTAGGAATTAAAGCAGTTAACATTGGTACAAAATGCAAACCATCACGAATGGCAGCTGTGGTTGATGGATTTAAATAGATTTCGAGTTTTGTTGATGTATATGCTTGTTTGATTCAATTAATATACTAGGTTGTTTAGTCAGATGTGTTATATTTCATGATCAATGCATCAAAAAGTGGGTTTGGAATCAAGAGAGGAGCCTTGTTATCCAAAAATTATTCGAGGAACTCTCTATTTTTGAATTCAACAATTAATATCAATAAGAAATGCGATTCAAAATCAAGGACTCCATTGTTTCTTAAATTGAATGAATTAATCTTATAGATGGTCCAGGGGCACTTTTTTCATAATGAATATAGTTATTAAGAAAGAAACACAAGTTAATTTCAAGGTTATTGCATGAAAAATAGTCCTGGTTAGAACAAGAGGAGCCTAATTAACATGAGGTGAATAGAAATTCTCATTATTTAGTATTTACACTAGTTACCTTTTGTACGAAATGCAAACCATGATGAATGACACCTTTGGATGGTGGATTTAAATAGATTTGGAGATTTATTGGTGTATATACTTGTTTGATTCAATTAATATAGTAGGTTGTTTAGCGACATGCGTTATATTTCATGATCAATGTTTTAAAAAGTGGCTTTGGAATCAAAATAGGAGCCTTGTTAACCAAAAATGATGCCAAGAACTCTATATTTTTGAATTCAACAATTAATATGAACAAGAAATGCAATTCAAAATCAAGGACTCCATTGTTTGTTAAATTGAATGAATTCATGTAATTGATGGTCCACGTGCATTTTTTTCATAATGAATATAGTTATTAAGAAAGAAACTAAAGTTAATTACAAGGTTATTGCATGAAAAATAGTCCTGGTAACAACTAGAGTAGCCTAATTAACATGAGGTGATTAGAAATTCTCATTATTTAGGAATTAAACCAGTTAACATTGGTATGAAATGCAAACCCTGACGAATAGGACCTGTGGCTGATGGATTTAAAAAGATTTCGAGTTTTGTTGGTGTATATACTTGTTTGATTCAATTAATAAACTTGGTTGTTTAGCCACATGTGTTATATTTCATGATCAATGTGTCAAAAAGTGGTTTTGGAATCAAAAGAAGAGCCTTGTTAACCAAAAATGATGCTAGGAACTCTATATTTTTGAATTCAACAATTAATATCAACAAGAAATGCAATTCAAAATCAAGGACTCCATTGTTTGTAACATTGAAAGAATTCATGTAATTGATGGTCCATGTGCATTTCTTTTCATAATGAATATAGTTATTAACAAGGAATCAAAAGTAAATTACAAGGTTATTGCATGAAAAAGAGTCCTGATAACAACAAGAGGAGCCTAATTAGCATGAGGTGATTAGAAATTCTCATTATTTAGGAATTAAACCAGTTAACATTGGTACAAAATGCAAACCATCACGAATGGCAGCTGTGGGTGATGGATTTAAATAGATTTCGAGTTTTGTTGATGTATATGCTTGTTTGATTCAATTAATATACTAGGTTGTTTAGTCACATGTGTTATATTTCATGATCAATGTATCAAAAAGTGGGTTTGGAATCAAGAGAGGAGCCTTGTTAACCAAAAATTATTCGAGGAACTTTCTATTTTTGAATTCAACAATTAATATCAATAAGAAATGCGATTCAAAATCAAGGATTTCATTGTTTCTTAAATTGAATGAATTAATCTTATAGATTGTCCAAGGGCATTTTTTTCGTAATGAATATAGTTATTAAGAAAGAAACACAAGTTAATTTCAAGGTTATTGCATGAGAAATAGTCCTGGTAACAACAAGAGGAGGCTAATTAACATGAGGTGAATAGAAATTCTCATTATTTAGTATTTACACTAGTTACCTTTTGTACGAAATGGAAACCATGATGAATGACACCTTTGGATGATGGATTTAAATAGATTTGGAGATTTATCGGTGTGTATACTTGTTTGATTTAATTAATATAGTAAGTTGTTTAGCTACATGTGTTATATTTCATGATCAATGTATTAAAAAGTGGCTTTGGAATCAAAATAGGAGCCTTGTTAACCAAAAACGATGCCATGAACTCTATATTTTTGAATTCAACAATTAATATCAACAAGAAATGCAATTCAAAATCAAGGACTGCATTGTTTGTTAAATTGAATGAATTCATGTAGTTGATGGTCCACGTCCATTTTTTTCATAATGAATATAGTTATTAAGTAAGAAACAAAAGTTAATTACAAGGTTATTGCATGAAAAATAGTCCTGGTAACAACGAGAGGAGCCTAATTAACATGAGGTGATTAGAAATTCTCATTATTTAGGAATTAAACCAGTTAACATTGGTACGAAATGCAACCTGTGGGTGATGGATTTAAAAAGATTTCGAGTTTTGTTGGTGTATATACTTGTTTGATTCAATTAATAAACTAGGTTGTTTAGCCACATGTGTTATATTTCATGATCAATGTATCAAAAAGTGGTTTTGGAATCAAAAGAAGAGCCTTGTTAACCAAAAATGATGCCAGGAACTCTATATTTTTGAATTCAACAATTAATATCAACAAGAAATGCAATTCAAAATCAAGGACTCCATTGTTCGTAATATTGAAAGAATTCATGTAATTGATGGTCCATGTGCATTTTTTTCATAATGAATACAGTAATTAACAAGGAATCAAAAGTAAATTACAAGGTTATTGCATGTAAAAGAGTCCTGGTAAGAACAAGAGGAGCCTAATTAACATGAAGTGATTAGAAATTCTCATTATTTAGGAATTAAAGCAGTTAACATTGGTACAAAATGCAAACCATCACGAATGGCAGCTGTGGGTGATGGATTTAAATATATTTCGAGTTTTGTTGATGTATATGCTTGTTTGATTCAATTAATATACTAGGTTGTTTAGTCACATGTGTTATATTTCATGATCAATGTATCAAAAAGTGGGTTTGGAATCAAGAGAGGAGCCTTGTTAACCAAAAATTATTCGAGGAACTCTCTATTTTTGAATTCAAAAATTAATATCAATAAGAAATGCGATTCAAAATCAAGGACTCCATTGTTTCTTAAATTGAATGAATTAATCATATAGATGGTCCAGGGGCATTTTTTTCATAATGAATATAGTTATTAAGAAAGAAACACATGTTAATTTCAAGCTTATTGCACAAAAAATAGTAATGGCAAAAACAAGAGAAGCCTAATTAACTTTAGGTGATAAGAATGTCTCATTATTTAGGAATTAAACGAGTTAACATTTGTACGAAATGCAAACCATGATGAATGGCACCTTTGGATGATGGGTTTAAATAGAATTCGAGATTTATTGGTGTATATACTTGTTTGATTCAATTAAGATACTAGGTTGTTTAGCCACATGTGTTATATTTTATGATCAATGTATCAAAAAGTGGCTTTGGAATCAAAAGAGGAGCCTTGTTAACCAAAAATGATGCCAGGAACTCTCTATTTTTGAATTCCACAATTAATTTCAACAAGAAATGCAATTCAAAAATGAAGGACTCCATTGTTTGTTAAATCGAATGAATTCATGTAATTGATGGTCCACGTGCATTTTTTTCATAATGAATATAGTTATTAAGAAAGAAACAAAAGTTAATTACAAGGTTATTGCATGAAAAATAGTCCTGGTAACAAGAAGAGGAGCCTAATTAACATGAGGTGATTAGAAATTCTCATTATTTAGGAATTAAACCAGTTAACATTGGTACGAAATGCAAATCCTGACGAATGGGACCTGTGGGTGATGGATTTAAAAAGATTTCGAGTTTTGTTGGTGTATATACTTGTTTGATTCAATTAATAAACTAGGTTGTTTAGCCACATGTGTTATATTTCATGATCAATGTATCAAAAAGTGGTTTTGGAATCAAAAGTAGAGCCTTGTTAACCAAAAATGATGCCAGGAACTCTATATTTTTGAATTCAACAATTAGTATCAACAAGAAATGCAATTCAAAATCAAGGACTCCATTGTTTGTAACATTGAAAGAATTCATGTAATTGATGGTCCATGTACATTTTTTTCATAATGAATACAGTAATTAACAAGGAATCAAAAGTAAATTACAAGGTTATTGCATGAAAAAGAGTCCTGGTAACAACAAGAGGAACCTAATTAACATGAAGTGATTAGAAATTCTCATTATTTAGGAATTAAACCAGTTAACATTGGTACAAAATGCAAACCATCATGAATGGCAGCTGTGGGTAATGGATTTAAATAGATTTCGAGTTTTGTTGATGTATATGCTTGTTTGATTCAATTAATATACTAGGTTGTTTAGTCACATGTGTTATATTTCATGATCAATGTATCAAAAAGTGGGTTTGGAATCAAGAGACGAGCCTTGTTCACCAAAAATGATGCCAGGAACTCTATATTTTTTAATTCAACAATTAATATCAACAAGAAATGCAATTCAAAATCAAGGACTCCATTGTTTGTTACATTGAAAGAATTCATGTAATTGATGTTCCATGTGCATTTTTTTCATAATGAATACAGTTATTAAGATGGAATCAAAAGTAAATTACAAGGTTATTGCATGAAAAATAGTCCTGGTAACAACAAGAGTAGCCTAATTAACATGAAGTGATTAGAAATTCTCATTATTTAGGGATTAAACCAGTTAACATTGGTACAAAATGCAAACAATCACGTATGGCAGCTGTAGGTGATGGATTTAAACATATTTCGAGTTTTGTTGATGTATATGCTTGTTTGATTCAATTAATATACTAGGTTGTTTAGTCACATGTGTTATATTTTATGATCAATGTATCAAAAAGTGGGTTTGGAATCAAGAGAGGAGCCTTGTTAACCAAAAATTATTCGAGGAACTCTCTATTTTTGAATTCAACAATTAATATCAATAAGAAATGCGATTCAAAATCAAGGACTCCATTGTTTCTTAAATTGAATGAATTAATCTTATAGATGGTCTAGGGGCATTTTTTTCATAATGAATATAGTTATTAAGAAAGAAACACAAGTTAATTTCAAGGTTATTGCCTGAAAAATAGTCCTGGTAACAACAAGAGGAGCCTAATTAACATGAGGTGAATAGAAATTCTCATTATTTAGTATTTACACTAGTTAACTTTTGTACGAAATGCAAACCATGATGAATGACACATTTGGATGATGGATTTAAATAGATTTGGAGATTTATTGGTGTATATACTTGTTCGATTCAATTAGTATAGTAGGTTGTTTAGCTACATGTGTTATATTTCATGATCAATGTATTAAAAAGTGGCTTTGGAATCAAAATAGGAGCCTTGTTAACCAAAAATGATGTCAGGAACTCTCTATTTTTGAATGCAACAATTAATTTCAACAAGAAATGCAATTCAAAATCAAGGACTCCATTGTTTGTTAAATTGAATGAATTCATGTCATTGATGGTCCGCGTGCATTTTTTTCATAATGAATATAGTTATTAAGAAATAAACAAAAGTTAATTACAAGGTTATTGCATGAAAAATAGTCCTGGTAACAACAAGAGGAGCCTAATTAACATGAGGTGAGTAGAAATTCTCATTATTTAGGAATTAAACCAGTTAACATTGGTACGAAATGCAAACCCTGACGAATAGGACCTGTGGGTGATGGATTTAAATAGATTTCGAGTTTTGTTGGTGTATATAATTGTTTGATTCAATTAATAAACTAGGTTGTTTAGCCACATGTGTTATATTTCATGATCAATGTATCAAAAAGTGGTTTTGGAATCAAAAGAAGAGCCTTGTTAACCAAAAATGATGCCAGGAACTCTATATTTTTGAATTCAACAATTAATATCAACAAGAAATGCAAGTCAAAATCAAGGACTCCATTGTTTGTTACATTGAAAGAATTCATGTAATTGATGGTCCATGTGCATTTTTTTCATAATGAATACAGTTATTTACAAGGAATCAAAAGTAAATTACAAGGTTATTGCATGAAAAAGAGTCCTGGTAACAACAAGAGGAGCCTAGTTAACATGAAGTGATTAGAAATTCTCATTATTTAGGAATTAAACCAGTTAACATTGGTACAAAAAGCAAACCATCACGAATGGCAGCTGTGGGTGATGGATTTATTGGTGTATATACTTGTTTGATTCAATTAAGATACTAGGTTGTTTAGCCACATGTGTTATATTTTATGATCAATGTATCAAAAAGTGGCTTTGGAATCAAAAGAGGAGCCTTGTTAACCAAAAATGATGCCAGGAACTCTCTATTTTTCAATTCCACAATTAATTTCAACAAGAAATGCAATTCAAAAATCAAGGACTCCATTGTTGTTAAATTGAATGAATTCATGTAATTGATGGTCCACGTGCATTTTTTTCATAATGAATATAGTTATTAAGAAAGAAACAAAAGTTAATTACAAGGTTATTGCATGAAAAATAGTCCTGGTAACAACAAGAGGAGCCTAATTAACATGAGGTGATTAGAAATTCTCATTATTTAGGAATTAAACCAGTTAACATTCGTACGAAATGCAAACCCTGACGAATGGGACCTGTGGGTGATGGATTTAAAAAGATTTCGAGTTTTGTTGGTGTATATACTTGTTTGATTCAATTAATAAACTAGGTTGTTTAGCCACATGTGTTATATTTCATGATCAATGTATCAAAAAGTGGTTTTGGAATCAAAAGTAGAGCCTTGTTAACCAAAAATGATGCCAGGAACTCTATATTTTTGAATTCAACAATTAGTATCAACAAGAAATGCAATTCAAAATCAAGGACTCCATTGTTTGTAACATTGAAAGAATTCATGTAATTGATGGTCCATGTCCATTTTTTTCATAATGAATATAGTAATTAACAAGGAATCAAAAGTAAATTACAAGGTTATTGCATGAAAAAGAGTCCTGGTAACAACAAGAGGAGCCTAATTAACATGAAGTGATTAGAAATTCTCATTATTTAGGAATTAAACTAGTTAATATTGGTACAAAATGCAAACCATCATGAATGGCAGCTGTGGGTGATGGATTTAAATAGATTTCGAGTTTTGTTGATGTATATGCTTGTTTGATTCAATTAATATACTAGGTTGTTTAGTCACATGTGTTATATTTCATGATCAATGTATCAAAGAGTGGGTTTGGAATCAAGAGAGGAGCCTTGTTAACCAAAAATTATTCGAGGAACTCTCTATTTTTCAATTCAACAATTAACATCAATAAGAAATGCGATTCAAAATCAAGGACTCCATTGTTTGTTAAATTGAATGAATTCATGTAATTGATGGTCCATGTGCATTTTTTTCCTAATGAATTTAGTTATTAAGAAAGAATCAAAAGTAAATTTCAAGGTTATGGGATGAAAAATAGTCGTGGCAAAAACAAGAGAAGCCTAATTAACATTAGGTGATAAGAATGTCTCATTATTTAGGAATTAAACCAGTTAATATTGGTACAAAATGCAAACCATCATGAATGGCAGCTGTGGGTGATGGATTTAAATAGATTTCGAGTTTTGTTGATGTATATGCTTGTTTGATTCAATTAATATACTAGGTTGTTTAGTCACATGTGTTATATTTCATGATCAATGTATCAAAGAGTGGGTTTGGAATCAAGAGAGGAGCCTTGTTAACCAAAAATTATTCGAGGAACTCTCTATTTTTGAATTCAACAATTAATATCAATAAGAAATGCGATTCAAAATCAAGGACTCCATTGTTTCTTAAATTGAATGAATTCATGTAATTGATGGTCCACGTGCATTTTTTTCATAATGAATATAGTTATTAAGAAAGAAACAAAAGTTAATTACATGGTTATTGCATGAAAAATAGTCCTGGTAACAACAAGAGGAGCCTAATTAATATGAGGTGATTAGAAATTCTCATTATTTAGGAAACAAACCAGTTAACATTGGTACGAAATGCAAACCCTGACGAATGGGACCTGTGGGTGATGGATTTCAATAGATTTCGAGTTTTGTTGGTTTATATAATTGTTTGATTCAATTAATAAACTAGGTTGTTTAGCCACATGTGTTATATTTCATGATCAATGTATCAAAAAGTGGTTTTGGAATCAAAAGAAGATCCTTGTTAACCAAAAATGATGCCAGGAACTCTGTATTTTTGAATTCAACAATTAATATCAACAAGAAATGCAATTCAAAATCAAGGACTCCATTGTTTGTTAAATTGAAAGAATTCATGTAATTGATGGTCCATGTGCATTTTTTTCATAATGAATATAGTTATTAACAAAGAATCAAAAGTAAATTACAAGGTTATTGCATGAAAAAGAGTCCTGGTAACAACAAGAGGAGCCTAATTAACATGAAGTGATTAAAAATTCTCATTATTTAGCAATTAAACCAGTTAACATTGGTATAAAATGCAAACAATCACGTATGGCAGCTGTGGGTGATGGATTTAAACAGATTTTGAGTTTTGTTGATGTATATGCTTGTTTGATTCAATTACTATACTAGGTTGTTTAGTCACATGTGTTATATTTCTGGATCAATGTATCAAAAAGTGGGTTTGGAATCAAGAGAGGAGCCTTGTTAACCAAAAATTATTCGAGGAACTCTCTATTTTTGAATTCAACAATTAATATCAATAAGAAATGCGATTCAAAATCAAGGACTCCATTGTTTCTTAAATTGAATGAATTAATCTTATAGATGGTCCAGGGGCATTTTTTTCATAATGAATATAGTTATTAAGAAAGAAACACAAGTTAATTTCAAGGTTATTGCATGAAAAATAGTCCTGGTAACAACAACAGGAGCCTAATTAACATGAGGTGAATAGAAATTCTCATTATTTAGTATTTACACTAGTTAACTTTTGTACGAAATGCAAACAATGATGATTGACACCTTTGGATGATGGATTTAAATAGATTTGGAGATTTATTGGTGTATATACTTGTTCGATTCAATTAGTATAGTAGGTTCTTTAGCTACATGTGTTATATGTCATGATCAATGTATTAAAAAGTGGCTTTGGAATCAAATTAGGAGCCTTGTTAACCAAAAATGATGTCAGGAACTCTCTATTTTTGAATGCAACAATTAATTTCAACAAGAAATGCAATTCAAAATCAAGGACTCCATTGTTTGTTAAATTGAATGAAGTCATGTCATTGATGGTCCACGTGCATTTTTTTCATAATGAATATAGTTATTAAGAAAGAAACAAAAGTTAATTACAAGGTTATTGCATGAAAAATAGTCCTGGTAACAACAAGAGGAGCCTAATTAACATGAGGTGATTAGAAATTCTCATTATTTAGGAATTAAACCAGTAAACATTGGTACGAAATGCAAACCCTGACGAATGGGACCTGTGGGTGATGGATTTAAATAGATTTCGAGTTTTGTTGGTGTATAAACTTGTTTGATTCAATTAATATACTAGGTTGTTTTTCCACATGTGTTATATTTCATGATCAATGTATCAAAAAGTGGTTTTGGAATCAAAAGAAGAGCCTTGTTAACCAAAAATGATGCCAGGAACTCTGTATTTTTGAATTCAACAATTAATATCAACAAGAAATGCAATTCAAAATCAAGGACTCCATTGTTTGTAACATTGAAAGAATTCATGTAATTGATGGTGCATGTGCATTTTTTTCATAATGAATACAGTTATTAACAAGGAATCAAAAGTAAATTACAAGGTTATTGCATGAAAAAAAGTCCTAGTAACAACAAGAGGAGCCTAATTAACATGAAGTGATTAGAAATTCTCAGTATTTAGGAATTAAAGCAGTTAACATTGGAACAAAATGCAAACCATCACGAAGGGCAGCTGTGGGTGATGGATTTAAATAGATTTCGAGTTTTGTTGATGTATATGCTTGTTTGATTCAATTAATATACTAGGTTGTTTAGTCACATGTGTTATATTTCATGATCAATGTATCAAAGAGTGGGTTTGGAATCAAGAGAGGAGCCTTGTTAACCAAAAATTATTCGAGGAACTCTCTATTTTTGAATTCTACAATTAATATCAATAAGAAATGCGATTCAAAATCAAGGACTCCATTGTTTCTTAAATTGAATGAATTAATCTTATAGATGGTCCAGGGGAATTTTTTTCATAATGAATATAGTTATTAAGAAAGAAACACAAGTTAATTTCAAGGTTATTGCATGAAAAATAGTCCTGGTAACAACAAGAGGAGCCTAATTAACATGAGGTGAATAGAAATTCTCATTATTTAGTATTTACACTAGTTAATTGTTGTACGAAATGCAAACCATGATGAATGACACCTTTGGATGATGGACTTAAATAGATTTCGAGATTTATTGGTGTATATACTTGTTCGATTCAATTAATATAGTGGGTTGTTTAGCTACATGTGTTATATTTCATGATCAATGTATTAAAAAGTGGCTTTGGAATCAAAATAGGAGCCTTGTTAACCAAAAATGATGCTAGGAACTTTATATTTTTGAATTCAACAATTAATATCAACAAGAAATGCAATTCAAAATCAAGGACTCTATTGTTTGTTAAATTGAATGAATTCATGTAATTGATGGTCCACGTGCATTTTTTTCATAATGAATATAGTTACTAAGAAAGAAACAAAAGTTAATTACAAGGTTATTGCATGAAAAATAGTCCTGGTAACAACAAGAGGAGCCTAATTAACATGAGGTGAATAGAAATTGTCATTATTTAGTATTTACACTAGTTAACTTTTGTACGAAATGCAAACCATGATGAATGACACATTTGGATGATGGATTTAAATAGATTTGGAGATTTATTGGTGTATATACTTGTTCGATTCAATTAATATAGTGGGTTGTTTAGCTACATGTGTTATATTTTATGATCAATGTATTAAAAAGTGGCTTTGGAATCAAAATAGGAGCCTTGTTAACCAAAAATGATGCCAGGAACTCTATATTTTTGAATTCAACAATTAATATCAATAAGAAATGCAATTCAAAATCAAGGACTCTATTGTTTGTTAAATTGAATGAATTCATGTAATTGATGGTGCATGTGCATTTTTTTCATAATGAATAAAGTTATTAACAAGGAATCAAAAGTAAATTACAAGGTTATTGCATGAAAAAAAGTCCTAGTAACAACAAGAGGAGCCTAATTAACATGAAGTGATTAGAAATTCTCATTATTTAGGAATTAAAGCAGTTAACATTGGAACAAAATGCAAACCATCACGAAGGGCAGCTGTGGGTGATGGATTTAAATAGATTTCGAGTTTTCTTGATGTATATGCTTGTTTGATTCAATTAATATACTAGGTTGTTTAGTCACATGTGTTATATTTCATGATCAATGTATCAAAGAGTGGGTTTGGAATCAAGAGAGGAGCCTTGTTAACCAAAAATTATTCGAGGAACTCTCTATTTTTAAATTCTACAATTAATATCAATAAGAAATGCGATTCAAAATCAAGGACTCCATTGTTTCTTAAATTGAATGAATTAATCTTATAGATGGTCCAGGGGAATTTTTTTCATAATGAATATAGTTATTAAGAAAGAAACACAAGTTAATTTCAAGGTTATTGCATGAAAAATAGTCCTGGTAACAACAAGAGGAGCCTAATTAACATGAGGTGAATAGAAATTCTCATTATTTAGTATTTACACTAGTTAATTGTTGTACGAAATGCAAACCATGATGAATGACACCTTTGGATGATGGACTTAAATAGATTTCGAGATTTTATTGGTGTATATACTTGTTCGATTCAATTAATATAGTGGGTTGTTTAGCTACATGTGTTATATTTCATGATCAATGTATTAAAAAGTGGCTTTGGAATCAAAATAGGAGCCTTGTTAATCAAAAATGATGCTAGGAACTTTATATTTTTGAATTCAACAATTAATATCAACAAGAAATGCAATTCAAAATCAAGGACTCTATTGTTTGTTAAATTGCATGAATTCATGTAATTGATGGTCCACGTGCATTTTTTTCATAATGAATATAGTTACTAAGAAAGAAACAAAAGTTAATTACAAGGTTATTGCATGAAAAATAGTCCTGGTAACAACAAGAGGAGCCTAATTAACATGAGGTGAATAGAAATTGTCATTATTTAGTATTTACACTAGTTAACTTTTGTACGAAATGCAAACCATGATGAATGACACATTTGGATGATAAATTTAAATAGATTTGGAGATTTATTGGTGTATATACTTGTTCGATTCAATTAATATAGTGGGTTGTTTAGCTACATGTGTTATATTTCATGATCAATGTATTAAAAAGTGGCTTTGGAATCAAAATAGGAGCCTTGTTAACCAAAAATGATGCCAGGAACTCTATATTTTTTGAATTCAACAATTAATATCAATAAGAAATGCAATTCAAAATCAAGGACTCTATTGTTTGTTAAATTGAATGAATTCATGTAATTGATGGTGCATGTGCATTTTTTTCATAATGAATACAGTTATTAACAAGGAATCAAAAGTAAATTACAAGGTTATTGCATGAAAAAAAGTCCTAGTAACAACAAGAGGAGCCTAATTAACATGAAGTGATTAGAAATTCTCATTATTTAGGAATTAAAGCAGTTAACATTGGAACAAAATGCAAACCATCACGAAGGGCAGCTGTTGTGGGTGATGGATTTAAATAGATTTCGAGTTTTCTTGATGTATATGCTTGTTTGATTCAATTAATATACTAGGTTGTTTAGTCACATGTGTTATATTTCATGATCAATGTATCAAAGAGTGGGTTTGGAATCAAGAGAGGAGCCTTGTTAACCAAAAATTATTCGAGGAACTCTCTATTTTTAAATTCTACAATTAATATCAATAAGAAATGCGATTCAAAATCAAGGACTCCATTGTTTCTTAAATTGAATGAATTAATCTTATAGATGGTCCAGGGGAATTTTTTTTCATAATGAATATAGTTATTAAGAAAGAAACACAAGTTAATTTCAAGGTTATTGCATGAAAAATAGTCCTGGGTAACAACAAGAGGAGCCTAATTAACATGAGGTGAATAGAAAATTCTCATTATTTAGTATTTACACTAGTTAATTGTTGTACGAAATGCAAACCATGATGAATGACACCTTTGGATGATGGACTTAAATAGATTTTGAGATTTTATTGGTGTATATACTTGTTCGATTCAATTAATATAGTGGGTTGTTTAGCTACATGTGTTATATTTCATGATCAATGTATTAAAAAAGTGCCTTTGGAATCAAAATAGGAGCCTTGTTAACCAAAAATGATGCTAGGAACTTTTATATTTTTGAATTCAACAATTAATATCAACAAGAAATGCAATTCAAAATCAAAGGACTCTATTGTTTGTTAAATTGAATGAATTCATGTAATTGATGGTCCACGTGCATTTTTTTCATAATGAATATAGTTACTAAGAAAGAAACAAAAGTTAATTACAAGGTTATTGCATTAAAAATAGTCCTGGTAACAACAAGAGGACCCTAATTAACATGAGGTGAATAGAAGTTGTCATTATTTAGTATTTACACTAGTTAACTTTTGTACGAAATGCAAACCATGATGAATGACACATTTGGATGATGGATTTAAATAGATTTGGAGATTTATTGGTGTATATACTTGTTCGATTCAATTAATATAGTGGGTTGTTTAGCTACATGTGTTATATTTCATGATCAATGTATTAAAAAGTGGCTTTGGAATCAAAATAGGAGCCTTGTTAACCAAAAATGATGCCAGGAACTCTATATTTTTGAATTCAACAATTAATATCAATAAGAAATGCAATTCAAAATCAAGGACTCTATTGTTTGTTAAATTGAATGAATTCATGTAATTGATGGTCCATGTGCATTTTTTTCATAATGAATACAGTTATTAACAAGGAATCAAAAGTAAATTACAAGGTTATTGCATGAAAAAGAGTCCTGGTAACAACAAGAGGAGCCTAATTAAGATGAAGTGATTAGAAATTCTCATTATTTAGGAATTAAAGCAGTTAACATTGGTACAAAATGCAAACCATCACGAATGGCGGCTGTGGGTGATGGATTTAAATAGATTTCGAGTTTCGTTGATGTATATGCTTGTTTGATTCAATTAATATACTTGGTTGTTTAGTCACATGTGTTATATTTCATGATCAATGTATGAAAAAGTGGGTTTGGAATCAAGAGAGGAGCCTTGTTAACCAAAAATTATTCGAGGAACTCTCTATTTTTGAATTCAACAATTAATATCAATAAGAAATGCGATTCAAAGTCAAGGACTCCATTGTTTGTTAAATTGAATGAATTCATGTAATTGATGGTCCACGTTCATTTTTTTCCTGATGAATATAGTTATTAAGAAAGAATCAAAAGTAAATTTCTAGGTCATTGCATGAAAAATAGTCATGGCAAAAACAAAAGAAGCTTAATTAACATTAGGTGATAAGAATGTCTCATGATTTAGGAATTAAACTAGTTAACATTTGTACGAAATGCAAACCATGATGAATGGCACCTTTGGATGATGGGTTAAAATAGAATTCGAGATTTATTGGTGTATATACTTGTTTGATTCAATTAAGATACTAGGTTGTTTAGCCACATGTGTTATATTTCATGATCAATGTATCAAAAAGTGGCTTTGGAATCAACAGGGGAGCCTTGTTAAACAAAAATGATGTCAGGAACACTCTATTTTTGAATTCAACAATTAATATCAAAAAGAAATGTAATTCAAAATCAAGGACTCCATTGTTTGTTAAATTGAATGAATTCATGTAATTGATGGTCCACGTACATTTTTTTCATAATGAATATAGTTATTAAGAAAGAAACAAAAGTTAATTACAAGGTTATTGCATGAAAAATAGTCCTGGTAACAACAAGAGGAGCCTAATTAACATGAGGTGATTGGAAATTCTCATTATCTAGTATTTGCACACGTTAACTTTTGTACGAAATGCAAACCATGATGAATGACACCTTTGGATGATGGTTTAAATAGATTTCGAGATTTATTGGTGTATATACTTGTTCGATTCAATTAATACAATAGGTTGTTTTGCTACTTGTGTTATATTTCATGATCAATGTATTAAAAAGTGGCCTTGGAATCAAAAGAGTAGCCTCGTTAACCAAAAGTGATGCCAGGAACTCTCTATTTTTGAATTCAAGAATTAATATCAACAAGAAATGCAATTCAAAATCAAGGACTCTATTGTTTGTTAAATTGAATGAATTGATGTAATTGATGGTCCACGTGCATTTTTTTCTTAATGAATATAGTTACTAAGAAAGAAACAAAAGTTAATTACAAGGTTATTGCATGAAAAATACTCCTGGTAACAACAAGAGAAGCCTAATTAACATGAGGTGATTAGAAATTCTCATTATTTAGGAATTAAACCAGTTAACATTGGTACGAAATGCAAACCCTGACGAATGGGACATGTGGGTGATGGATTTAAATAGATTTCGAGTTTTGTTGGTGTATATACTTGTTTGATTCAATTAATATACTAGGTTGTTTAGCCACATGTGTTATATTTCATGATCAATGTATCAAAAAGTGGTTTTGGAATCAAAAGAAGAGCCTTGTTAACCAAAAATGATGCCAGGAACTCTATATTTTTGAATTCAACAATTAATATCAACAAGAAATGCAATTCAAAATCAAGGACTCCATTGTTTGTAGCATTGAAAGAATTCATGTAATTGATGGTCCATGTGCATTTTTTTCATAAAGAATATAGTTATTAACAAGGAATCAAAAGTAAATTACAAGGTTATTGCATGAAAAAGTGTCCTGGTAACAACAAGAGGAGCCTAATTAACATGAGGTGATTAGAAATTCTCATTATTTAGGAATTAAACCAGTTAACATTGGTACAAAATGCAAACCATCACGAATGGTAGCTGTGGGTGATGGATTTAAAAAGATTTTGAGTTTTGTTGATGTATATGCTTGCTTGATTCAATTAATATACAAGGTTGTTTAGTCACGTGTTATATTTCATGATCAATGTATCAAAAAGTGGGTTTGGAATCAAGAGAGGAGCCTTGTTAACCAAAAATTTTTCGAGGAACTCTCTATTTTTGAATTCAACAATTAATATCAATAAGAAATGCGATTCAAAATCAAGGACTCCATTGTTTCTTAAATTGAAGGAATTAATCTTATAGATGGTCCAGGGGCATTTTTTTCATAATGAATATAGTTATTAAGAAAGAAACACAAGTTAATTTCAAGGTTATTCCATGAAAAATAGTCCTGGTAACAACAAGAGGAGCCTAATTAACATGAGGTGATTGGAAATTCTCATTATTTAGTATTTGCACAAGTTAACTTTTGTACGAAATGCAAACCATGATGAATGACACCTTTGGATGATGGTTTAAATAGATTTCGAGATTTATTGGTGTATATACTTGTTCGATTCAATTAATATAATAGGTTGTTTTGCTACTTGTGTTATATTTCATGATGAATGTATTAAAAAGAGGCTTTAGAATCAAAAGAGGAGCCTCGTTAACCAAAAGTGATGCCAGGAACTCTCTATTTTTGAATTCAACAATTAATACCAACAAGAAATGCAATTCAAAATCAAGGACTCTATTGTTTGTTAAATTGAATGAATTGTTATAATTGATGGTCCACGTGCATTTTTTTCATAATGAATATAGTTACTAAGAAAGAAACAAAAGTTAAGTACAAGGTTATTGCATGAAAAATAGTCCTGGTAACAACAAGAGAAGCCTAATTAAGATGAGGTGATTAGAAATTCTCATTATTTAGGAATTAAACCAGTTAACATTGGTACGAAATGCAAGCCCTGACGAATGGGACCTGTGGGTGATGGATTTCAATAGATTTTCCAGTTAACATTGGTACAAAATGCAAACCATCACGAATGGCAGCTGTGGGTGATGGATTTAAAAAGATTTCGAGTTTTGTTGATGTATATGCTTGCTTGATTCAATTAATATACAAGGTTGTTTAGTCACATGTGTTATATTTCATGATCAATGTATCAAAAAGTGGGTTTGGAATCAAGAGAGGAGCCTTGTTAACCAAAAATTATTGGAGGAACTCTCTATTTTTGAATTCAACAATTAATATCAATAAGAAATGCGATTCAAAATCAAGGACTCCATTGTTTCTTAAATTGAATGAATTAATCTTATAGATGGTCCAGGGGCATTTTTTTCAAAATGAATATAGTTATTAAGAAAGAAACACAAGTTAATTTCAAGGTTATTGCATGAAAAATAGTCCTGGTAACAACAACAGGAGCCTAATTAACATGAGGTGAATAGAAATTCTCATTATTTAGTATTTACACTAGTTAACTTTTGTACGAAATGCAAACAATGATGATTGACACCTTTGGATGATGGATTTAAATAGATTTGGAGATTTATTGGTGTATATACTTGTTCGATTCAATTAGTATAGTAGGTTCTTTAGCTACATGTGTTATATTTCATGATCAATGTATTAAAAAGTGGCTTTGGAATCAAAATAGGAGCCTTGTTAACCAAAAATGATGTCAGGAACTCTCTATTTTTGAATGCAACAATTAATTTCAACAAGAAATGCAATTCAAAATCAAGGACTCCATTGTTTGTTAAATTGAATGAATTCATGTCATTGATGGTCCACGTGCATTTTTTTCATAATGAATATAGTTACTAAGAAAGAAACAGAAGTAAATTACAAGGTTATTGCATGAAAAAAAGTCCTGGTAACAACAAGAGGAGCCTAATTAACATGAGGTGATTAGAAATTCTCATTATTTAGGAATTAAACCAGTTAACATTGGTACGAAATGCAAACCCTGACGAATGGGACCTGTGGGTGATGGATTTAAATAGATTTCGAGTTTTGTTGGTGTATATAATTGTTTGATTCAATTAATAAACTAGGTTGTTTAGCCACATGTGTTATATTTCATGATCAATGTATCAAAAAGTGGTTTTGGAATCAAAAGAAGAGCCTTGTTAACCAAAAATGATGCTAGGAACTCTATATTTTTTTATTCAACAATTAATATCAACAAGAAATGCAAGTCAAAATCAAGGACTCCATTGTTTATTACATTGAAAGAATTCATGTAATTGATGGTCCATGTGCATTTTTTTCATAATGAATACAGTTATTTACAAGGAATCAAAAGTAAATTACAAGGTTATTGCATGAAAAAGAGTCCTGGTAACAACAAGAGGAGCCTAGTTAACATGAAGTGATTAGAAATTCTCATTATTTAGGAATTAAACCAGTTAACATTGGTACAAAATGCAAACCATCACGAATGGCAGTTGTGGGTGATGGATTTAAATAGATTTCGAGTTTTGTTGATGTATATGCTTGTTTGATTTAATTAATATACTAGGTTGTTTAGTCACATGTGTTATATTTCATGATCAATGTATCAAAGAGTGGGTTTGGAATCAAGAGAGGAGCCTTGTTAACCAAAAATTATTCGAGGAACTCTCTATTTTTGAATTCAACAATTAACATCAATAAGAAATGCGATTCAAAATCAAGGACTCCATTGTTTGTTAAATTGAATGAATTCATGTAATTGATGGTCCACGTGCATTTTTTTCCTAATGAATATAGTTATTAAGAAAGAATCAAAAGTAAATTTCAAGGTTATGGCATGAAAAATAGTCGTGGCAAAAACAAGAGAAGCCTAATTAACATTAGGTGATAAGAATGTCTCATTATTTAGGAATTAAACCAGTTAACATTTGTACGAGATGCAAACCATGATGAATGGCACCTTTGGATGATGGGTTAAAATAGAATTCGAGATTTATTGGTGCATATACTTGTTTGATTCAATGAAGATACTAGGTTGTTTGGCCACATGTGTTATATTTCATGATCAATGTATCAAAAAGTGGCTTTGGAATCAAAAGAGGAGCCTTGTTAACCAAAAATGATGCCAGGAACACACTGTTTTTGAATTAAACAATTAATTTCAACAAGAAATGCAATTCAAAATCAAGGACTCCATTGTTTGTTAAATTGAATGAATTCATGTAATTGATGGTCCACGTGCATTTTTTTCATAATGAATATAGTTATTAAGAAAGAAACAAAAGTTAATTACGAGGTTATTGCATGAAAAATAGTCCTGGTAACAACAAGAGGAGCCTAATTAATATGAGGTGATTAGAAATTCTCATTATTTAGGAAATAAACCAGTTAACATTGGTACGAAATGCAAACCCTGACGAATGGGACCTGTGGGTGATGGATTTAAATAGATTTCGAGTTTTGTTGGTGTATATAATTGTTTGATTCAATTAATAAACTAGGTTGTTTAGCCACATGTGTTATATTTCATGATCAATGTATCAAAAAGTGGTTTTGGAATCAAAAGAAGAGCCTTGTTAACCAAAAATGATGCCAGGAACTCTATATTTTTGAATTCAACAATTAATATCAACAAGGAATGCAATTCAAAATCAAGGACTCCATTGTTTGTTACATTGAAAGAATTCATGTAATTGATGGTCCATGTGCATTTTTTTCATAATGAATACAGTTATTAACAAAGAATCAAAAGTAAATTACAAGGTTATTGCATGAAAAAGAGTCCTGGTAACAACAAGAGGAGCCTAATTAACATGAAGTGATTAAAAATTCTCATTATTTAGCAATTAAACCAGTTAACATTGGTACAAAATGCAAACAATCACGTATGGCAGCTGTGGGTGATGGATTTAAACAGATTTTGAGTTTTGTTGATGTATATGCTTGTTTGATTCAATTAATATACTAGGTTGTTTAGTCACATGTGTTATATTTCATGATCAATGTATCAAAAAGTGGGTTTGGAATCAAGAGAGGAGCCTTGTTAACCAAAAATTATTCGAGGAACTCTCTATTTTTGAAATTCAACAATTAATATCAATAAGAAATGCGATTCAAAATCAAGGACTCCATTGTTTCTTAAATTGAATGAATTAATCTTATAGATGGTCCAGGGGCATTTTTTTCATAATGAATATAGTTATTAAGAAAGAAACACAAGTTAATTTCAAGGTTATTGCATGAAAAATAGTCCTGGTAACAACAACAGGAGCCTAATTAACATGAGGTGAATAGAAATTCTCATTATTTAGTATTTACACTAGTTAACTTTTGTACGAAATGCAAACAATGATGATTGACACCTTTGGATGATGGATTTAAATAGATTTGGAGATTTATTGGTGTATATACTTGTTCGATTCAATTAGTATAGTAGGTTCTTTAGCTACATGTGTTATATCTCATGATCAATGTATTAAAAAGTGGCTTTGGAATCAAAATAGGAGCCTTGTTAACCAAAAATGATGTCAGGAACTCTCTATTTTTGAATGCAACAATTAATTTCAACAAGAAATGCAATTCAAAATCAAGGACTCCATTGTTTGTTAAATTGAATGAATTCATGTAATTGATGGTCCACGTGCATTTTTTTCATAATGAATACAGTTATTAAGTTGGAATCAAAAGTAAATTACAAGGTTATTGCATGAAAAATAGTCCTGGTAACAACAAGAGAAGCCTAATTAACATGAGGTGATTAGAAATTCTCATTATTTAGCAATTAAACCAGTTAACATTGGTACGAAATGCAAACCCTAACGAATCGGACCTGTGGGTGACGGATTTAAATAGATTTCGAGTTTTGTTGGTGTATATACTTGTTTGATTCAATTAATATACTAGGTTGTTTAGCCACATGTGTTATATTTCATGATCAATGTATCAAAAAGTGGTTTTGGAATCAAAAGAAGAGCCTTGTTAACCAAAAATGATGCCAGGAACTCTATATTTTTGAATTCAACAATTAATATCAACAAGAAATGCAATTCAAAATCAAGGACTCCATTGTTTGTAACATTGAAAGAATTCATGTAATTGATGGTCCATGTGCATTTTTTTCATAAAGAATACAGTTATTAACAAGGAATCAAAAGTAAATTACAAGGTTATTGCATGAAAAAGAGTCCTGGTAACAACAAGAGGAGCCTAATTAACATGAGGTGATTAGAAATTCTCATTATTTAGGAATTAAACCAGTTAACATTGGTACAAAATGCAAACCATCACGAATGGCAGCTGTGGGTGATGGATTTAAAAAGATTTCGAGTTTTGTTGATGTATATGCTTGCTTGATTCAATTAATATACAAGGTTGTTTAGTCACATGTGTTATATTTCATGATCAATGTATCAAAAAGTGGGTTTGGAATCAAGAGAGGAGCCTTGTTAACCAAAAATTATTGGAGGAACTCTCTATTTTTGAATTCAACAATTAATATCAATAAGAAATGCGATTCAAAATCAAGGACTCCATTGTTTCTTAAATTGAATGAATTAATCTTATAGATGGTCCAGGGGCATTTTTTTCAAAATGAATATAGTTATTAAGAAAGAAACACAAGTTAATTTCAAGGTTATTGCATGAAAAATAGTCCTGGTAACAACAACAGGAGCCTAATTAACATGAGGTGAATAGAAATTCTCATTATTTAGTATTTACACTAGTTAACTTTTGTACGAAATGCAAACAATGATGATTGACACCTTTGGATGATGGATTTAAATAGATTTGGAGATTTATTGGTGTATATACTTGTTCGATTCAATTAGTATAGTAGGTTCTTTAGCTACATGTGTTATATTTCATGATCAATGTATTAAAAAGTGGCTTTGGAATCAAAATAGGAGCCTTGTTAACCAAAAATGATGTCAGGAACTCTCTATTTTTGAATGCAACAATTAATTTCAACCAGAAATGCAATTCAAAATCAAGGACTCCATTGTTTGTTAAATTGAATGAATTCATGTAATTGATGGTCCACGTGCATTTTTTTCATAATGAATACAGTTATTAAGATGGAATCAAAAGTAAATTACAAGGTTATTGCATGAAAAATAGTCCTGGTAACAACAAGAGAAGCCTAATTAACATGAGGTGATTAGAAATTCTCATTATTTAGCAATTAAACCAGTTAACATTGGTACGAAATGCAAACCCTAACGAATCGGACCTGTGGGTGACGGATTTAAATAGATTTCAAGTTTTGTTGGTGTATATACTTGTTTGATTCAATTAATATAGTAGGTTGTTTAGCCACATGTGTTATATTTCATGATCAATGTATCAAAAAGTGGTTTTGGAATCAAAAGAAGAGCCTTGTTAACCAAAAATGATGCCAGGAACTCTATATTTTTGAATTCAACAATTAATATCAACAAGAAATGCAATTCAAAATCAAGGACTCCATTGTTTGTAACATTGAAAGAATTCATGTAATTGATGGTCCATGTGCATTTTTTTCATAAAGAATACAGTTATTAACAAGGAATCAAAAGTAAATTACAAGGTTATTGCATGAAAAAGAGTCCTGGTAACAACAAGAGGAGCCTAATTAACATGAGGTGATTAGAAATTCTCATTATTTAGGAATTAAACCAGTTAACATTGGTACAAAATGCAAACCATCACGAATGGCAGCTGTGGGTGATGGATTTAAAAAGATTTCGAGTTTTGTTGATGTATATGCTTGCTCGATTCAATTAATATACAAGGTTGTTTAGTCACATGTGTTATATTTCATGATCAATGTATCAAAAAGTGGGTTTGGAATCAAGAGAGGAGCCTTGTTAACCAAAAATGATGTCAGGAACTCTCTATTTTTGAATGCAACAATTAATTTCAACAAGAAATGCAATTCGAAATCAAGGACTCCATTGTTTGTTAAATTGAATGAATTCATGTAATTGATGGTCCACGTGCATTTTTTTCATCATGAATACAGTTATTAAGATGGAATCAAAAGTAAATTACAAGGTTATTGCATGAAAAAATAGTCCTGGTAAAACAACAAGAGAAGCCTAATTAACATGAGGTGATTAGAAATTCTCATTATTTAGGAATTAAACCAGTTAACATTGGTACGAAATGCAAAGCCTAACGAATGGGACCTGTGGGTGATGGATTTAAATAGATTTCGAGTTTTGTTGGTGTATATACTTGTTTGATTCAATTAATATACTAGGTTATTTAGCCACATGTGTTATATTTCATGATCAATGTATCAAAAAGTGGTTTTGGAATCAAAAGAAGAGCCTTGTTAACCAAAAATGATGCCAGGAACTCTATATTTTTCAATTCAACAATTAATATCAACAAGAAATGCAATTCAAAATCAAGGACTCCATTGTTTGTAACATTGAAAGAATTCATGTAATTGATGGTCCATGTGCATTTTTTTCATAAAGAATACAGTTATTAACAAGGAATCAAAAGTAAATTACAAGGTTATTGCATGAAAAAGAGACCTGGTAACAACAAGAGGAGCCTAATTAACATGAGGTGATTAGAAATTCTCATTATTTAGGAATTAAACCAGTTAACATTGGTACAAAATGCAAACCATCACGAATGGCAGCTGTGGGTGATCGATTTAAAAAGATTTCGAGTTTTGTTGATGTATATGCTTGCTTGATTCAATTAATATACAAGGTTGTTTAGTCACATGTGTTATATTTCATGATCAATGTATCAAAAAGTGGGTTTGGAATCAAGAGAGGAGCCT
This sequence comes from Ceriops zippeliana, assembly GCA_037897445.1. Taxonomy (NCBI): domain Eukaryota; kingdom Viridiplantae; phylum Streptophyta; class Magnoliopsida; order Malpighiales; family Rhizophoraceae; genus Ceriops; species Ceriops zippeliana. The sequence goes on along the minus strand of JBAPLH010001247.1, from coordinate 200,399 downwards.
TGTTAACCAAATATTTTTCGAGGAACTCTCTATTTTTGAATTCAACAATTAATATCAATAAGAAATGCGATTCAAAATCAACGACTCCATTGTTTCTTAAATTGAATGAATTAATCTTATAGATGGTCCAGGGGCATTTTTTTCATAATGAATATAGTTATTAAGAAAGAAACACAAGTTAATTTCAAGGTTATTGCATCAAAAATAGTCCTGGTAACAACAAGAGGAGCCTAATTAACATGAGGTGATTGGAAATTCTCATTATTTAGTATTTGCCCAAGTTAACTTTTGTACGAAATGCAAACCATGATGAATGACACCTTTGGATGATGGTTTAGATAGATTTCGAGATTTATTGGTGTATATACTTGTTCGATTCAATTAATATAATAGGTTGTTTTGCTACTTGTGTTATATTTCATGATCAATGTATTAAAAAGTAGCTTTGGAATCAAAAGAGGAGCCTCGTTAACCAAAAATGATGCCAGGAACTCTCTATTTTTGAATTCAACAATTAATTTCAACCAGAAATGCAATTCAAAATCAAGGACTCCATTGTTTGTTAAATTGAATGAATTCATGTAATTGATGGTCCACGTGCATTTTTTTCATAATGAATATAGTTATTAAGAAAGAAACAAAAGTTAATAACAAGGTTATTGCATGAAAAATAGTCCTGGTAACAACAAGAGGAGCCTAATTAACATGATGTGATTAGAAATTCTCATTATTTAGGAATTAAACCAGTTAACATTGGTACGAAATGCAAACCCTGACGAATGGGACCTGTGGGTGATGGATTTAAATAGATTTCGAGTTTTGTTGGTGTATATACTTGTTTGATTCAATTAATATAGTAGGTTGTTTAGCCACATGTGTTATATTTCATGATCAATGTATCAAAAAGTGGTTTTGGAATCAAAAGAAGAGCCTTGTTAACCAAAAATGATGCCAGGAACTCTATATTTTTGAATTCAACAATTAATATCAACAAGAAATGCAATTCAAAATCAAGAACTCCATTGTTTGTAACATTGAAAGAATTCATGTAATTGATGGTCCATGTGCATTTTTTTCATAATGAATACAGTTATTAACAAGGAATCAAAAGTAAATTACAAGGTTATTGCATGAAAAATAGTCCTGGTAACAACAAGAGGAGCCTAATTAACATGAGGTGATTAGAAATTCTCATTATTTAGGAATTAAACCAGTTAACATTGGTACGAAATGCAAACCCTGACGAATGGGACCTGTGGGTGATGGATTTAAATAGATTTCGAGTTTTGTTGGTGTATATACTTGTTTGATTCAATTAATATACTAGGTTGTTTAGCCACATGTGTTATATATTTCATGATCAATGTATCAAAAAGTGGTTTTGGAATCAAAATAAGAGCCTTGTTAACCAAAAATGATGCCAGGAACTCTATATTTTTTAATTCAACAATTAATATCAACAAGAAATGCAATTCAAAATCAAGGACTCCATTGTTTGTTATATTGAAAGAATTCATGTAATTGATGGTCAATGTGCATTTTTTTCATAATGAATACAGTTATTAAGATGGAATCAAAAGTAAATTTACAAGGTTATTGCATGAAAAATAGTCCTGGTAACAACAAGAGTAGCCTAATTAACATGAGGTGATTAGAAATTCTCATTATTTAGGAATTAAACCAGTTAACATTGGTACAAAATGCAAACAATCACGTATGGCAGATGTGGGTGATGGATTTAAAACAGATTTCGAGTTTTGTTGATGTATATGCTTGTTTGATTCAATTAATATACTAGGTTGTTTAGTCACATGTGTTATATATTTCATGATCAATGTATCAAAAAGTGGGTTTGGAATCAAGAGAGGAGCCTTGTTAACCAAAAAATTAGTCGAGGAACTCTCTAGTTTTGAATTCTACAATTAATATCAATAAGAAATGCGATTCAAAATCAAGGACTCTATTGTTTCTTAAATTGAATGAATTAATCTTATAGATGGTCCAGGGGCATTTTTTTTTCATAATGAATATAGTTATTAAGAAAGAAACACAAGTTAATTTCAAGGTTATTGCATGAAAAATAGTCCTGGTAACAACAAGAGGAGCCTAATTAACATGAGGTGAATAGAAATTCTCATTATTTAGTATTTACACTAGTTAATTGTTGTACGAAATGCAAACCATGATGAATGACACCTTTGGATGATGGACTTAAATAGATTTTGAGATTTATTGGTGTATATACTTGTTCGATTCAATTAATATAGTGGGTTGTTTAGCTACATGTGTTATATTTCATGATCAATGTATTAAAAAGAGGCTTTGGAATCAAAATAGGAGCCTTGTTAACCAAAAATGATGCCAGGAACTTTATATTTTTGAATTCAACAATTAATATCAACAAGAAATGCAATTCAAAATCAAGGACTCTATTGTTTGTTAAATTGAATGAATTCATGTAATTGATGGTCCTTGTGCATTTTTTTTCATAATGAATATAGTTACTAAGAAAGAAACAAAAGTTAATTACAAGGTTATTGCATGAAAAATAGTCCTGGTAACAACAAGAGGAGAACCTAATTAACATGAGGTGAATAGAAATTCTCATTATTTAGTATTTACACTAGTTAACTTTTGTACGAAATGCAAACCATGATGAATGACACATTTGGATGATGGATTTAAATAGATTTGGAGATTTATTGGTGTATATACTTGTTCGATTCAATTAATATAGTGGGTTGTTTAGCTACATGTGTTATATTTCATGATCAATGTATTAAAAAGTGGCTTTGGAATCCAAATAGGAGCCTTGTTAACCAAAAATGATGCCAGGAACTCTATATTTTTGAATTCAACAATTAATATCAATAAGAAATGCAATTCAAAATCAAGGACTCTATTGTTTGTTAAATTGAATGAATTCATGTAATTGATGGTCCATGTGCATTTTTTTCATAATGAATACAGTTATTAACAAGGAATCAAAAGTAAATTACAAGGTTATTGCATGAAAAAGAGCCCTAGTAACAACAAGAGGAGCCTAATTAACATGAAGTGATTAGAAATTCTCATTATTTAGGAATTAAACCAGTTAACATTGGTACAAAATGCAAACCATCACGAATGGCGGCTGTGGGTGAAGGATTTAAATAGATTTCATGTGTTAACCAAAAATGATGCCAGGAACTCAATATTTTTGAATTCAACAATTAATATCAACAAGAAATGCAATTCAAAATCAAGGACACTATTGTTTGTTAAATTGAATGAATTCATGTAATTGATGGTCTACGTGCATTTTTTTCATAATAAATATAGTTATTAAGAAAGAAACACAAGTTAATTTCAAGGTTATTGCATGAAAAATAGTCCTGGTAACAACAAGAGGAGCCTAATTAACATGAGGTGAATAGAAATTCTCATTATTTAGTATTTACACTAGTTAACTTTTGTACGAAATGCAAACCATGATGAATGACACATTTGGATGATGGATTTAAATAGATTTGGAGATTTATTGGTGTATATACTTGTTCGATTCAATTAATATAGTGGGTTGTTTAGCTACATGTGTTATATTTCATGATCAATGTATTAAAAAGTGGCTTTGGAATCAAAATAGGAGCCTTGTTAACCAAAAATGATGTCAGGAACTCTATATTTTTGAATTCAACAATTAATATCAATAAGAAATGCAATTCAAAATCAAAGACTCTATTGTTTGTTAAATTGAATGAATTCATGTAATTGATTGTCCACGTGTATTGTTTTCGTAATGAATATAGTTATTAAGAAAGAAACAAAAGTTAATTACAAGGTTATTGCATGAAAAATAGTCCGGGTAACAACAAGAGGAGCCTAATTAACATGAGGTGATTAGAAATTCTCCTTATTTAGGAATTAAACCAGTTAACATTGGTACGAAATGCAAACCCTGACGAATGGGACCTGTGGGTGATGGATTTAAATAGATTTCGAGTTTTGTTGGTGTATATACTTGTTTGATTCAATTAATATAGTAGGTTGTTTAGCCACATGTGTTATATTTCATGATCAATGTATCAAAAAGTGGTTTTGGAATCAAAAGAAGAGCCTTGTTAACCAAAAATGATGCCAGGAACTCTATATTTTTGAATTCAACAATTAATATCAACAAGAAATGCAATTCAAAATCAAGAACTCCATTGTTTGTAACATTGAAAGAATTCATGTAATTGATGGTCCATGTGCATTTTTTTCATAATGAATACAGTTATTAACAAGGAATCAAAAGTAAATTACAAGGTTATTGCATGAAAAATAGTCCTGGTAACAACAAGAGGAGCCTAATTAACATGAGGTGATTAGAAATTCTCATTATTTAGGAATTAAACCAGTTAACATTGGTACGAAATGCAAACCCTGACGAATGGGACCTGTGGGTGATGGATTTAAATAGATTTCGAGTTTTGTTGGTGTATATACTTGTTTGATTCAATTAATATACTAGGTTGTTTAGCCACATGTGTTATATTTCATGATCAATGTATCAAAAAGTGGTTTTGGAATCAAAATAAGAGCCTTGTTAACCAAAAATGATGCCAGGAACTCTATATTTTTTAATTCAACAATTAATATCAACAAGAAATGCAATTCAAAATCAAGGACTCCATTGTTTGTTATATTGAAAGAATTCATGTAATTGATGGTCAATGTGCATTTTTTTCATAATGAATACAGTTATTAAGATGGAATCAAAAGTAAATTACAAGGTTATTGCATGAAAAATAGTCCTGGTAACAACAAGAGTAGCCTAATTAACATGAGGTGATTAGAAATTCTCATTATTTAGGAATTAAACCAGTTAACATTGGTACAAAATGCAAACAATCACGTATGGCAAATGTGGGTGATGGATTTAAACAGATTTCGAGTTTTGTTGATGTATATGCTTGTTTGATTCAATTAATATACTAGGTTGTTTAGTCACATGTGTTATATTTCATGATCAATGTATCAAAAAGTGGGTTTGGAATCAAGAGAGGAGCCTTGTTAACCAAAAATTAGTCGAGGAACTCTCTAGTTTTGAATTCTACAATTAATATCAATAAGAAATGCGATTCAAAATCAAGGACTCTATTGTTTCTTAAATTGAATGAATTAATCTTATAGATGGTCCAGGGGCATTTTTTTCATAATGAATATAGTTATTAAGAAAGAAACACAAGTTAATTTCAAGGTTATTGCATGAAAAATAGTCCTGGTAACAACAAGAGGAGCCTAATTAACATGAGGTGAATAGAAATTCTCATTATTTAGTATTTACACTAGTTAATTGTTGTACGAAATGCAAACCATGATGAATGACACCTTTGGATGATGGACTTAAATAGATTTTGAGATTTATTGGTGTATATACTTGTTCGATTCAATTAATATAGTGGGTTGTTTAGCTACATGTGTTATATTTCATGATCAATGTATTAAAAAGAGGCTTTGGAATCAAAATAGGAGCCTTGTTAACCAAAAATGATGCCAGGAACTTTATATTTTTGAATTCAACAATTAATATCAACAAGAAATGCAATTCAAAATCAAGGACTCTATTGTTTGTTAAATTGAATGAATTCATGTAATTGATGGTCCTTGTGCATTTTTTTCATAATGAATATAGTTACTAAGAAAGAAACAAAAGTTAATTACAAGGTTATTGCATGAAAAATAGTCCTGGTAACAACAAGAGGAACCTAATTAACATGAGGTGAATAGAAATTCTCATTATTTAGTATTTACACTAGTTAACTTTTGTACGAAATGCAAACCATGATGAATGACACATTTGGATGATGGATTTAAATAGATTTGGAGATTTATTGGTGTATATACTTGTTCGATTCAATTAATATAGTGGGTTGTTTAGCTACATGTGTTATATTTCATGATCAATGTATTAAAAAGTGGCTTTGGAATCCAAATAGGAGCCTTGTTAACCAAAAATGATGCCAGGAACTCTATATTTTTGAATTCAACAATTAATATCAATAAGAAATGCAATTCAAAATCAAGGACTCTATTGTTTGTTAAATTGAATGAATTCATGTAATTGATGGTCCATGTGCATTTTTTTCATAATGAATACAGTTATTAACAAGGAATCAAAAGTAAATTACAAGGTTATTGCATGAAAAAGAGCCCTAGTAACAACAAGAGGAGCCTAATTAACATGAAGTGATTAGAAATTCTCATTATTTAGGAATTAAACCAGTTAACATTGGTACAAAATGCAAACCATCACGAATGGCGGCTGTGGGTGAAGGATTTAAATAGATTTCATGTGTTAACCAAAAATGATGCCAGGAACTCAATATTTTTAATTCAACAATTAATATCAACAAGAAATGCAATTCAAAATCAAGGACACTATTGTTTGTTAAATTGAATGAATTCATGTAATTGATGGTCTACGTGCATTTTTTTCATAATAAATATAGTTATTAAGAAAGAAACACAAGTTAATTTCAAGGTTATTGCATGAAAAATAGTCCTGGTAACAACAAGAGGAGCCTAATTAACATGAGGTGAATAGAAATTCTCATTATTTAGTATTTACACTAGTTAACTTTTGTACGAAATGCAAACCATGATGAATGACACATTTGGATGATGGATTTAAATAGATTTGGAGATTTATTGGTGTATATACTTGTTCGATTCAATTAATATAGTGGGTTGTTTTAGCTACATGTGTTATATTTCATGATCAATGTATTAAAAAGTGGCTTTGGAATCAAAATAGGAGCCTTGTTAACCAAAAATGATGTCAGGAACTCTATATTTTTGAATTCAACAATTAATATCAATAAGAAATGCAATTCAAAATCAAAGACTCTATTGTTTGTTAAATTGAATGAATTCATGTAATTGATTGTCCACGTGTATTGTTTTCGTAATGAATATAGTTATTAAGAAAGAAACAAAAGTTAATTACAAGGTTATTGCATGAAAAATAGTCCGGGTAACAACAAGAGGAGCCTAATTAACATGAGGTGATTAGAAATTCTCCTTATTTAGGAATTAAACCAATTAACATTGGTACGAAATGCAAACCCTGACGAATGGGACCTGTGGGTGATGGATTTAAATAGATTTCGAGTTTTGTTGGTGTATATACTTGTTTGATTCAATTAATAAACTACGTTGTTTAGCCACATGTGTTATATTTCATGATCGATGTATCAAAAAGTGGTTTTGGAATCAAAAGAAGAGCCTTGTTAACCAAAAATGATGCCAGGAACTCTATATTTTTGAATTCAACAATTAATATCAACAAGAAATGCAATTCAAAATCAAGGACTCCATTGTTTGTCACATTGAATGAATTCATGTAATTGATGGTCCATGTGCATTTTTTTCATAATGAATACAGTTATTAACAAGGAATCAAAAGTAAATTACAAGGTTATTGCATGAAAAAGAGTCCTAGTAACAACAAGAGGAGCCTAATTAACATGAAGTGATTAGAAATTCTCATTATTTAGGAATTAAAGCAGTTAACATTGGTACAAAATGCAAACCATGACGAATGGCGGCTGTGGGTGATGGATTTAAATAGATTTCGAGTTTTGTTGATGTATATGCTTGTTTGATTCAATTAATATACTAGGTTGTTTAGTCACATGTGTTATATTTCATGATCAATGTATCAAAGAGTGGGTTTGGAATCAAGAGAGGAGCCTTGTTAACCAAAAATTATTCGAGGAACTCTCTATTTTTGAATTCAACAATTAACATCAATAAGAAATGCGATTCAAAATCAAGGACACCATTGTTTGTTAAATTGAATGAATTCATGTAATTGATGGTCCACGTGCATTTTTTTCCTAATGAATATAGTTATTAAGAAAGAATCAAAAGTAAATTTCAAGGTTATGGCATGAAAAATAGTCGTGGCAAAAACAAGAGAAGCCTACTTAACATTAGGTGATAAGAATGTCTCATTATTTAGGAATTAAAACTGTTAACATTTGTACGAAATGCAAACCATGATGAATGGCACCTTTGGATGATGGGTTAAAATAGAATTCGAGATTTATTGGTGCATATACTTGTTTGATTCAATGAAGATACTAGGTTGTTTAGCCACATGTGTTATATTTCATGGTCAATGTATCAAAAAGTGGCTTTGGAATCAAAAGAGGAGCCTTGTTAACCAAAAATGATGTCAGGAACTCTCTATTTTTGAATTCAACAATTAATTTCAACAAGAAATGCAATTCAAAAATCAAGGACACCATTGTTTGTTAAATTGAAAGAAATAAAAGTTAATTACAAGGTTATTGCATGAAAAATAGTCCGGGTAACAACAAGAGGAGCCTAATTAACATGAGGTGATTAGAAATTCTCCTTATTTAGGAATTAAACCAATGAACATTGGTACGAAATGCAAACCCTGACGAATGGGACCTATGGGTGATGGATTTAAAAAGATTTCGAGTTTTGTTGGTGTATATACTTGTTTGATTCAATTAATAAACTACGTTGTTTAGCCACATGGGTTATATTTCATGATCAATGTATCAAAAAGTGGTTTGGAAATCAAAAGAAGAGCCTTGTTAACCAAAAATGATGCCAGGAACTCTATATTTTTGAATTCAACAATTAATATCAACAAGAAATGCAATTCAAAATCAAGGACTCCATTGTTTGTCACATTGAAAGAATTCATGTAATTGATGGTGCACGTGCATTTTTTTCATAATGAATACAGTTATTAACAAGGAATCAAAAGTAAATTACAACGTTATTGCATGAAAAAGAGTCCTGGTAACAACAAGAGGAGCCTAATTGACATGAAGTGATTAAAAATTCTCATTATTTAGGAATTAAACCAGTTAACATTGGTACAAAATGCAAACAATCACGTATGGCAGCTGTGGGTGATGGATTTAAACAGATTTCGAGTTTTGTTGATGTATATGCTTGTTTGATTCAATTAATATACTTGGTTGTTTAGTCACATGTGTTATATTTCATGATCAATGTATCAAAAAGTGGGTTTGGAATCAAGAGAGGAGCCTTGTTAACCAAACATTATTTGAGGAACTCTCTATTTTTGAATTCAACAATTAACATCAATAAGAAATGCGATTCAAAATCAAGGACTCCATTGTTTCTTAAATTGAATGAATTAATCTTATAGATGGTCCAGGGGCATTTTTTTCATAATGGATATAGTTATTAAGAAAGAAACACAAGTTAATTTCAAGGTTATTGCATGAAAAATAGTCCTGGTAACAACAAAAGCAGGCTAATTAACATGAGGTGAATAGAAATTCACATTATTTAGTATTTACACTAGTTAACTTTTGTACGAAATGCAAACAATTATGATTGACACCTTTGGATGATGGATTTAAATAGATTTGGAGATTTATTGGTGAATATACTTGTTCGATTCAATTAGTATAGTAGGTTCTTTAGCTACATGTGTTATATTTCATGATCAATGTATTAAAAAGTGGCTTTGGAATCAAAATAGGAGCCTTGTTAACCAAAAATGATGTCAGGAACTCTCTATTTTTCAATGCAACAATTAATTTCAACAAGAAATGCAATTCAAAATCAAGGACTCCATTGTTTGTTAAATTGAATGAATTCATGTCATTGATGGTCCACGTGCATTTTTTCCATAATGAATATAGTTATTAAGAAAGAAACACAAGTTAATTTCAAGGTTATTGCCTGAAAAATAGTCCTGGTAACAACAAGAGGAGCCTAATTAACATAAGGTGAATAGAAATTCTCATTATTTAGTATTTACACTACTTTTGGATGATGGATTTAAATAGATTTGGAGCTTTGTTGGTGTATATACTTGTTCGATTCAATTAATATAGTAGGTTGTTTAGCTACATGTGTAATATTTCATGATCAATGTATTAAAAAGTGGCTTTGGAATCAAAATAGGAGCCTTGTTAACCAAAAATGACGTCAGGAACTTTATATTTTTGAATTCAACAATTAATTTCAACAAGAAATGCAATTCAAAATCAAGGACTGCATTGTTTGTTAAATTGAATGAATTCATGTAATTGATGGTCCACGTGCATTTTTTTCATAATGAATATAGTTATTAAGAAACAAAAGTTAATTACAAGGTTATTGCATGAAAAATAGTCCTGGTAACAACAGGAGGAGCCTAATTAACATGAGGTGATTAGAAATTCTCATTATTTAGGAATTACACCAGTTAACATTGGTACGAAATGCAAACCCTGACGAATGGGACCTGTGGGTGATGGATTTAAATAGATTTTGAGTTTTGTTGGTGTATATACTTGTTTGATTCAATTAATAAACTAGGCTGTTTAGCCACATGGGTTATATTTCATGATCAATGTATCAAAAAGTGGTTTTGAAATCAAAAGAAGAGCCTTGTTAACCAAAAATGATGCCAGGAACTCTATATTTTTGAATTCAACAATTAATATCAACAACAAATGCAAGTCAAAATCAAGGACTCCATTGTTTGTTACATTGAAGGAATTCATGTAATTGATCGTCCATGTGCATTTTTTTCATAATGAATACAGTTATTAACAAGGAATCAAAAGTAAATTACAACGTTATTGCATGAAAAAGTGTCCTAGTAACAACAAGAGGAGCCTAGTTAACATGAAGTGATTAGAAATTCTCATTATTTAGGAATTAAACCAGTTAACATTGGTACAAAATGCAAACCATCACGAATGGCAGCTGTAGGTGATGGATTTAAATAGATTTCGAGTTTTGTTGATGTATATGCTTGTTTGATTCAATTAATATACTAGGTTGTTTAGTCACATGTGTTATATTTCATGATCAATGTATCAAAGAGTGGGTTTGGAATCAAGAGAGGAGCCTTGTTAACCAAAAATTATTCGAGGAACTCTCTATTTTTGAATTCAACAATTAACATCAATAAGAAATGCGATTCAAAATCAAGGACTCCATTGTTTGTTAAATTGAATGAATTCATGTAATTGATGGTCCACGTGCATTTTTTTCCTAATGAATATAGTTATTAAGAAAGAATCAAAAGTAAATTTCAAGGTTATGGCATGAAAAATAGTCGTGGTAAAAACAAGAGAAGCCTAATTAACATTAGGTGATAAGAATGTCTCATTATTTAGGAATTAAACCAGTTAACATTTGTACGAAATGCAAACCATGATGAATGGCACCTTTGGATGATGGGTTAAAATAGAATTCGAGATTTATTGGTGCATATGCTTGTTTGATTCAATGAAGATACTAGGTTGTTTAGCCACATGTGTTATATTTCATGGTCAATATATCAAAAAGTGGCTTTGGAATCAAAAGAGGAGCCTTGTTAACCAAAAATGATGCCAGGAACACTCTATTTTTGAATTAAACAATTAATTTCAACAAGAAATGCAATTCAAAATCAAGGACTCCATTGTTTGTTAAATTGAATGAATTCATGTAATTGATGGTCCACGTGCATTTTTTTCATAATGAATATAGTTATTAAGAAAGAAACAAAAGTTAATTACAAGGTTATTGCATGAAAAATAGTCTTGGTAACAACAAGAGGAGCCTAATTAATATTAGGTGATTAGAAATTCTCATTATTTAGGAATTAAACTAGTTAACATTGGTACAAAATGCAAACCCTGACGAATGGGACCTGTGGGTGATGGATTTAAATAGATTTCGAGTTTTGTTGGTGTATATACTTGTTTGATTCAATTAATAAACTAGGATGTTTAGCCACATGTGTTATATTTCATGATCAATGTATCAAAAAGTGGTTTTGGAATCAAAAGAAGAGCCTTGTTAACCAAAAATGATGGCAGGAACTCTATAGTTTTGAACTCAACAATTAATATCAACAAGAAATGCAATTCAAAATCAAGGACTCCATTGTTTGTTACATTGAATGAATTCATGTAATTGATGGTCCACGTGCATTTTTTTCATAATGAATATAGTTATTAAGAAAGAAACAAAAGTTAATTACAAGGTTATTGCATGAAAAATAGTCCTGGTAACAACAAGAGGAGCCTAATTAATATTAGGTGATTAGAAATTCTCATTATTTAGGAATTAAACTAGTTAACATTGGTACAAAATGCAAACCCTGACGAATGGGACCTGTGGGTGATGGATTTAAATAGATTTCGAGTTTTGTTGGTGTATATACTTGTTTGATTCAATTAATAAACTAGGATGTTTAGCCACATGTGTTATATTTCACGATCAATGTATCAAAAAGTGGTTTTGGAATCAAAAGAAGAGCCTTGTTAACCAAAAATGATGGCAGGAACTCTATATTTTTGAACTCAACAATTAATATCAACAAGAAATGCAATTCAAAATCAAGGACTCCATTGTTTGTTACATTGAAAGAATTCATGTAATTGATGGTGCACGTGCATTTTTTTCATAATGAATACAGTTATTAACAAGGAATCAAAAGTAAATTACAAGGTTATTGCATGAAAAAGAGTCCTGGTAACAACAAGAGGAGCGTAATTAACATGAAGTGATTAAAAATTCTCATTATTTAGGAATTAAACCAGTTAACATTGGTACAAAATGCAAACAATCACGTATGGCAGCTGTGGGTGATGGATTTAAAACAGATTTCGAGTTTTGTTGATGTATATGCTTGTTTGATTCAATTAATATACTTAGTTGTTTAGTCACATGTGTTATATTTCATGATCAATGTATCAAAAAGTGGGTTTGGAATCAAGAGAGGAGCCTTGTTAACCAAACATTATTCGAGGAACTCTCTATTTTTGAATTCAACAATTAACATCAATAAGAAATGCGATTCAAAATCAAGGACTCCATTGTTTCTTAAATTGAATGAATTAATCTTATAGATGGTCCAGGGGCATTTTTTTCATAATGGATATAGTTATTAAGAAAGAAACACAAGTTAATTTCAAGGTTATTGCATGAAAAATAGTCCTGGTAACAACAAAAGCAGGCTAATTAACATGAGGTGAATAGAAATTCACATTATTTAGTATTTACACTAGTTAACTTTTGTACGAAATGCAAACAATTATGATTGACACCTTTGGATGATGGATTTAAATAGATTTGGAGATTTATTGGTGTATATACTTGTTCGATTCAATTAGTATAGTAGGTTCTTTAGCTACATGTGTTATATTTCATGATCAATGTATTAAAAAGTGGCTTTGGAATCAAAATAGGAGCCTTGTTAACCAAAAATGATGTCAGGAACTCTCTATTTTTTAATGCAACAATTAATTTCAATAAGAAATGCAATTCAAAATCAAGGACTCCATTGTTTGTTAAATTCAATGAATTCATGTCATTGATGGTCCACGTGCATTTTTTCCATAATGAATATAGTTATTAAGAAAGAAACAAAAGTTAATTACAAGGTTATTGCATGAAAAATAGTCCTGGTAACAACAAGAGGAACCTAATTAACATGAGGTGATTAGAAATTCTCATTATTTAGGAATTAAACCAGTTAACATTGGCACGAAATGCAAACCCTGACGAATGGGACCTGTGGGTGATGGATTTAAATAGATTTTGAGTTTTGTTGGTGTATATACTTGTTTGATTCAATTAATATACTAGGTTGTTTAGCCACATGTGTTATATTTCATGATCAATGTATCAAAAAGTGGTTTTGGAATCAAAAGAAGAGCCTTGTTAAGCAAAAAGGATGCCAGGAACTCTATATTTTTTAATTCAACAATTAATATCAACAAGAAATGCAATTCAAAATCAAGGACTCCATTGTTTGTAACATTGAAAGAATTCGTGTAATTGATGGTCCATGTGCATTTTTTTCATAATGAATACAGTTATTAACAAGGAATCAAAAGTAAATTACAAGGTTATTGCATGAAAAAGAGTCTTGGTAACAACAAGAGAAGCCTAATTAATATGAAGTGATTAGAAATTCTCATTATTTAGGAATTAAACCAGTTAACATTGGTACAAAATGCAAACCATCACGAATGGCAGCTGTGGGTGATGGATTTACACTAGTTAACTTTTGTACGAAATGCAAACCATAATGAATGGCACCTTTGGATGATGGGTTTAAATAGAATTCGAGATTTATTGGTGTATATACTTGTTTGATTCAGTTAAGATACTAGGTTGTTTAGCCACATGTGTTATATTTCATGATCAATGTATCAAAAAGTGGCTTTGGAATCAAAAGAGGAGCCTTGTTAACCAAAAATGATGCTAGGAACTCTCTATTTTTGAATTCAACAATTAATATCAATAAGAAATGCGATTCAAAATCAAGGACTCCATTGTTTCTTAAATTGAATGAATTAATCTTATAGATGGTCCTGGGGCATTTTTTTCATAATGAATATAGTTATTAAGAAAGAAACAAAAGTAAATTACAAGGTTATTGCATGAAAAATAGTTCGGGTAACAACAAGAGGAGCCTAATTAACATGAGGTGATTAGAAATTCTCATTATTTAGGAATTAAACCAGTTAACATTGGTACGAAATGCAAACCCTGACGAATGGGACCTATGGGTGATGGATTTAAATAGATTTCGAGTTTTGTTGGTGTATATACTTGTTTGATTCGATTAATAAACTAGGTTGTTTAGCCACATGTGTTATATTTCATGATCAATGTATCAAAAAGTGGTTTTGGAATCAAAAGAAGAGCCTTGTTTAACCAAAAATGATGCCAGGAACTCTATATTTTTTTTAATTCAACAATTAATATCAACAAGAAATGCAATTCAAAATCAAGGACTCCATTGTTCGTAAAATTAAATGAATTCATGTGTGATTGATGGTCCACGTGCATTTTTTTCCATAATGAATATAGTTATTAAGAAAGAAACACAAGTTAATTACAGGGTTATTGCATGAAAAATAGTCCTGGCAACAACAAGAGGAGCCTAATTAACATGAGGTGATTAGAAATTCTCATTATTTAGGAATTAAACCAGTTAACATTGGTATGAAATGCAAACCCTGACGAATGGGACCTGTGGGTGATGGATTTAAATAGATTTCGAGTTTTGTTGGTGTATATACTTGTTTGATTCAATTAATATACTAGGTTGTTTAGCCACATGTGTTATATTTCATGATCAATGTATCAAAAAGTGGTTTTGGAATCAAAAGAAGAGCCTTGTTAACCAAAAATGATGCCAGGAACTCTATATATTAGAATTCAACAATTAATATCAACAAGAAATGCAATTGAAAATCAAGGACTCCATTGTTTGTCACATTGAAGGAATTCATGTAATTGATGGTCCATTTGCATGTTTTTCATAATGAATATAGTTATTAACAAGGAATCAAAAGTAAATTACAAGGTTATTGCATGAAAAATAGTCCTGGTAACAACAAGAGGAGCCTAATTAACATGAGGTGATTAGAAATTCTCATTATTTAGGAATTAAACCAGTTAACATTGGTACGAAATGCAAACCCTGACGAATGGGACATGTGGGTGATGGATTTAAATAGATTTTGAGTTTTGTTGGTGTATATACTTGTTTGATTCAATTAATATACTAGGTTGTTTAGCCACATGTGTTATATTTCATGATCAATGTATCAAAAAGTGGTTTTGGAATCAAAAGAAGAGCCTTGTTAACCAAAAATGATGCCAGGAACTCTATATTTTTTAATTCAACAATTAATATCAACAAGAAATGCAATTCAAAATCAAGGACTCCATTGTTCGTAAAATTAAATGAATTCATGTGATTGATGGTCCACGTGCATTTTTTCCATAATGAATATAGTTATTAAGAAAGAAACACAAGTTAATTACAGGGTTATTGCATGAAAAATAGTCCTGGTAACAACAAGAGGAGCCTAATTAACATGAGGTGATTAGAAATTCTCATTATTTAGGAATTAAACCAGTTAACATTGGTATGAAATGCAAACCCTGACGAATGGGACCTGTGGGTGATGGATTTAAATAGATTTCGAGTTTTGTTGGTGTATATACTTGTTTGATTCAATTAATATACTAGGTTGTTTAGCCACATGTGTTATATTTCATGATCAATGTATCAAAAAGTGGTTTTGGAATCAAAAGAAGAGCCTTGTTAACCAAAAATGATGCCAGGAACTCTATATATTAGAATTCAACAATTAATATCAACAAGAAATGCAATTGAAAATCAAGGACTCCATTGTTTGTCACATTGAAGGAATTCATGTAATTGATGGTCCATTTGCATGTTTTTCATAATGAATATAGTTATTAACAAGGAATCAAAAGTAAATTACAAGGTTATTGCATGAAAAATAGTCCTGGTAACAACAAGAGGAGCCTAATTAACATGAGGTGATTAGAAATTCTCATTATTTAGGAATTAAACCAGTTAACATTGGTACGAAATGCAAACCCTGACAAATGGGACTTGTGGGTGATGGATTTAAATAGATTTTGAGTTTTGTTGGTGTATATACTTGTTTGATTCAATTAATATACTAGGTTGTTTAGCCACATGTGTTATATTTCATGATCAATGTATCAAAAAGTGGTTTTGGAATCAAAGGAAGAGCCTTGTTAACCAAAAATGATGCCAGGAACTCTATATTTTTTAATTCAACAATTAATATCAACAAGAAATGCAATTCAAAATCAAGGACTCCATTGTTTGTTACATTGAAAGAATTCATGTAATTGATGGTCCATGTGCATTTTTTTCATAATGAATATAGTTATTAAGAAGGAATCAAAAGTAAATTACAAGGTTATTGCATGAAAAATAGTCCTGGTAACAACAAGAGTAGCCTAATTAACATGAAGTGATTAGAAATTCTCATTATTTAGGAATTAAACTAGTTAACATTGGTACAAAATGCAAACAATCACGTATGGCAGCTGTGGGTGATGGATTTAAACAGATTTCGAGTTTTGTTGATGTCTATGCTTGTTTGATTCAATTAATATACTAGGTTGTTGAGTCACATGTGTTATATTTCATGATCAATGTATCAAAAAGTGGGTTTGGAATCAAGAGAGGAGCCTTGTTAACCAAACATTATTCGAGGAACTCTCTATTTTTGAATTCAACAATTAACATCAATAAGAAATGCGATTCAAAATCAAGGACTCCATTGTTTCTTAAATTGAATGAATTAATCTTATAGATGGTCCAGGGGCATTTTTTTCATAATGGATATAGTTATTAAGAAAGAAACACAAGTTAATTTCAAGGTTATTGCATGAAAAATAGTCCTGGTAACAACAAAAGCAGGCTAATTAACATGAGGTGAATAGAAATTCACATTATTTAGTATTTACACTAGTTAACTTTTGTACGAAATGCAAACAATTATGATTGACACCTTTGGATGATGGATTTAAATAGATTTGGAGATTTATTGGTGTATATACTTGTTCGATTCAATTAGTATAGTAGGTTCTTTAGCTACATGTGTTATATTTCATGATCAATGTATTAAAAAGTGGCTTTGGAATCAAAATAGGAGCCTTGTTAACCAAAAATGATGTCAGGAACTCTCTATTTTTTAATGCAACAATTAATTTCAATAAGAAATGCAATTCAAAATCAAGGACTCCATTGTTTGTTAAATTCAATGAATTCATGTCATTGATGGTCCACGTGCATTTTTTCCATAATGAATATAGTTATTAAGAAAGAAACAAAAGTTAATTACAAGGTTATTGCATGAAAAATAGTCCTGGTAACAACAAGAGGAACCTAATTAACATGAGGTGATTAGAAATTCTCATTATTTAGGAATTAAACCAGTTAACATTGGTACGAAATGCAAACCCTGACGAATGGGACCTGTGGGTGATGGATTTAAATAGATTTTGAGTTTTGTTGGTGTATATACTTGTTTGATTCAATTAATATACTAGGTTGTTTAGCCACATGTGTTATATTTCATGATCAATGTATCAAAAAGTGGTTTTGGAATCAAAAGAAGAGCCTTGTTAAGCAAAAATGATGCCAGGAACTCTATATTTTTTAATTCAACAATTAATATCAACAAGAAATGCAATTCAAAATCAAGGACTCCATTGTTTGTAACATTGAAAGAATTCGTGTAATTGATGGTCCATGTGCATTTTTTTCATAATGAATACAGTTATTAACAAGGAATCAAAAGTAAATTACAAGGTTATTGCATGAAAAAGAGTCCTGGTAACAACAAGAGAAGCCTAATTAATATGAAGTGATTAGAAATTCTCATTATTTAGGAATTAAACCAGTTAACATTGGTACAAAATGCAAACCATCACGAATGGCAGCTGTGGGTGATGGATTTACACTAGTTAACTTTTGTACGAAATGCAAACCATAATGAATGGCACCTTTGGATGATGGGTTTAAATAGAATTCGAGATTTATTGGTGTATATACTTGTTTGATTCAGTTAAGATACTAGGTTGTTTAGCCACATGTGTTATATTTCATGATCAATGTATCAAAAAGTGGCTTTGGAATCAAAAGAGGAGCCTTGTTAACCAAAAATGATGCTAGGAACTCTCTATTTTTGAATTCAACAATTAATATCAATAAGAAATGCGATTCAAAATCAAGGACTCCATTGTTTCTTAAATTGAATGAATTAATCTTATAGATGGTCCTGGGGCATTTTTTTCATAATGAATATAGTTATTAAGAAAGAAACAAAAGTAAATTACAAGGTTATTGCATGAAAAATAGTTTGGGTAACAACAAGAGGAGCCTAATTAACATGAGGTGATTAGAAATTCTCATTATTTAGGAATTAAACCAGTTAACATTGGTACGAAATGCAAACCCTGACGAATGGGACCTATGGGTGATGGATTTAAATAGATTTCGAGTTTTGTTGGTGTATATACTTGTTTGATTCGATTAATAAACTAGGTTGTTTAGCCACATGTGTTATATTTCATGATCAATGTATCAAAAAGTGGTTTTGGAATCAAAAGAAGAGCCTTGTTAACCAAAAATGATGCCAGGAACTCTATATTTTTTAATTCAACAATTAATATCAACAAGAAATGCAATTCAAAATCAAGGACTCCATTGTTCGTAAAATTAAATGAATTCATGTGATTGATGGTCCACGTGCATTTTTTCCATAATGAATATAGTTATTAAGAAAGAAACACAAGTTAATTACAGGGTTATTGCATGAAAAATAGTCCTGGCAACAACAAGAGGAGCCTAATTAACATGAGGTGATTAGAAATTCTCATTATTTAGGAATTAAACCAGTTAACATTGGTATGAAATGCAAACCCTGACGAATGGGACCTGTGGGTGATGGATTTAAATAGATTTCGAGTTTTGTTGGTGTATATACTTGTTTGATTCAATTAATATACTAGGTTGTTTAGCCACATGTGTTATATTTCATGATCAATGTATCAAAAAGTGGTTTTGGAATCAAAAGAAGAGCCTTGTTAACCAAAAATGATGCCAGGAACTCTATATATTAGAATTCAACAATTAATATCAACAAGAAATGCAATTGAAAATCAAGGACTCCATTGTTTGTCACATTGAAGGAATTCATGTAATTGATGGTCCATTTGCATGTTTTTCATAATGAATATAGTTATTAACAAGGAATCAAAAGTAAATTACAAGGTTATTGCATGAAAAATAGTCCTGGTAACAACAAGAGGAGCCTAATTAACATGAGGTGATTAGAAATTCTCATTATTTAGGAATTAAACCAGTTAACATTGGTACGAAATGCAAACCCTGACAAATGGGACCTGTGGGTGATGGATTTAAATAGATTTTCAGTTTTGTTGGTGTATATACTTGTTTGATTCAATTAATATACTAGGTTGTTTAGCCACATGTGTTATATTTCATGATCAATGTATCAAAAAGTGGTTTTGGAATCAAAGGAAGAGCCTTGTTAACCAAAAATGATGCCAGGAACTCTATATTTTTTAATTCAACAATTAATATCAACAAGAAATGCAATTCAAAATCAAGGACTCCATTGTTTGTTACATTGAAAGAATTCATGTAATTGATGGTCCATGTGCATTTTTTTCATAATGAATATAGTTATTAAGAAGGAATCAAAAGTAAATTACAAGGTTATTGCATGAAAAATAGTCCTGGTAACAACAAGAGTAGCCTAATTAACATGAAGTGATTAGAAATTCTCATTATTTAGGAATTAAACTAGTTAACATTGGTACAAAATGCAAACAATCACGTATGGCAGCTGTGGGTGATGGATTTAAACAGATTTCGAGTTTTGTTGATGTCTATGCTTGTTTGATTCAATTAATATACTAGGTTGTTGAGTCACATGTGTTATATTTCATGATCAATGTATCAAAAAGTGGGTTTGGAATCAAGAGAGGAGCCTTGTTAACCAAACATTATTCGAGGAACTCTCTATTTTTGAATTCAACAATTAACATCAATAAGAAATGCGATTCAAAATCAAGGACTCCATTGTTTCTTAAATTGAATGAATTAATCTTATAGATGGTCCAGGGGCATTTTTTTTCATAATGGATATAGTTATTAAGAAAGAAAACACAAGTTAATTTCAAGGTTATTGCATGAAAAATAGTCCTGGTAAACAACAAGAGGAGCCTAATTAACATGAGGTGAATAGAAATTCTCATTATTTAGTATTTACACTAGTTAACTGTTTGTATGAAAATGCAAACATGATGAATGACACCTTTGGATGATGGACTTAAATAGATTTCGAGATTTATTGGTGTATATACTTGTTCGATTCAATTAATATAGTAGGTTGTTTAGCTACATGTGTTATATTTCATGATCAATGTATTAAAAAGTGGCTTTGGAATCAAAATAGGAGCCTTGTTAACCAAAAATGATGTCAGGAACTCTCTATTTTTTTTGAATGCAACAATTAATTTCAACAAGAAATGCAATTCAAAATCAAGGACTCCATTGTTTGTTAAATTGAATGAATTCATGTAATTGATGGTCCACGTGCATTTTTTTTTCATAATGAATATAGTTATAAAGAAAGAAACAAAAGTTAATTACAAGGTTATTGCATGAAAAAATAGTCCTGGTAACAACAAGAGGAGCCTAATTAACATGAGGTGAATAGAAATTGTCATTATTTAGTATTTACACTAGTTAACTTTTGTACGAAATGCAAACCATGATGAATAACACCTTTGGGATGATGGATTTAAATAGATTTGGAGATTTATTGGTGTATATACTTGTTCGATTCAATTAATATAGGGGGTTGTTTTAGCTACATGTGTTATATTTCATGATCAATTTATTAAAAAAGCGGCTTTGGAATCAAAATAGGAGCCTTGTTAACCAAAAATGATGCCAGGAACTTATATATTTTTTTTTAATTCAACAATTAATATCAACAAGAAATGCAATTCAAAATCAAGGACTCTATTGTTTGTTAAAATTGAATGAATTCATGTAATTGATGGTCCACGTGCATTTTTTTTCATAATGAATATAGTTACTAATAAAGAAACAAAAGTTAATTACAAGGTTATTGCATGAAAAATAGTCCTGCTAACAACAAGAGAAGCCTAATTAACATTAGGTGATTAGAAATTTTCATTATTTAGGAATTAAACCAGTTAACATTGGTACAAAATGCGAACCCTGACGAATGGGACCTGTGGGTGATGGATTTGAATAGATTTCGAGTTTTGTTGGTGTATATACTTGTTTGATTCAATTAATAAACTAGGTTGTTTAGCCACATGTGTTATATTTCATGATCAATGTATCAAAAAGTGGTTTTGGAATCAAAAGAAGAGCCTTGTTAACCAAAAATGATGGCAGGAACTGTATATTTTTGAATTCAACAATTAATATCAACAAGAAATGCAATTCAAAATCAAGGACTCCATTGTTTGTAACATTGAAAGAATTCATGTAATTGATGGTCCATGTGCATTTTTTTCATAATGAATACAGTTATTAACAAGGAATCAACAGTACATTACGAGGTTATTGCCTGAAAAATAGTCCTGGTAACAACAAGAGGAGCCTAATTAACATGAGGTGAATAGAAATTCTCATTATTTAGTATTTACACTAGTTAGCTTTTGTACGAAATGCAAACCATGATGAATGACACCTTTGGATGATGGATTTAAATAGATTTGGAGATTTATTGGTGTATATACTTGTTTGATTCAATTAATATAGTAGGTTGTTTAGCTACATGTGTTATATTTCATGATCAATGTATTAAAAAGTGGCTTTGGAATCAAAATAGGAGCCTTGTTAACCAAAAATGATGCCAGGAACTCTATATTTTTGAATTCAACAATTAATATCAATAAGAAATGACAATTCAAAATCAAGGACTCTATTGTTTGTTAAATTGAATGAATTCATGTAATTGATGGTCCACGTGTATTTTTTTCGTAATGAATATAGTTATTAAGAAAGAAACAAAATTTAATTACAAGGTTATTGCATGAAAAATAGTCCTGGTATCAACAAGAGGAGCCTAATTAACATGAGGTGATTAGAAATTCTCCTTATTTAGGAATTAAAACAATAAACATTGGTATGAAATGCAAACCCTGACGAATGGGACTTGTGGGTGATGGATTTAAATAGATTTCGAGTTTTGTTGGTGTATATACTTGTTTGATTCAATTAATAAACTAGGTTGTTTAGCCACATGTGTTATATTTCATGATCAATGTATCAAAAAGTGGTTTTGGAATCAAAAGAAGAGCCTTGTTAACCAAAAATGATGCCAGGAACTCTGTATTTTTGAATTCAACAATTAATATCAACAAGAAATGCAATTCAAAATCAAGGACTCCATTGTTTGTAACATTGAAAGAATTCATGTAATTGATGGTCCATGTGCATTTTTTTTCATAATGAATACAGTTATTAACAAGGAATCAAAAGTAAAATTACAAGGTTATTGCATGAAAAAAGGTCTTAGTAACAACAAGAGGAGCCTAATTAACATGAAGTGATTAGAAATTCTCATTATTTAGGAATTAAAGCAGTTAACATTGGTACAAAATGCAAACCATCACGAAGGGCAGCTGTGGGTGATGGATTTAAATAGATGTCGAGTTTTGTTGATGTATATGCTTGTTTGATTCAATTAATATACTAGGTTGTTTAGTCACATGTGTTATATTTCATGATCAATGTATCAAAAAGTGGGTTTGGAATCAAGAGAGGAGCCTTGTTAACCAAAAATTATTGGAGGAACTCTCTATTTTTGAATTCAACAATTAATATCAATAAGAAATGCGATTCAAAATCAAGGACTCCATTGTTTCTTAAATTGAATGAATTAATCTTATAGATGGTCCTGGGGCATTTTTTTCATAATGAATATAGTTATTAAGAAAGAAACAAAAGTAAATTACAAGGTTATTGCATGAAAAATAGTTCGGGTAACAACAAGAGGAGCCTAATTAACATGAGGTGATTAGAAATTCTCATTATTTAGGAATTAAACCAGTTAACATTGGTACGAAATGCAAACCCTGACGAATGGGACCTATGGGTGATGGATTTAAATAGATTTCGAGTTTTGTTGGTGTATATACTTGTTTGATTCGATTAATAAACTAGGTTGTTTAGCCACATGTGTTATATTTCATGATCAATGTATCAACAAGTGGTTTTGGAATCAAAAGAAGAGCCTTGTTAACCAAAAATGATGCCAGGAACTCTATATTTTTTAATTCAACAATTAATATCAACAAGAAATGCAATTCAAAATCAAGGACTCCATTGTTCGTAAAATTAAATGAATTCATGTGATTGATGGTCCACGTGCATTTTTTCCATAATGAATATAGTTATTAAGAAAGAAACACAAGTTAATTACAGGGTTATTGCATGAAAAATAGTCCTGGTAACAACAAGAGGAGCCTAATTAACATGAGGTGATTAGAAATTCTCATTATTTAGGAATTAAACCAGTTAACATTGGTATGAAATGAAAACCCTGACGAATGGGACCTGTGGGTGATGGGATTTAAATAGATTTCGAGTTTTGTTGGTGTATATATACTTGTTTGATTCAATTAATATACTAGGTTGTTTAGCCACATGTGTTATATTTCATGATCAATGTATCAAAAAGTGGTTTTGGAATCAAAAGAAGAGCCTTGTTAACCAAAAATGATGCCAGGAACTCTATATATTAGAATTCAACAATTAATATCAACAAGAAATGCAATTGAAAATCAAGGACTCCATTGTTTGTCACATTGAAGGAATTCATGTAATTGATGGTCCATTTGCATGTTTTTCATAATGAATATAGTTATTAACAAGGAATCAAAAGTAAATTACAAGGTTATTGCATGAAAAATAGTCCTGGTAACAACAAGAGGAGCCTAATTAACATGAGGTGATTAGAAATTCTCATTATTTAGGAATTAAACCAGTTAACATTGGTACGAAATGCAAACCCTGACGAATGGGACCTGTGGGTGATGGATTTAAATAGATTTTCAGTTTTGTTGGTGTATACACTTGTTTGATTCAATTAATATACTAGGTTGTTTAGCCACATGTGTTATATTTCATGATCAATGTATCAAAAAGTTGTTTTGGAATCAAAGGAAGAGCCTTGTTAACCAAAAATGATGCCAGGAACTCTATATTTTTGAATTCAACAATTAATATCAACAAGAAATGCAATTCAAAATCAAGGACTCCATTGTTTGTTACACTGAAAGAATTCATGTAATTGATGGTCCATGTGCATTTTTTTCATAATGAATATAGTTATTAAGAAGGAATCAAAAATAAATTACAAGGTTATTGCATGAAAAATAGTCCTGGTAACAACAAGAGTAGCCTAATTAACATGAAGTGATTAGAAATTCTCATTATTTAGGAATTAAACTAGTTAACATTGGTACAAAATGCAAACAATCACGTATGGCAGCTGTGGGTGATGGATTTAAACAGATTTCGAGTTTTGTTGATGTATATGCTTGTTTGATTCAATTAATATACTAGGTTGTTGAGTCACATGTGTTATATTTCATGATCAATGTATCAAAAAGTGGGTTTGGAATCAAGAGAGGAGCCTTGTTAACCAAAAATTATTCGAGGAACTCTCTAGTTTTGAATTCAACAATTAATATCAATAAGAAATGCGATTCAAAATCAAGGACTCCATTGTTTCTTAAATTGAATGAATTAATCTTATAGATGGTCCAGGGGCATTTTTTTCATAATTAATATAGTTATTAAGAAAGAAACACAAGTTAATTTCAAGGTTATTGCATGAAAAATAGTCCTGGTAACAACAAGAGGAGCCTAATTAACATGAGGTGAATAGAAATTCTCATTATTTAGTATTTACACTAGTTAACTGTTGTATGAAATGCAAACCATGATGAATGACACCTTTGGATGATGGACTTAAATAGATTTCGAGATTTATTGGTGTATATACTTGTTCGATTCAATTAATATAGTAGGTTGTTTAGCTACATGTGTTATATTTCATGATCAATGTATTAAAAAGTGGCTTTGGAATCAAAATAGGAGCCTTGTTGACCAAAAATGATGTCAGGATCTCTCTATTTTTGAATGCAACAATTAATTTCAACAAGAAATGCAATTCAAAATCAAGGACTCCATTGTTTGTTAAATTGAATGAATTCATGTAATTGATGGTCCACGTGCATTTTTTTCATAATGAATATAGTTATAAAGAAAGAAACAAAAGTTAATTACAAGGTTATTGCATGAAAAATAGTCCTGGTAACAACAAGAGGAGCCTAATTAACATGAGGTGAATAGAAATTGTCATTATTTAGTATTTACACTAGTTAACTTTTGTACGAAATGCAAACCATGATGAATAACACCTTTGGATGATGGATTTAAATAGATTTGGAGATTTATTGGTGTATATACTTGTTCGATTCAATTAATATAGGGGGTTGTTTAGCTACATGTGTTATATTTCATGATCAATGTATTAAAAAGCGGCTTTGGAATCAAAATAGGAGCCTTGTTAACCAAAAATGATGCCAGGAACTTTATATTTTTTAATTCAACAATTAATATCAACAAGAAATGCAATTCAAAATCAAGGACTCTATTGTTTGTTAAATTGAATGAATTCATGTAATTGATGGTCCACGTGCATTTTTTTCATAATGAATATAGTTACTAATAAAGAAACAAAAGTTAATTACAAGGTTATTGCATGAAAAATAGTCCTGGTAACAACAAGAGAAGCCTAATTAACATTAGGTGATTAGAAATTTTCATTATTTAGGAATTAAACCAGTTAACATTGGTACAAAATGCGAACCCTGACGAATGGGACCTGTGGGTGATGGATTTGAATAGATTTCGAGTTTTGTTGGTGTATATACTTGTTTGATTCAATTAATAAACTAGGTTGTTTAGCCACATGTGTTATATTTCATGATCAATGTATCAAAAAGTGGTTTTGGAATCAAAAGAAGAGCCTTGTTAACCAAAAATGATGGCAGGAACTGTATATTTTTGAATTCAACAATTAACATCAACAAGAAATGCAATTCAAAATCAAGGACTCCATTGTTTGTAACATTGAAAGAATTCATGTAATTGATGGTCCATGTGCATTTTTTTCATAATGAATACAGTTATTAACAAGGAATCAACAGTACATTACGAGGTTATTGCCTGAAAAATAGTCCTGGTAACAACAAGAGGAGCCTAATTAACATGAGGTGAATAGAAATTCTCATTATTTAGTATTTACACTAGTTAACTTTTGTACGAAATGCAAACCATGATGAATGACACCTTTGGATGATGGATTTAAATAGATTTGGAGATTTATTGGTGTATATACTTGTTTGATTCAATTAATATAGTAGGTTGTTTAGCTACATGTGTTATATTTCATGATCAATGTATTAAAAAGTGGCTTTGGAATCAAAATAGGAGCCTTGTTAACCAAAAATGATGCCAGGAACTCTATATTTTTGAATTCAACAATTAATATCAATAAGAAATGACAATTCAAAATCAAGGACTCTATTGTTTGTTAAATTGAATGAATTCATGTAATTGATGGTCCACGTGTATTTTTTTCGTAATGAATATAGTTATTAAGAAAGAAACAAAATTTAATTACAAGGTTATTGCATGAAAAATAGTCCTGGTATCAACAAGAGGAGCCTAATTAACATGAGGTGATTAGAAATTCTCCTTATTTAGGAATTAAAACAATAAACATTGGTATGAAATGCAAACCCTGACGAATGGGACTTGTGGGTGATGGATTTAAATAGATTTCGAGTTTTGTTGGTGTATATACTTGTTTGATTCAATTAATAAACTAGGTTGTTTAGCCACATGTGTTATATTTCATGATCAATGTATCAAAAAGTGGTTTTGGAATCAAAAGAAGAGCCTTGTTAACCAAAAATGATGCCAGGAACTCTGTATTTTTGAATTCAACAATTAATATCAACAAGAAATGCAATTCAAAATCAAGGACTCCATTGTTTGTAACATTGAAAGAATTCATGTAATTGATGGTCCATGTGCATTTTTTTCATAATGAATACAGTTATTAACAAGGAATCAAAAGTAAATTACAAGGTTATTGCATGAAAAAAGGTCTTAGTAACAACAAGAGGAGCCTAATTAACATGAAGTGATTAGAAATTCTCATTATTTAGGAATTAAAGCAGTTAACATTGGTACAAAATGCAAACCATCACGAAGGGCAGCTGTGGGTGATGGATTTAAATAGATTTCGAGTTTTGTTGATGTATATGCTTGTTTGATTCAATTAATATACTAGGTTGTTTAGTCACATGTGTTATATTTCATGATCAATGTATCAAAAAGTGGGTTTGGAATCAAGAGAGGAGCCTTGTTAACCAAAAATTATTGGAGGAACTCTCTATTTTTGAATTCAACAATTAATATCAATAAGAAATGCGATTCAAAATCAAGGACTCCATTGTTTCTTAAATTGAATGAATTAATCTTATAGATGGTCCAGGGGCATTTTTTTCATAATGAATATAGTTATTAAGAAAGAAACACAAGTTAATTTCAAGGTTATTGCATGAAAAATAGTCCTGGTAACAGCAAGAGGAGCCTAATTAACATGAGGTGATTGGAAATTCTCATTATTTAGTATTTGCACAAGTTAACTTTTGAACGAAATGCAAACCATGATGAATGACACCTTTGGATGATGGATTTAAATAGATTTCGAGATTTATTGGTGTATATACTTGTTCGATTCAATTAATATAGTAGGTTGTTTAGCTACATGTGTTATATTTCATGATCAATGCATTAAAAAGTGGCTTTGGAATCAAAATAGGAGTCTTGTTAACCAAAAATGATGCCAGGAACTCTCTATTTTTGAATTCAACAATTAATTTGAACAAGAAATGCAATTCAAAATCAAGGACTCCATTGTTTGTTAAATTGAATGAATTCATGTAATTGAAGGTCCACGTGAATTTTTTTCCTAATGAATATAGTTATTAAGAAAGAATCAAAAGTAAATTTGAAGGTTATTGCATGAAAAATAGTCATGGCAAAAACAAGAGAAGCCTAATTAACATTAGGTGATAAGAATGTCTCATTATTTAGGAATCAAACCAGTTAACCTTTGTACGAAATGCAAACCATGATGAATGGCACCTTTGGATGATGGGTTTAAATAGAATTCGAGATTTATTGGTGTATATACTTGTTTGATTCAATTAAGATACTAGGTTGTTTAGCAACATGTGTTATATTTCATGATCAATGTATCAAAAAGTGGCTTTGGAATCAAAAGAGGAGCCTTGTTGACAAAAAATTATTCGAGGAACTCTCTATTTTTGAATTCAACAATTAATATCTATAGGAAATGCGATTCAAAATCAGGGACTCCACTGTTTCTTAAATTGAATATATTCATCTAATATATGGTCCAGGGCATTTTTTCATAATGAATATAGTTATTAAGAAAGAAACACAAGTTAATTTCAAGGTTATTGCATGAAAAATAGTCCTGGTAACAACAAGAGGAGCCTAATTAACATGAGGTCATCAGAAATTCTCATTATTTAGAATTTACAATAGTTACATTTGTACGAAATGCAAACCATGACGAATGGCACATTTGGGTGATGGATTTATATAGATTTGGAGTATTATTGGTGTTTATACATGTTTGATTCAATTAATATACCAGGTTGTTTAGCCACATGTGTTATATTTCATGATCAATGTATCAAAAAGTGTGTCTGGAATCAAAAGAGGAAAGTTGCTACCTTGAAATGATGGGAGGATCTCTCTATTTTTGAATTCAACAATTAATATCTATAAGAAATGCAATTCAAAATCAAGGACTCCATTGTTTGTTAAATTGAATGAATTCATCTTATAGATGGTCCATGGGCATTTTTTTTCATAATGAATATAGTTATTAAGAAAGAAACACAAGTAAATTTCACGGTTATTGCATGAAAAATAGTCCTGGTAACAACAAGAGGTGCCAAATTAACATGAGGTGATTAGAAATTCTCATTGTTTTGGAATTAAACCAGTTAACATTGGTATGAAATGCAAACCCTGACGAATGGGACCTGTGGGTGATGGATTTAAATAGATTTCGAGTTTTGTTGGTGTATATACTTGTTTGATTCAATTAATATACTATGTTGTTTAGCCACATGTGTTATATTTCATGATCAATGTATCAAAAAGTGGCTTTGGAATCAAAAGAAGAGCCTTGTTAACCAAAAATGATGCCAGGAACTCTATATTTTTTAATTCAACAATTAATATCAACAAGAAATGCAATTCAAAATCAAGGACTCCATTGTTTGTTACATTGAAAGAATTCATGTAATTGATGGTCCATGTGCATTTTTTTCATAATGAATACAGTTATTAACAAGGAATTAAAAGTAAATTACAAGGTTATTGCATGAAAAAGAGTCCTGGTAACAACAAGAGGAGCCTAATTAACATGAAGTGATTAGAAATTCTCATTATTTAGGAATTAAACCAGTTAACATTGGTACAAAATGCAAACCATCATGAATGGCAGCTATGGGTGATGGATTTAAATAGATTTCGAGTTTTGTTGATGTATATGCTTGTTTGATTCAATTAATATACTAGGTTGTTTAGTCACATGTGTTATATTTCATGATCAATGTATCAAAAAGTGGGTTCGGAATCAAGAGAGGAGCCTTGTTAACCAAAAATTAGTCGAGGAACTCTCTAGTTTTGAATTCTACAATTAATATCAATAAGAAATGCGATTCAAAATCAAGGACTCCATTGATTCTTAAATTGAATGAATTAATCTTATAGATGGTCCAGGGGCATTTTTTTCATAATGAATATAGTTATTAAGAAAGAAACACAAGTTAATTTCAAGGTTATTGCATGAAAAATAGTCCTGGTAACAACAAGAGGAGCCTAATTAACATGAGGTGAATAGAAATTCTCATTATTTAGTATTTACACTAGTTAACTTTTGTACGTAATGCAAACCATGATGAATGACACCTTTGGATGATGGATTTAAATAGATTTGGAGATTTATTGGTGTATATACTTGTTCGATTCAATTAATATAGTGGGTTGTTTAGCTACATGTGTTATATTTCATGATCAATGTATTAAAAAGTGCCTTTGGAATCAAAATAGGAGCCTTGTTAACCAAAAATTATTCGAGGAACTCTCTATTTTTGAATTCAACAATTAATATCTATAAGAAATGTGATTCAAAATCAGGGCCTCCATTGTTTGTTAAATTGAATATATTCATCTTATATATGGTCCAGGCATTTTTTCTTAATGAATATAGTTATTAAGAAAGAAACACAAGTTAATTTCAAGGTTATTGCATGAAAAATAGTCCTGGTAACAACAAGAGGAGCCTAATTAACATGAGGTTATTAAAAATTCTCATTATTTAGGATTTACACCAGTTAAAATTTGTACAAAATGCAAACCATGACGAATGGCACCTGTGGGTAATGGATTTAAATAGATTTTGAGTTTTGTTGATGTATATGCTTGTTCGATTCCATTAATATACTAGGTTGTTTAGCCTCATGTGTTATATTTCATGATCAATGTATCAAAAAGTGGCTTTGGAATCAAAAGAGGAGCCTTGTTAACCAAAAATGATGCTAGGAACTCTCTATTTTTGAATTCAACAATTAATATCAACAAGAAATGCAATTCAAATTCAAGGACTCCATTGTTTGTTAAATGGAATGAATTCATGTAATTAATGGTCCACGTGCATTTTTTTCATAATGAATAAAGTTATTAAGAAAGAATCAAAAGTAAATTTCAAGGTTATTGCATGAAAAATAGTCATGGCAAAAACAAGAGAAGCCTAATTAACATTAGGTGATTAGAATGTCTCATTATTTAGGAATTAAACAAGTTAACATTTGTACGAAATGCAAACCATGATGAATGGCACCTTTGGATAATGGATTTCAATAGAATTCAAGATTTATTGGTGTATATACTTGTTTGATTCAATTAATGTACTGGGTTGTTTATCCACATGTGTTATATTTCATGATCAATGTATCAAAAAGTGGGTTTGAAATCAAAACAGGAGCCTTGTTAACCAAAAATGATGCGAGGAGCTATCTATTTTTTAATTCAACAATTAATATCAATAACAAATGAAATTCAAAATCAAGGACTCCATTGTTTGTTAAATTGAATGAATTCATGTAATTGATGGTCCACGTGCATTTTTTTCATAATGAATATAGTTATTAAGAAAGAAACAAAAGTTAATTACAAGGTTATTGCATGAAAAATAGTCCTGGTAACAACAAGAGGAGCCTAATTAACATGAGGTGATTAGAAAGTCTCATTATTTTGGAATTAAACCAGTTTACATTGGTATGAAATGCAAACCATGACGAATGGCACATCTCGGTGATGGATTTATATAGATTTGGAGTTTTATTGGTGTTTATACATGTTTGATTCAATTAATATACTATGTTGTTTAGCCACATGTGTTATATTTCATGATCAATGTATCAAACAGTGTGTTCGGAATGAAAAGAGAAAAGTTGCTACCTTGAAATGATGGGAGGATCTCTCTATTTTTGAATTCAAAAATTAATGTCTATAAGAAATGCAATTCAAAATCAAGGACTCCATTGTTTGTTAAATTGAATGAATTCATGTAATTGATGGTACACGTGTATTTTTTTCATAATGAATATAGTTATTAAGAAAGAAACAAAAGTTAATTACAAGGTTATTGCATGAAAAAGAGTCCTGGTAAAAACCAGATAAGCGTAATTAACATTAGGTGATTAGAATGTCTCATTATTTAGGAATTAAACTAGTTAACATTTGTACGAAATGCAAACCATGATGAATGGCACCTTTGGATGATGGATTTAAATAGAATTCACGATTTATTGGTGTATATACATGTTTGATTCAATTAATATACTAAGTTGTTTAGCCACATGTGTTATATTTCATGATAAATGTATCAAAAAGTGGCTGTGGAATCAAAAGATGAGTCTTGTTAACCAAAAATGATGCGTGGAACTCTCTAATTTTGAATTCAACAATTAATATCAATAAGAAATGCAATTCAAAATCAAGGACTCCATTGTTCATTAAATTGAATGAATTCATGTAATTGATGGTCCACGTGCATTTTTTTAATAATGAATATAGTTATTCAAAAAGTATCAAAAGTAAATTTCAAGGTTATTGCATGAAAAATAGTCCTGGTAAAAACCAGATAAGCCTAATTAACATTAGGTGATAAGAATGTCTCATTATTTAGGAATTAAACCAGTTAACATTTGTACGAAATGCTAACCAAGATGAATGGCACCTTTGGCTGATGAATTTAAATAGAATTCGAGATTTATTGGTGTATACGCTTGTTTGATTCAATTAATATACTAGGTAGTTTAGCCACATGTGTTATATTTCATGATCAATGTATCAAAAAGTGGGTTTGGAATCAAAAGAGGAGCCTTGTTAACCAAAAATTACTCGAGGAACTCTCTATTTTTCAATTCAACAATTAATATCTATAAGAAATGCAATTCAAAATCAGGGACTCCATTGTTTGTTAAATTCAATGAATTCATCTTATATATGATCCAGGGGCATTTTTTCATAATGAATATAGTTATTAAGAAAGAAACACAAGTTAATTTCAAGGTTATTGAATGAAAAATAGTCCTAGTAACAACAAGAGGAGCCTAATTAACATGAGGTGATTAGAAATTCTCATTATTTAGGAATTAAACCAGTTAACATTTGTACAAAATGCAAACCATGACGAATGACACATTTGGGTGATGGATTTATATACATTTGGTATTTTATTGGTGTTTATACATGTTTGATTCAATTAATATACTAGGTTATTTAGCCACATGTGTTATATTTCATGATCAATGTATGTGTTTGGAAGCAAAAGAGGAAACTTGCTAGCCAGAAATGATGCGAGGAACTCTCTATTTTTGAATTCAACAATTAATGTCTATAAGAAATGCAATTCAAAATCAAGGACTCCATTGTTTGTTAAATTGAATGAATTCATGTAATTGATGGTCCACGTGCATTTTTTTCATAATGAATATAGTTATTAAGAAAGAAACAAAAGTTAATTACAAGGTTATTGCATGAAAAATAGTCCTCGTAACAACAAGAGGAGCCTAATTAAAATGAGGTGATTAGAAATTCTCATTATTTAGGAATTAAACCAGTTAACATTTGTACAAAATGCAAACCATGACGAATGACACATTTGGGTGATGGATTTATATAGATTTGGTGTTTTATTGGTGTTTATACATGTTTGATTCAATTAATAAAGTAGGTTATTTAGCCACATGTGTTATATTTCATGATCAATGTATCAAAAAGTGTGTTTGGAAGCAAAAGAGGAAACATGCTAACCAGAAATAATGCGAGAAACTCTCTATTTTTGAATTCAACAATTAATATCTATAAGAAATGCAATTCAAAATCAAGGACTCCATTGTTTGTTAAATTGAATGAATTCATGTAATTGATGATCGACGTGCATTTTTGTCATAATGAATATAGTTATTAGGAAAGAATCAAAAGTAAATTTCAAGGTTATTGCATGAAAAATAGTCATGGCAACAACATGAGAAGCCTAATTAACATTTGGTGATTAGAATGTCTCATTATTTAGGAATTAAACCAGTTAACATTTGTACGAAATGTTAACCATGATGAATGGCACCTTTGGATAATGGATTAAAATAGAATTTATTGGTGTATATACTTGTTTGATTCAATTAATGTACTAGGTTGTTTAGTCACATGTGTTATATTTCATGATCAATGTATCAAAAAGTGGGTTTGAAATCAAAAGAGGAGCCTTGTTAACCAAAAATGATGCGAGAAACTCTCTATTTTTGAATTCAACAATTAATATCAATAAGAAATGAAATTCAAAATCATGGACACCATTGTTTGTTAAATTGAATGAATTCATGTAATTGATGGTCCACGTGCATTTTTTCGTAATGAATATAGTTATTAAGAAAGAAACAAAAGTTAATTACAAGGTTATTGCATGAAAAATAGTCTTGTAAAAACAAGAGGAGCCTAATTAACATGAGGTGATTAGAAATTCTCATTATTTTAGAATTAAACCAGTTAACATTGGTATGAAATGCAAACCATGATGAATGGCACATTTCGGTGATGGATTTATATAGATTTGGAGTTTTATTGGTGTTTATACATGTTTGATTCAATTAATATACTAGGTTGTTTAGCCACATGTGTTATATTTCATGATCAATGTATCAAACAGTGTGTTCGAAATCAAAAGAGGAAAGTTGCTACCATGAAATGATGGGAGGATCTCTCTATTTTTGAATTCAACAATTAATGTCTATAAGAAATGCAATTCAAAATCAGGGACTCCATTGTTTGTTAAATTGAATGAATTCATCTTATATATGATCCAGGGGCATTTTTTCATAATGAATATAGTTATTAAGAAAGAAACAAAAGTTAATTACAAGGTTATTGCATGAAAAATAGTCCTCGTAACAACAAGAGGAGCCTAATTAACATGAGGTGATTAGAAATTCTCATTATTTTCGAATTAAACCAGTTAACATTGGTATGAAATGCAAACCATGATGATGGCACATTTCAGTGATGGATTTATATAGTTTTGGAGTTTTATTGGTGTTTAAACATGTTTGATTCAATTAATATACTAGGTTGTTGACCCACATGTGTTATATTTCATGATCAATGTATCAAACAGTGTGTTCGGAATCAAAAAAGGAAAGTTGCTACCTTGAAATGATGGGAGGATCTCTCTATTTTTGAATTCAACAATTAATGTCTATAAGAAATGCAATTCAAAATCAAGGACTGCATTGTTTGTTAAATTGAATGAATTCATGTAATTGACGGTCCACGTGCATTTTTTTCATAATGAATATAGTTATTAAGAAAGATACAAAAGTTAATTACAAGGTTATTGCATAAAAGATAGTCCTGGTAACAACAAGAGGAGCCTAATTAACATGAGGTGATTAGAAATTCTCATTATTTTGGAATTAAACCAGGTAACATTTGTACGAAATGCAAACCATGACGAGTGGCACCTTTGGGTGATGGATTTAAATAGATTTGGAGTATTGTTTGTGTTTATACATGTTTGATTCAATTAATATACTAGGTTGTTTAGCCACATGTGTTATATTTTAGGATCAATGTATCAAAAAGTGTGTTTGGAAATAAAGGAGGAAAGCTGCAAACCAGAAATGATGGGAGGAACTCTCTATTTTTGAATTCAACAATTAATATCAATAAGAAATGAAATTCAAAATCAAGGACTCCATTGTTGGTTAAATTGAATGAATTCATGTAATTGATGGTCCACAAGCATTTTTTTCTTAATGAATATAGTTATTAAGAAGGAATCAACATTTAATTTCAAGGTTATTGCACAAAAAATAGTCCTGGTAAAAACAAGATAAGGGTAATTAACATTAGGTGATCAGAATGTCTCATTATTTAGGAATTAAACCAGTTAACATTTGTACGAAATGCAAATCATGATGAATGGCACCTTTAGATGATGGATTTAAAAAGAATTCGAGATTTATTGGTGTATATACTTGTTTGATTCAATTAATCTACTAAGTTGTTTAGCCACATGTGTTATATTTCATGATAAATGTATCAAAAAGTGGTTGTGGAATCAAAAGACGAGTCTTGTTAACCAAAAATGATGCGAGGAACTCTCTAATTTTGAATTCAACAATTAATATCAATAAGAAATGCAATTCAAAATGAAGGACTCCATTGTTTGTTAAATTGGATGAATTCATGTAATTGATGGTCCACGTGCATTTTTTTCATAATGAATA
Source organism: Ceriops zippeliana (assembly GCA_037897445.1). NCBI lineage: Eukaryota > Viridiplantae > Streptophyta > Magnoliopsida > Malpighiales > Rhizophoraceae > Ceriops > Ceriops zippeliana. Next base: position 164,009 of record JBAPLH010001247.1, on the reverse strand, counting down.
TAGTTATTAAGAAAGAATCAAAAGTAAATTTCAAGGTTATTGCATGAAAAATAGTCATGGAAAAAACAAGAGAAGCCTAATTAACATTAGGTGATAAGAATGTCTCATTATTTTGGAATTAAACCAGTTAACATTTGTACGAAATGCAAACCATGATGAATGGCACCTTTGGATGATGAATTTAAATAGAATTCAAGATTTATTGGTGTATATAGTTGTTTGATTCAATTAATATACTAGGTTGTTTAGCCACATGTGTTATATTTCATGATTAATGAATTAAAAAGTGGCTGTGGAATCAAAAGACGAGTCTTGTTAACCAAAAATGATGCGACGAACTCTCTAATTTTGAATTCAACAATTAATATCAATAAGAAATGCAATTCAAAATCAAGGACCCCATTGTTTGTCAAATTGAATGAATTCATGTAATTGATGGTCCACGTGCATTTTTTTCATAATGAATATAGTTATTAAGAAAGAATCAAAAGTAAATTTCAAGGTTATTGCATGAAAAATAGTCATGGCAAAAACAAGAGAAGCCTAATTAACATTAGGCGATAAGAATGTCTCATTATTTAGGAATTAAACCAGTTAACATTTGTACGAAATGCTAACCAAGATGAATGGCACCTTTGGCTGATGAATTTAAATAGAATTCGAGATTTATTGGTGTATACGCTTGTTTGATTCAATTAATATACTAGGTAGTTTAGCCACATGTGTTATATTTCATGATCAATGTATCAAAAAGTGGGTTTGGAATCAAAAGAGGATCCTTGTTAACCAAAAATTATTCGAGGAACACTCTATTTTTCAATTCAACAATTAATATCTATAAGAAATGCGATTCAAAATCAGGGACTCCATTGTTTGTTAAATTGAATGAATTCATCTTATATATGATCCAGGGGCATTTTTTCATAATGAATATAGTTATTAAGAAAGAAACACAAGTTAATTTCAAGGTTATTGCATGAAAAATAGTCCTGGTAACAACAAGAGGAGCCTAATTAACATGAAGTGATTAGAAATTCTCATTATTTAGGAATTAAACCAGTTAACATTTGTACCAAATGCAAACCATGACGAATGACACATTTGGGTGATGGATTTATATAGATTTGGTGTTTTATTGGTGTTTATACATGTTTGATTCAATTAATATACTAGGTTATTTAGCCACATGTGTTATATTTCATGATCAATGTATGAAAAAGTGTGTTTGGAAGCAAAAGAGGAAACTTGCTAGCCAGAAATGATGCGAGGAACTCTCTATTTTTGAATTCAATAATTAATGTCTATAAGAAATGCAATTCAAAATCAAGGACTCCATTGTTTGTTAAATTGAATGAATTCATGTAATTGATGGTCCACGTGCATTTTTTTTTCATAATGAATATAGTTATTAAGAAAGAAACAAAAGTTAATTACAAGGTTATTGCATGAAAAATAGTCTTGGTAATAACAAGAGGAGCCTAATTAACATAAGGTGATTAGAAATTCTCACTATATAGGAATTAAACCAGTTAACATTGGTATGAAATGCAAACCATGACGAATGGCACCTGTGGGTGATGGATTTAAATAGATTTCGAGTTTTGTTGATGTATATACTTGTTTGATTCAATTAATATACTAGGTTGTTTAGCCACATGTGTTATATTTCATGATCAATGTATCAATAAGTGGTTTTGGTATCAAAAGAGGAGCCTTATTAACCAAAAATGATGCCAAGAACTCTCTATTTTTGAATTCAACAATTAATATCAACAAGAAATGCAATTCAAAATAAAGGAGTCCATTGTTTGTTAAATTGAATGAATTCATGTAATTGATGGTCCACGTGCATTTTTTTCATAATGAATATCGTAATTAAGAAAGAATCAAAAGTAAATTTCAAGGTTATTGCATGAAAAATAGTCATGGCAAAAACAAGAGAAGCCTAATTAACATTAGGTGATTAGAATGTCTCATTATTTAGGAATTAAACTAGTTAACATTTGTACGAAATGTTAACCATGATGAATGGCACCTTTGGATAATGGATTTAAATAGAATTCAATATTTATTGGTGTATATACTTGTTTGATTCAATTAATGTACTAGGTTGTTTAGCCACATGTGTTACATTTCATGATCAATGTATCAAAAAGTGTGTTTGGAAGCAAAAGAGCAAACTTGCTAGCCAGAAATGATGCGAGGAACTCTCTATTTTTGAATTCAACAATTAATGTCTATAAGAAATGCAATTCAAAATCAAGAACTCCATTGTTTGTTAAATTGAATGAATTCATCTAATTGATGGTCCACGTGCATTTTTTTCATAATGAATATAGTTATTAAGAAAGAAACAAAAGTTAATTACAAGGTTATTGCATGAAAAATAGTCTTGGTAACAACAAGAGGAGCCTAATTAACATGAGGTGATTAGAAATTCTCATTATTTTGGAATTAAACCAGTTAACATTGGTATGAAATGCAAACGATGACGAATGGCACATTTCGGTGATGGATTTATATAGATTTGGAGTTTTATTGGTGTTTAAACATGTTTGATTCAATTAATATACTAGGTTGTTGACCCACATGTGTTATATTTCATGATCAATGTATCAAACAGTGTGTTCAGAATCAAAAGAGGAAAGTTGCTACCTTGAAATGATGGGAGGATCTCTCTATTTTTGAATTCAACAATTAATGTCTATAAGAAATGCAATTCAAAATCAAGGACTGCATTGTTTGTTAAATTGAATGAATTCATGTAATTGATGGTCGACGTGCATTTTTTTCATAATGAATATAGTTATTAAGAAAGAAACAAAAGTTAATTACAAGGTTATTGCATGAAAAATAGTCCTGGTAACAACAAGAGGAGCCTAATTAACATGAGGTGATTAGAAATTCTCATTATTTTGGAATTAAACCAGTTAACATTGGTATGAAATGCAAACGATGACGAATGGCACATTTCGGTGATGGATTTATATAGATTTGGAGTTTTATTGGTGTTTAAACATGTTTGATTCAATTAATATACTAGGTTGTTGACCCACATGTGTTATATTTCATGATCAATGTATCAAACAGTGTGTTCAGAATCAAAAGAGGAAAGTTGCTAGCCAGAAATGATGCGAGGAACTCTCTATTTTTGAATTCAACAATTAATGTCTATAAGAAATGCAATTCAAAATCAAGAACTCCATTGTTTGTTAAATTGAATGAATTCATCTAATTGATGGTCCACGTGCATTTTTTTCATAATGAATATAGTTATTAAGAAAGAAACAAAAGTTAATTACAAGGTTATTGCATGAAAAATAGTCTTGGTAACAACAAGAGGAGCCTGATTAACATGAGGTGATTAGAAATTCTCATTATTTTGGAATTAAACCAGTTAACATTGGTATGAAATGCAAACCATGACGAATGGCACGTTTCGGTGATGGATTTATATAGATTTGGAGTTTTATTGGTGTTTATACATGTTTGATTCAATTAATATACTAGGTTGTTTAGCCACATGTGTTATATTTCATGATCAATGTATCAAACAGTGTGTTCAAAATCAAAAAAGGAAAGTTGCTACTATGAAATGATGGGAGGATCTCTCTATTTTTGAATTCAACAATTAATGTATATAAGAAATGCAATTCAAAATCAAGGACTCCATTGTTTGTTAAATTGAATGAATTCATCTTATATATGATCCAGGGGCATTTTTTCATAATGAATATAGTTATTAAGAAAGAAACAAAAGTTAATTACAAGGTTATTGCATGAAAAATAGTCCTGGTAACAACAAGAGGAGCCTAATTAACATGAGGTGATTAGAAATTCTCATTATTTTGGAATTAAACCAGTTAACATTGGTATGAAATGCAAACGATGACGAATGGCACATTTCGGTGATGGATTTATATAGATTTGGAGTTTTATTGGTGTTTAAACATGTTTGATTCAATTAATATACTAGGTTGTTGACCCACATGTGTTATATTTCATGATCAATGTATCAAACAGTGTGTTCAGAATCAAAAGAGGAAAGTTGCTACCTTGAAATGATGGGAGGATCTCTCTATTTTTGAATTCAACAATTAATGTCTATAAGAAATGCAATTCAAAATCAAGGACTGCTTTGTTTGTTAAATTGAATGAATTCATGTAATTGATGGTCGACGTGCATTTTTTTCATAATGAATATAGTTATTAAGAAAGAAACAAAAGTTAATTACAAGGTTATTGCATGAAAAATAGTTCTGGTAACAACAAGAGGAGCCTAATTAACATGAGGTGATTAGAAATTTTCATTATTTTGGAATTAAACCAGACAACATTTGTACGAAATGCAAACCATGACGAAAGGCACCTTTGGGTGATGGATTTAAATTGATTTGGAGTATTGTTTGTGTTTATACATGTTTGATTCAATTAATATACTAGGTTGTTTAGCCACATGTGTTACATTTCAGGATCAATGTATCAAAAAGTGTGTTTGGAAATAAAGGAGGAAAGCTGCAAACCAGAAATGATGGGAGGAACTCTCTATTTTTTAATTCAACAATTAATATCAATAAGAAATGAAATTCAAAATCAAGGACTCCATTGTTTGTTAAATTGAATGAATTCATGTAATTGATGGTCCACAAGCATTTTTTTCATAATGAATATAGTTATTAAGAAGGAATCAACATTTAATTTCAAGGTTATTGCAGAAAAAATAGTCCTGGTAAAAACAATATAAGGGTAATTAACATTAGGTGATCAGAATGTCTCATTATTTAGGAATTAAACTAGTTAACATTTGTACGAAATGCAAATCATGATGAATGGCACCTTTAGACGATGGATTTAAAAAGAATTCGAGATTTATTGGTGTATATAGTTGTTTGATTCAATTAATCTACTAAGTTGTTTAGCCACATGTGTTATATTTCATGATAAATGTATCAAATAGTGGTTGTGGAATCAAAAGACGAGCCTTGTTAACCAAAAATGATGCGAGGAACTCTCTAATTTTGAATTCAACAATTAATATCAATAAGAAATGCAATTCAAAATCAAGGACCCCATTGTTTGTCAAATTGAATGAATTCATGTAATTGATGGTCCACGTGCATTTTTTTCATAATGAATATAGTTATTAAGAAAGAATCAAAAGTAAATTTCAAGGTTATTGCAGAAAAAATAGTCCTGGTAAAAACAATATAAGGGTAATTAACATTAGGTGATCAGAATGTCTCATTATTTAGGAATTAAACTAGTTAACATTTGTACGAAATGCAAATCATGATGAATGGCACCTTTAGACGATGGATTTAAAAAGAATTCGAGATTTATTGGTGTATATAGTTGTTTGATTCAATTAATATACTAGGTTGTTTAGCCACATGTGTTATATTTCATGATCCATGTATCAAAAAGTGGGTTTGGAATCAAAAGAGGATCCTTGTTAACCAAAAATTATTCGAGGAACACTCTATTTTTCAATTCAACAATTAATATCTATAAGAAATGCGATTCAAAATCAGGGACTCCATTGTTTGTTAAATTGAATGAATTCATCTTATATATGATCCAGGGGCATTTTTTCATAATGAATATAGTTATTAAGAAAGAAACACAAGTTAATTTCAAGGTTATTGCATGAAAAATAGTCCTGGTAACAACAAGAGGAGCCTAATTAACATGAGGTGATTAGAAATTCTCATTATTTAGGAATTAAACCAGTTAACATTTGTACCAAATGCAAACCATGATGAATGACACATTTGGGTGATGGATTTATATAGATTTGGTGTTTTATTGGTGTTTATACATGTTTGATTCAATTAATATACTAGGTTATTTAGCCACATGTGTTATATTTCATGATCAATGTATGAAAAAGTGTGTTTGGAAGCAAAAGAGGAAACTTGCTAGCCAGAAATGATGCGAGGAACTCTCTATTTTTGAATTCAATAATTAATGTCTATAAGAAATGCAATTCAAAATCAAGGACTCCATTATTTGTTAAATTGAATGAATTCATGTAATTGATGGTCCACGTGCATTTTTTTTTCATAATGAATATAGTTATTAAGAAAGAAACAAAAGTTAATTACAAGGTTATTGCATGAAAAATAGTCTTGGTAATAGCAAGAGGAGCCTAATTAACATAAGGTGATTAGAAATTCTCACTATATAGGAATTAAACCAGTTAACATTGGTATGAAATGCAAACCGTGACGAATGGCACCTGTGGGTGATGGATTTAAATAGATTTCGAGTTTTGTTGATGTATATGCTTGTTTGACTCAATTAATATACTAGGTTGTTTAGCCACATATGTTATATTTCATGATCAATGTATCAATAAGTGGTTTTGGAATCAAAAGAGGACCCTTATTAACCAAAAATGATGCCAAGAACTCTCTATTTTTGAATTCAACAATTAATATCATCAAGAAATGCAATTCAAAATAAAGGAGTGCATTGTTTGTTAAATTGAATGAATTCATGTAATTGATGGTCCACGTGCATTTTTTTCATAATGAATATGGTTATTAAGAAAGAATCAAAAGTAAATTTCAAGGTTATTGCATGAAAAATAGTCATGGCAAAAACAAGAGAAGCCTAATTAACATTAGGTGATTAGAATGTCTCATTATTTAGGAATTAAACCAGTTAACATTTGTACGAAATGTTAACCATGATGAATGGCACCTTTGGATAATGGATTTAAATAGAATTCAAGATTTATTGGTGTATATACTTGTTTCATTCAATTAATGTACTAGGTTGTTTAGCCACATGTGTTATATTTCATGATCAATGTATGAAAAAGTGTGTTTGGAAGCAAAAGAGCAAACTTGCTAGCCAGAAATGATGCGAGGAACTCTTTATTTTTGAATTCAACAATTAATGTCCATAAGAAATGCAATTCAAAATCAAGGACTCCATTGTTTGTTAAATTGAATGAATTCATCTAATTGATGGTCCACGTGCATTTTTTTCATAATGAATATAGTTATTAAGAAAGAAACAAAAGTTAATTACAAGGTTATTGCATGAAAAATAGTCTTGGTAACAATAAGAGGAGCCTAATTAACATAAGGTGATTAGAAATTCTCATTATTTTGGAATTAAACCAGTTAACATTGGTATGAAATGCAAACCATGACGAATGGCACAGTTCGGTGATGGATTTATATAGATTGGGAGTTTTATTAGTGTTTATACATGTTTGATTCAATTAATATACTAGGTTATTTACCCACATGTGTTATATTTCAGGATCAATGTATCAAACAGTGTGTTCGGAATCAAAAGAGGAAAGTTGCTACCTTGAACTGATGGGAGGATCTCTCTATTTTTCAATTCAACAATTAATGTCTATAAGAAATTCAATTCAAAATCAAGGACTCCATTGTTTGTTAAATTGAATGAATTCATGTAATTGATGGTCCACGTGCATTTTTTTCATAATGAATATAGTTATTAAGAAAGAAACAAAAGTTAATTACAAGGTTATTGCATGAAAAATAGTCCTGGTAACAACAAGAGGAGCCTAATTAACATGAGGTGATTAGAAATTCTCATTATTTTGGAATTAAACCAATTAACATTTGTACGAAATGCAAACCATGACGAATGGCACCTTTGGGTGATGGATTTAAATAGATTTGGAGTATTGTTTGTGTTTATACATGTTTGATTCAATTAATATACTAGGTTGTTTAGCCACATGTGTTATATTTCAGGATCAATGTATCAAAAAGTGTGTTTGGAAATAAAGGATGAATGCTGCTAACCAGAAATGATGGGAGGAGCTCTCTATTTTTGAATTCCACAATTAATATCAATAAGAAATGAAATTCAAAATCAAGGACTCCATTGTTTGTTAAATTGAATGAATTCATGTAATTGATGGTCCACAAGCATTTTTTTCATAATGAATATAGTTATTAAGAAGAATCAACATTTAATTTCAAGGTTATTGCACCAAAAATAGTCCTGGTAAAAACAAGATGAGCGTAATTAACATTAGGTGATTAGAATGTCTCATTATTTAGGAATTAAACCAGTTAACATTTGTACGAAATGCAAACCATGATGAATGGCACCTTTGGATGATGGATTTAAATAGAATTCAAGATTTATTGGTGTATAAACTTGTTTGATTCAATTAATGTACTAGGTTGTTTAGCCACATGTGTTATATTTCATGATCAAAGTATGAAAAAGTGTGTTTGGAAGCAAAAGAGCAAACTTGCTAGCCAGAAATGATGCGAGGAACTGTCTATTTTTGAATTCAACAATTAATGTCTATAAGAAATGCAAATCAAAATCAAGGACTCCATTGTTTGTTAAATTGAATGAATTCATCTAATTGATGGTCCACGTGCATTTTTTTCATAATGAATATAGTTATTAAGAAAGAAACAAAAGTTAATTACAAGGTTATTGCATGAAAAATAGTCTTAGTAACAACAAGAGGAGCCTAATTAACATGAGGTGATTAGAAATTCTCATTATTTTGGACTTAAACCAGTTAACATTGGTATGAAATGCAAACCATGACGAATGGCACATTTCGGTGATGGATTTATATAGATTGGGAGTTTTATTGGTGTTTATACATGTTTGATTCAATTAATATACTAGGTTGTTTACCCACATGTGTTATATTTCAGGATCAATGTATCAAACAGTGTGTTCAGAATCAAAAGAGGAAAGTTGCTACCTTGAAATGATGGGAGGATCTCTCTATTTTTCAATTCAACAATTAATGTCTATAAGAAATTCAATTCAAAATCAAGGACTCCATTGTTTGTTAAATTGAATGAATTCATGTAATTGATGGTCCACGTGCATTTTTTTCATAATGAATATAGTTATTAAGAAAGAAACAAAAGTTAATTACAAGGTTATTGCATGAAAAATAGTCCTGGTAACAACAAGAGGAGCCTAATTAACATGAGGTCATTAGAAATTCTCATTATTTTGGAATTAAACCAGTTAACATTTGTACGAAATGCAAACCATGATGAATGACACATTTGGGTGATGGATTTATATAGATTTGGTGTTTTATTGGTGTTTATACATGTTTGATTCAATTAATATACTAGGTTATTTCACCACATGTGTTATAATTCATGATCAATGTATGAAAAAGTATGTTTGGAAGCAAAAGAGGAAACTTGCTAGCCAGAAATGATGCAAGGAACTCTCTATTTTTGAATTCAACAACTAATGTCTATAAGAAATTCAATTCAAAATCAAGGACTCCATTGTTTGTTAAATTGAATGAATTCATGTAATTGATGGTCCACGTGCATTTTTTTCATAATGAATATAGTTATTAAGAAAGAAACAAAAGTTAATTATAAGGTTATTGCATGAAAAATAGTCCTGGTAACAACAAGAAGAGCCTATTAATATGAGGTGATTAGAAATTCTCATTATTTTGGAATTAAACCAGTTAACATTTGTACGAAATGCAAACCATGATGAATGACACATTTGGGTGATGGATTTATATAGATTTGGTGTTTTATTGGTGTTTATACATGTTTGATTCAATTAATATACTAGGTTATTTCACCACATGTGTTATAATTCATGATCAATGTATGAAAAAGTGTGTTTGGAAGCAAAAGAGGAAACTTGCTAGCCAGAAATGATGCGAGGAACTCTCTATTTTTGAATTCAACAACTAATGTCTATAAGAAATTCAATTCAAAATCAAGGACTCCATTGTTTGTTAAATTGAATGAATTCATGTAATTGATGGTCCACGTGCATTTTTTTTTTTTCATAATGAATATAGTTATTAAGAAAGAAACAAAAGTTAATTACAAGGTTATTGCATGAAAAATAGTTATGGTAACAACAAGAGGAGCCTAATTAACATGAGGTGGTTAGAAATTCTCATTATTTTGGAATTAAACCAGTTAACATTTGTACGAAATGCAAACCATGATGAATGACACATTTGGGTGATGGATTTATATAGATTTGGTGTTTTATTGGTGTTTATACACATGTTTGATTCAATTAATATACTAGGTTATTTCACCACATGTGTTATAATTCATGATCAATGTATGAAAAAGTATGTTTGGAAGCAAAAGAGGAAACTTGCTAGCCAGAAATGATGCAAGGAACTCTCTATTTTTGAATTCAACAACTAATGTCTATAAGAAATTCAATTCAAAATCAAGGACTCCATTGTTTGTTAAATTTGAATGAATTCATGTAATTGATGGTCCCACGTGCATTTTTTTTCATAATGAATATAGTTATTAAGAAAGAAACAAAAGTTAATTTACAAGGTTATTGCATGAAAAATAGTCCTGGTAACAACAAGAAGAGCCTAATTAACATGAGGTGATTAGAAATTCTCATTATTTTGGAATTAAACCAGTTAACATTTGTACGAAATGCAAACCATGATGAATGACACATTTGGGTGATGGATTTATATAGATTTGGTGTTTTATTGGTGTTTATACATGTTTGATTCAATTAATATACTAGGTTATTTCACCACATGTGTTATAATTCATGATCAAATGTATGAAAAAAGTGTGTTTGGAAGCAAAAGAGGAAACTTGCTAGCCAGAAATGATGCGAGGAACTCTCTATTTTTGAATTCAACAACTAATGTCTATAAGAAATTCAATTCAAAATCAAGGACTCCATTGTTTGTTAAATTGAATGAATTCATGTAATTGATGGTCCACGTGCATTTTTTTCATAATGAATATAGTTATTAAGAAAGAAACAAAAGTTAATTACAAGGTTATTGCATGAAAAATAGTTATGGTAACAACAAGAGGAGCCTAATTAACATGAGGTGGTTAGAAATTCTCATTATTTTGGAATTAAACCAGTTAACATTTGTACGAAATGCAAACCATGATGAATGACACATTTGGGTGATGGATTTATTATATAGATTTGGTGTTTTTATTGGTGTTTATACATGTTTGATTCAATTAATATACTAGGTTATTTCACCACATGTGTTATAATTCATGATCAATGTATGAAAAAGTGTGTTTTTGGAAGCAAAAGAGGAAACTTGCTAGCCAGAAATGATGCGAGGAACTCTCTATTTTTGAATTCAACAACTAATGTCTATAAGAAATTCAATTCAAAATCAAGCACTCCATTGTTTGTTAAATTGAATGAATTCATGTAATTGATGGTCCACGTGCATTTTTTTTTCATAATGAATATAGTTATTAAGAAAGAAACAAAAGTTAATTACAAGGTTATTGCATGAAAAATAGTCCTGGTAACAACAAGAGGAGCCTAATTAACATGAGGTGGTTAGAAATTCTCATTATTTTGGAATTAAACCAGTTAACATTTGTACGAAATGCAAACCATGATGAATGACACATTTGGGTGATGGATTTATATAGATTTGGTGTTTTATTGGTGTTTATACATGTTTGATTCAATTAATATACTAGGTTATTTCACCACATGTGTTATAATTCATGATCAATGTATGAAAAAGTGTGTTTGGAAGCAAAAGAGGAAACTTGCTAGCCAGAAATGATGCGAGGAACTCTCTATTTTTGAATTCAACAACTAATGTCTATAAGAAAGTCAATTCAAAATCAAGGACTCCATTGTTTGTTAAATTGAATGAATTCATGTAATTGATGGTCCACGTGCATTTTTTTCATAATGAATATAGTTATTAAGAAAGAAACAAAAGTTAATTACAAGGTTATTGCATGAAAAATAGTCCTGGTAACAACAAGAAGAGCCTAATTAACATGAGGTGATTAGAAATTCTCATTATTTTGGAATTAAACCAGTTAACATTTGTACGAAATGCAAACCATGATGAATGACACATTTGGGTGATGGATTTATATAGATTTGGTGTTTTATTGGTGTTTATACATGTTTGATTCAATTAATATACTAGGTTATTTCACCACATGTGTTATAATTCATGATCAATGTATGAAAAAGTGTGTTTGGAAGCAAAAGAGGAAACTTGCTAGCCAGAAATGATGCGAGGAACTCTCTATTTTTGAATTCAACAACTAATGTCTATAAGAAATTCAATTCAAAATCAAGGACTCCATTGTTTGTTAAATTGAATGAATTCATGTAATTGATGGTCCACGTGCATTTTTTTCATAATGAATATAGTTATTAAGAAAGAAACAAAAGTTAATTACAAGGTTATTGCATGAAAAATAGTTATGGTAACAACAAGAGGAGCCTAATTAACATGAGGTGGTTAGAAATTCTCATTATTTTGGAATTAAACCAGTTAACATTTGTACGAAATGCAAACCATGATGAATGACACATTTGGGTGATGGATTTATATAGATTTGGTGTTTTATTGGTGTTTATACATGTTTGATTCAATTAATATACTAGGTTATTTCACCACATGTGTTATAATTCATGATCAATGTATGAAAAAGTATGTTTGGAAGCAAAAGAGGAAACTTGCTAGCTAGAAATGATGCAAGGAACTCTCTATTTTTGAATTCAACAACTAATGTCTATAAGAAATTCAATTCAAAATCAAGGACTCCATTGTTTGTTAAATTGAATGAATTCATGTAATTGATGGTCCACGTGCATTTTTTTCATAATGAATATAGTTATTAAGAAAGAAACAAAAGTTAATTACAAGGTTATTGCATGAAAAATAGTCCTGGTAACAACAAGAAGAGCCTAATTAACATGAGGTGATTAGAAATTCTCATTATTTTGGAATTAAACCAGTTAACATTTGTACGAAATGCAAACCATGATGAATGACACATTTGGGTGATGGATTTATATAGATTTGGTGTTTTATTGGTGTTTATACATGTTTGATTCAATTAATATACTAGGTTATTTCACCACATGTGTTATAATTCATGATCAATGTATGAAAAAGTGTGTTTGGAAGCAAAAGAGGAAACTTGCTAGCCAGAAATGATGCGAGGAACTCTCTATTTTTGAATTCAACAACTAATGTCTATAAGAAATTCAATTCAAAATCAAGGACTCCATTGTTTGTTAAATTGAATGAATTCATGTAATTGATGGTCCACGTGCATTTTTTTCATAATGAATATAGTTATTAAGAAAGAAACAAAAGTTAATTACAAGGTTATTGCATGAAAAATAGTTATGGTAACAACAAGAGGAGCCTAATTAACATGAGGTCATTAGAAATTCTCATTATTTTGGAATTAAACCAGTTAACATTTGTACGAAATGCAAACCATGATGAATGACACATTTGGGTGATGGATTTATATAGATTTGGTGTTTTATTGGTGTTTATACATGTTTGATTCAATTAATATACTAGGTTATTTCACCACATGTGTTATAATTCATGATCAATGTATGAAAAAGTGTGTTTGGAAGCAAAAGAGGAAACTTGCTAGCCAGAAATGATGCGAGGAACTCTCTATTTTTGAATTCAACAACTAATGTCTATAAGAAATTCAATTCAAAATCAAGGACTCCATTGTTTGTTAAATTGAATGAATTCATGTAATTGATGGTCCACGTGCATTTTTTTCATAATGAATATAGTTATTAAGAAAGAAACAAAAGTTAATTACAAGGTTATTGCATGAAAAATAGTTATGGTAACAACAAGAGGAGCCTAATTAACATGAGGTGGTTAGAAATTCTCATTATTTTGGAATTAAACCAGTTAACATTTGTACGAAATGCAAACCATGATGAATGACACATTTGGGTGATGGATTTATATAGATTTGGTGTTTTATTGGTGTTTATACATGTTTGATTCAATTAATATACTAGGTTATTTCACCACATGTGTTATAATTCATGATCAATGTATGAAAAAGTGTGTTTGGAAGCAAAAGAGGAAACTTGCTAGCCAGAAATGATGCGAGGAACTCTCTATTTTTGAATTCAACAACTAATGTCTATAAGAAATTCAATTCAAAATCAAGGACTCCATTGTTTGTTAAATTGAATGAATTCATGTAATTGATGGTCCACGTGCATTTTTTTCATAATGAATATAGTTATTAAGAAAGAAACAAAAGTTAATTACAAGGTTATTGCATGAAAAATAGTCCTGGTAACAACAAGAGGAGCCTAATTAACATGAGGTGGTTAGAAATTCTCATTATTTTGGAATTAAACCAGTTAACATTTGTACGAAATGCAAACCATGATGAATGACACATTTGGGTGATGGATTTATATAGATTTGGTGTTTTATTGGTGTTTATACATGTTTGATTCAATTAATATACTAGGTTATTTCACCACATGTGTTATAATTCATGATCAATGTATGAAAAAGTGTGTTTGGAAGCAAAAGAGGAAACTTGCTAGCCAGAAATGATGCGAGGAACTCTCTATTTTTGAATTCAACAACTAATGTCTATAAGAAATTCAATTCAAAATCAAGGACTCCATTGTTTGTTAAATTGAATGAATTCATGTAATTGATGGTCCACGTGTGCATTTTTTTCATAATGAATATAGTTATTAAGAAAGAAACAAAAGTTAATTACAAGGTTATTGCATGAAAAATAGTTATGGTAACAACAAGAGGAGCCTAATTAACATGAGGTGATTAGAAATTCTCATTATTTTGGAATTAAACCAGTTAACATTTGTACGAAATGCAAACCATGATGAATGACACATTTGGGTGATGGATTTATATAGATTTGGTGTTTTATTGGTGTTTATACATGTTTGATTCAATTAATATACTAGGTTATTTCACCACATGTGTTATAATTCATGATCAATGTATGAAAAAGTGTGTTTGGAAGCAAAAGAGGAAACTTGCTAGCCAGAAATGATGCGAGGAACTCTCTATTTTTGAATTCAACAACTAATGTCTATAAGAAATTCAATTCAAAATCAAGGACTACATTGTTTGTTAAATTGAATGAATTCATGTAATTGATGGTCCACGTGCATTTTTTTCATAATGAATATAGTTATTAAGAAAGAAACAAAAGTTAATTACAATGTTATTGCATGAAAAATAGTCCTGGTAACAACAAGAGGAGCCTAATTAACATGAGGTGATTAGAAATTCTCATTATTTTGGAATTAAACCAGTTAACATTTGTACGAAATGCAAACCATGACGAATGGCACCTTTGGGTGATGGATTTAAATAGATTTGGAGTATTGTTTGTGTTTATACATGTTTGATTTAATTAATATACTAGGTTGTTTAGCCACATGTGTTATATTTCACTATCAATGTATCAAAAAGTGTGTTTGGAAATAAAGGAGGAATGCTGCTAACCAGAAATGATGGGAGGAGCTCTCTATTTTTGAATTCAACAATTAATATCAATAAAAAATGAAATTCAAAATCAAGGACTCCATTGTTTGTTAAATTGAATGAATTCATGTAATTGATGGTCCACAACCATTTTTTTCATAATGAATATAGTTATTAAGAAGGAATCAACATTTAATTTCAAGGTTATTGCACCAAAAATAGTCCTCGTAAAAACAAGATAAGCGTAATTAACATTAGGTGATTAGAATGTCTCATTATTTAGGAATTAAACCAGTTAACATTTGTACAAAATGCAAACCATGATGAATGACACCTTTGGATGATGGATTTAAATAGAAGTCAAGATTTATTGGTGTATCTACTTGTTTGATTCAATTAATATACTAAGTTGTTTAGCCACATGTGTTATATTTCATGATAAATGTATCAAAAAGTGGTTGTGGAATCAACAGATGAGTCTTGTTAACCAAAAATGATGCGAGGAACTCTCTAATTTTGAATTCAACAATTAATATCAATAAGAAATGCAATTCAAAATCAAGGACCCCATTGTTTGTTAAATTGAATGAATTCATGTAATTGATGGTCCACGTGCATTTTTTTCATAATGAATATAGTTATTAAGAAAGAATTAAAAGTAAATTTCAAGGTTCTTGCATGAAAAATAGTCATGGCAAAAACAAGAGAAGCCTAATTAACATTAGGTGATAAGAATGTCTCATTATTTGGGAATTAAACCAGTTAACATTTGTACGAAATGCAAACCATGATGAATGGCACCTTTGGATGATGAATTTAAATAGAATTTGAGATTTATTGGTGTATATACTTGTTTGATTCAATTAATGTACTAGGTTGTTTAGCCGCATGTGTTATATTTCATGATCAATGTATGAAAAAGTGTGTTTGGAAGCAAAAGAGCAAACTTGCTAGCCACAAATGATGCGAGGAACTCTCTATTTTTGAATTCAACAATTAATGTCTATAAGAAATGCAATTAAAAATCAAGGACTCCATTGTTTGTTAAATTGAATGAATTCATCTAATTGATGGTCCACGTGGATTTTTTTCATAATGAATATAGTTATTAAGAAAGAAACAAAAGTTAATTACAAGGTTATTGCATGAAAAATAGTCTTGGCAACAACTAGAGGAGCCTAATTAACATGAAAAATAAAGGAGGAATGCTGCTAACCAGAAATGATGGGAGGAACTCTCTCTTTTTGAATTCAACAATTAATATCAATAAGAAATGCAATTCAAAATGAAGGACTCCATTGTTTGTTAAATTGAATGAATTCATGTAATTGATGGTCCACAAGCATTTTTTTCATAATGAATATAGTTTTTAAGAAGGAATCAACATTTAATTTCAAGGTTAATGAATGAAAAATAGTCCCGGTAGAAACAAGATAAGTGTAATTAACATTATGTTATTAGAATGTCTCATTATTTAGGAATTAATCCAGTTAACATTTGTATGAAATGCAAACCATGATGAAGTGCACCTTTGGATGATGGATTTAAATAGAATTCAAGATTTACAGGTGGATATACTTGTTTGATTCAATTAATATACTAGGTTGTTTAGCCACATGTGTTATATTTCATGATCAATCTATCAAAAAGTGGCTGTGGAATCATAAGACGAGTCTTGTTAACAAAAAATGATGCGAGGAACTCTCTAATTTTGAATTCAACAATTAATATCAATAAGAAATGCAATTCAAAATCAAGGACTCCATTGTTTGTTAAATTGAATGAATTCATGTAATTGATGGTTCACGTGCATTTTTTTAATAATTAATATAGTTATTTAGAAGGAAACAAATGTTAATTACAAGGTTATTGCACGAAAAATAGTCCTGGTAACAACAAGAGGAGCCTAATTAACATGAGGTTATTAGAAATTCTCATTATTTAGGAATTAAAGCAGTTAACATTTGTACGAAATGCAAACCATGACGAATGACACATTTGGGTGATGGAGTTATATAGATTTGGTGTTTTATTGGTGTTTATACATGTTTGATTTAATTATTATACTAGGTTATGTAGCCACATGTGTCATATTTCATCATCAATGTATGAAAAAGTGTGTTTGGAAGCAAAACAGGAAACTTGCTAGCCAGAAATGATGCGAGGAACTCTCTGTTTTTGAATTCAACAATTAATGTCTATAAGAAATGCAATTCAAAATCAAGCACTCCATTGTTTGTTACATTGAATGAATTGATGTAATTGATGGTCCACGTGCATTTTTTTTTCATAATGAATATAGTTATTAAGAAAGAAACAAAAGTTAATTACAAGGTTATTGCATGAAAAATAGTCTTGGTAACAACAAGACGAGCCTAATTAACATAAGGTGATTAGAAATTCTCATTATATAATAACTAAACCAGTTAACATTGGTATGAAATGCAAACCATGACGAATGGCAGCTGTGGGGGATGGATTTAAATAGATTTTGAGTTTTGTTGATGTATATGTTTGTTTGATTCAATTAATATACTAGGTTGTTTAGCCACATGTGTTATATTTCATGATCAATGTATCAAAAAGTGGGTTTGTAATCAAAAGAGGAGCCTTGTTAACCAAAAATTACTCAAGGAACTCTCTATTTTTCAATTCAACAATTAATATCTATAAGAAATGCGATTGAAAATCAGGGACTCCATTGTTTGTTAAATTGAATGAATTCATCTTATATATGATCCAGGGGCATTTTTTCATAATGAATATAGTTATTAAGAAAGAAACACAAGTTAATTTCAAGGTTATTGCATGAAAAATAGTCCTGGTAACAACAAGAGAAGCCTAATTAACTTGAGGTGATTAGAAATTCTCATTATTTAGGAATTAAACCAGTTAACATTTGTACAAAATGCAAACCATGACGAATGACACATTTGGGTGATGGATTTATATAGATTTGGTATTTTATTGGTGTTTATACATGTTTGATTCAATTAATATACTAGGTTATTTAGCCACATGTGTTATATTTCATGATCAATGTATCAAAAAGTGTATTTGGAAGCAAAAGAGGAAACTTGCTAGCTAGAAATGATGCGAGGAACTCTCTATTTTTGAATTCAACATTTAATGTCTATAAGAAATGCAATTCAAAATGAACGACTCCATTGTTTATTAAATTAAATGAATTCATATAATTGATGGTCCACGTGCATTTTTTTTTCATAACGAATATAGTTATGAAGAAAGAAACAAAAGTTAATTACAAGGTTATTGCATGAAAAATAGTCTTGGTAACAACAAGAGGAGCCTAATTAACATAAGGTGATTAGAAATTCTAATTATATAGGAATTAAACCAGTTAACATTGGTATGAAATGCAAACCATGACGAATGGAACCTGTGGGTGATGGATTTAAATAGATTTCGAGTTTTGTTGATGTATATGCTTGCTTGATTCAATTAATATACTAGGTTGTTTAGCCACATGTGTTATATTTCATGATCAATGTATCAAAAAGTGGGTTTGTAATCAAAAGAGAAGCCTTGTTAACCAAAAATTACTCGAGGAACTCTCTATTTTTCAATTCAACAATTAATATCTATAAGAAATGCGATTGAAAATCAGGGACTCCATTGTTTGTTAAATTGAATGAATTCATCTTATATATGATCCAGGGGCATTTTTTCATAATGAATATATTTATTAAGAAAGAAACACAAGTTAATTTCAAGGTTATTGCATGAAAAATAGTCCTGGTAACAACAAGCGGAGCCTAATCAACATGAGGTGATTAGAAATTCTCATTATTTATTAATTAAACAAGTTAACATTGGTACGAAATGCAAACCATGACGAATGACACTAGTGGGTGATGGATGTAAATAGATTTCGAGTTTTCTTCATGTATATGCTTGTTTGATTCAATTAATATACTAGGTTGTTTAGCCACATGTGTTATATTTCATGATCAATGTATCAAAAAGTGGATTTGGAATCAAAAGAGGAGCCTTGTTAACCAAAAATGATGACAGGAACTCTCTATTTTTGAATTCAACAATTAATGTCTATAAGAAATGCAATTCAAAATCAAGGACTCCATTGTTTGTTGAATTGAATGAATTCATGTAATTGATGGTCCACGTGCATTTTTTTTTCATAATGAATATAGTTATTAAGAAAGAAACAAAAGTTAATTACAAGGTTATTGCATGAATAATAGTCTTGGTAACAACAAGAGGAGCCTAATTAACTTAAGGTGATTAGAAATTCTCATTATATAGGAATTAAACCAGTTAACATTGGTATGAAATGCAAACCATGACGAATGGCAGCTGTGGGTGATGGATTTAAATAGATTTCGAGTTTTGTTGATGTATATACTTGCTTGATTCAATTAATATACTAGGTTGTTTAGCCACGTGTGTTATATTTCATGATCAATGTATCAAAAAGTGGGTTTGTAATCAAAAGAGAAGCCTTGTTAACCAAAAATTACTCGAGGAACTCTCTATTTTTCAATTCAACAATTAATATCTATAAGAAATGCGATTGAAAATCAGGGACTCCATTGTTTGTTAAATTGAATGAATTCATCTTATATATGATCCAGGGGCATTTTTTCATAATGAATATAGTTATTAAGAAAGAAACACAAGTTAATTTCAAGGGTATTGCATGAAAAATAGTCCTGGTAACAACAAGAGAAGCCTAATTAACTTGAGGTGATTAGAAATTCTCATTATTTAGGAATTAAACCAGTTAACATTTGTACAAAATGCAAACCATGACGAATGACACATTTGGGTGATGGATTTATATAGATTTGGTGTTTTATTGGTGTTTATACATGTTTGATTCAATTAATATACTAGGTTATGTAGCCACATGTGTTATATTTCATCATCAATGTATGAAAAAGTGTGTTTGGAAGCAAAAGAGGAAACTTGCTAGCCAGAAATGATGCGAGGAACTCTCTATTTTTGAATTCAGCAATTAATGTCTATAAGAAATGCAATTCAAAATCAAGGACTCCATTGTTTGTTACATTGAATGAATTCATGTAATTGATGGTCCACGTGCATTTTTTTTTCATAATGAATATAGTTATTAAGAAAGAAACAAAAGTTAATTACAAGGTTATTGCATGAAAAATAGTGTTGGTAACAACAAGAGGAGCCTAATTAACATAAGGTGATTAGAAATTCTAATTATATAGGAATTAAACCAGTTAACATTGGTATGAAATGCAAACCATGACGAATGGCACCTGTGGGTGATGGATTTAAATAGATTTCGAGTTTTGTTGATGTATATGCTTGCTTGATTCAAATTAATATACTAGGTTGTTTAGCCACATGTGTTATATTTCATGATCAATGTATCAAAAAGTGGGTTTGTAATCAAAAGAGGAGCCTTGTTAACCAAAAATTACTCGAGGAACTCTCTATTTTTGAATTTAACAATTAATATCTATAAGAAATGCGATTCAAAATCAGGGACTCCATTGTTTGTTCAATTGAATGAATTCATCTTATATATGATCCAGGGGCATTTATTCATAATGAATATATTTATTAAGAAAGAAACACAAGTTAATTTCAAGGTTATTGCATGAAAAATAGTCCTGGTAACAACAAGCGGAGCCTAATCAACATGAGGTGATTAGAAATTCTCATTATTTATTAATTAAACAAGTTAACATTGGTACGAAATGCAAACCATGACGAATGACACTAGTGGGTGATGGATGTAAATAGATTTCGAGTTTTCTTCATGTATATGCTTGTTTGATTCAATTAATATACTAGGTTGTTTAGCCACATGTGTTATATTTCATGATCAATGTATCAAAAAGTGGATTTGGAATCAAAAGAGGAGCCTTGTTAACCAAAAATGATGACAGGAACTCTCTATTTTTGAATTCAACAATTAATGTCTATAAGAAATGCAATTCAAAATCAAGGACTCCATTGTTTGTTGAATTGAATGAATTCATGTAATTGATGGTCCACGTGCATTTTTTTTTCATAATGAATATAGTTATTAAGAAAGAAACAAAAGTTAATTACAAGGTTATTGCATGAATAATAGTCTTGGTAACAACAAGAGGAGCCTAATTAACTTAAGGTGATTAGAAATTCTCATTATATAGGAATTAAAACCAGTTAACATTGGTATGAAATGCAAACCATGACGAATGCCACCTGTGGGTGATGGATTTAAATAGATTTCGAGTTTTGTTGATGTATATACTTGCTTGATTCAATTAATATACTAGGTTGTTTAGCCACCTGTGTTATATTTCATGATCAATGTATCAAAAAGTGGGTTTGTAATCAAAAGAGGAGCCTTGTTAACCAAAAAATTACTCGAGGAACTCTCTATTTTTTTCAATTCAACAATTAATATCTATAAGAAATGCGATTGAAAATCAGGGACTCCATTGTTTGTTAAATTGAATGAATTCATCTTATATATGATCCAGGGGCATTTTTTCATAATGAATATAGTTATTAAGAAAGAAACACAAGTTAATTTCAAGGTTATTGCATGAAAAATAGTCCTGGTAACAACAAGAGAAGCCTAATTAACTTGAGGTGATTAGAAATTCTCATTATTTAGGAATTAAACCAGTTAACATTTGTACAAAATGCAAACCATGACGAATGACACATTTGGGTGATGGATTTATATAGATTTGGTGTTTTATTGGTGTTTATACATGTTTGATTCAATTAATATACTAGGTTATGTAGCCACATGTGTTATATTTCATCATCAATGTATGAAAAAGTGTGTTTGGAAGCAAAAGAGGAAACTTGCTAGCCCAGAAATGATGCGAGGAACTCTCTATTTTTGAATTCAACAATTAATGTCTATAAGAAATGCAATTCAAAATCAAGGACTCCATTGTTTGTTACATTGAATGAATTCATGTAATTGATGGTCCACGTGCATTTTTTTTTTCATAATGAATATAGTTATTAAGAAAGAAACAAAAGTTAATTACAAGGTTATTGCATGAAAAATAGTGTTGGTAACAACAAGAGGAGCCTAATTAACATAAGGTGATTAGAAATTCTAATTATATAGGAATTAAACCAGTTAACATTGGTATGAAATGCAAACCATGACGAATGGCACCTGTGGGTGATGGATTTAAATAGATTTCGAGTTTTGTTGATGTATATGCTTGCTTGATTCAAATTAATATACTAGGTTGTTTAGCCACATGTGTTATATTTCATGATCAATGTATCAAAAAGTGGGTTTGTAATCAAAAGAGGAGCCTTGTTAACCAAAAATTACTCGAGGAACTCTCTATTTTTGAATTTAACAATTAATATCTATAAGAAATGCGATTCAAAATCAGGGACTCCATTGTTTGTTCAATTGAATGAATTCATCTTATATATGATCCAGGGGCATTTTTTCATAATGAATATATTTATTAAGAAAGAAACACAAGTTAATTTCAAGGTTATTGCATGAAAAATAGTCCTGGTAACAACAAGCGGAGCCTAATCAACATGAGGTGATTAGAAATTCTCATTATTTATTAATTAAACAAGTTAACATTGGTACGAAATGCAAACCATGACGAATGACACTAGTGGGTGATGGATGTAAATAGATTTCGAGTTTTCTTCATGTATATGCTTGTTTGATTCAATTAATATACTAGGTTGTTTAGCCACATGTGTTATATTTCATGATCAATGTATCAAAAAGTGGATTTGGAATCAAAAGAGGAGCCTTGTTAACCAAAAATGATGACAGGAACTCTCTATTTTTGAATTCAACAATTAATGTCTATAAGAAATGCAATTCAAAATCAAGGACTCCATTGTTTGTTAAATTGAATGAATTCATGTAATTGATGGTCCACGTGCATTTTTTTTTCATAATGAATATAGATATTAAGAAAGAAACAAAAGTTAATTACAAGGTTATTGCATGAATAATAGTCTTGGTAACAACAAGAGGAGCCCAATTAACTTAAGGTGATTAGAAATTCTCATTATATAGGAATTAAACCAGTTAACATTGGTATGAAATGCAAACCATGACGAATGCCACCTGTGGGTGATGGATTTAAATAGATTTTTCGAGTTTTGTTGATGTATATACTTGCTTGATTCAATTAATATACTAGGTTGTTTAGCCACGTGTGTTTATATTTCATGATCAATGTATCAAAAAGTGGGTTTGTAATCAAAAGAGGAGCCTTGTTAACCAAAAATTACTCGAGGAACTCTCTATTTTTCAATTCAACAATTAATATCTATAAGTAATGCAATTCAAAATCAGGGACTCCATTGTTTGTTAAATTGAATGAATTCATCTTATATATGATCCAGGGGGCATTTTTTCATAATGAATATAGTTATTAAGAAAGAAACACAAGTTAATTTCAAGGTTATTGCATGAAAAATAGTCCTGGTAATAACAAGAGGAGCCTAATTAACATGAGGTGATTAGAAATTCTCATTATTTAGGAATTAAACCAGTTAACATTTGTACGAAATGTAAACCATGACGAATGACACATTTGGGTGATGGATTTATATAGATTTGGTGTTTTATTGGTGTTTATACATGTTTGATTCAATTAATATACTAGGTTATGTAGCCACATGTGTTATATTTCATCATCAATGTATGAAAAAGTGTGTTTGGAAGCAAAAGAGGAAACTTGCTAGCCAGAAATGATGCGAGGAACTCTCTATTTTTGAATTCAACAATTAATGTCTATAAGAAATGCAATTCAAAATCAAGGACTCCATTGTTTTTATTACATTGAATGAATTCATGTAATTGATGGTCCACGTGCATTTTTTTTTCATAATGAATATAGTTATTAAGAAAGAAACAAAAGTTAATTACAAGGTTATTGCATGAAAAATAGTGTTGGTAACAACAAGAGGAGCCTAATTAACATAAGGTGATTAGAAATTCTAATTATATAGGAATTAAACCAGTTAACATTGGTATGAAATGCAAACCATGACGAATGGCACCTGTGGGTGATGGATTTAAATAGATTTCGAGTTTTGTTGATGTATATGCTTGCTTGATTCAATTAATATACTAGGTTGTTTAGCCACATGTGTTATATTTCATGATCAATGTATCAAAAAGTGGGTTTGTAATCAAAAGAGGAGCCTTGTTAACCAAAAATTACTCGAGGAACTCTCTATTTTTGAATTTAACAATTAATATCTATAAGAAATGCGATTCAAAATCAGGGACTCCATTGTTTGTTCAATTGAATGAATTCATCTTATATATGATCCAGGGGCATTTTTTCATAATGAATATATTTATTAAGAAAGAAACACAAGTTAATTTCAAGGTTATTGCATGAAAAATAGTCCTGGTAACAACAAGCGGAGCCTAATCAACATGAGGTGATTAGAAATTCTCATTATTTATTAATTAAACAAGTTAACATTGGTACGAAATGCAAACCATGACGAAAGGCACTAGTGGGTGATGGATGTAAATAGATTTCGACTTTTCTTCATGTATATGCTTGTTTGATTCAATTAATATACTAGGTTGTTTAGCCACATGTGTTATATTTCATGATCAATGTATCAAAAAGTGGATTTGGAATCAAAAGAGGAGCCTTGTTAACCAAAAATGATGACAGGAACTCTCTATTTTTGAATTCAACAATTAATGTCTATAAGAAATGCAATTCAAAATCAAGGACTCCATTGTTTGTTAAATTGAATGAATTCATGTAATTGATGGTCCACGTGCATTTTTTTTTCATAATGAATATAGTTATTAAGAAAGAAACAAAAGTTAATTACAAGGTTATTGCATGAATAATAGTCTTGGTAACAACAAGAGGAGCCCAATTAACTTAAGGTGATTAGAAATTCTCATTATATAGGAATTAAACCAGTTAACATTGGTATGAAATGCAAACCATGACGAATGCCACCTGTGGGTGATGGATTTAAATAGATTTCGAGTTTTGTTGATGTATATACTTGCTTGATTCAATTAATATACTAGGTTGTTTAGCCACGTGTGTTATATTTCATGATCAATGTATCAAAAAGTGGGTTTGTAATCAAAAGAGGAGCCTTGTTAACCAAAAATTACTCGAGGAACTCTCTATTTTTCAATTCAACAATTAATATCTATAAGTAATGCAATTCAAAATCAGGGACTCCATTGTTTGTTAAATTGAATGAATTCATCTTATATATTACCCAGGGGCATTTTTTCATAATGAATATAGTTATTAAGAAAGAAACACAAGTTAATTTCAAGGTTATTGCATGAAAAATAGTCCTGGTAATAACAAGAGGAGCCTAATTAACATGAGGTGATTAGAAATTCTCATTATTTAGGAATTAAACCAGTTAACATTTGTACGAAATGTAAACCATGACGAATGACACATTTGGGTGATGGATTTATATAGATTTGGTGTTTTATTGGTGTTTATACATGTTTGATTCAATTAATATACTAGGTTATGTAGCCACATGTGTTATATTTCATCATCAATGTATGAAAAAGTGTGTTTGGAAGCAAAAGAGGAAACTTGCTAGCCAGAAATGATGCGAGGAACTCTCTATTTTTGAATTCAACAATTAATGTCTATAAGAAATGCAATTCAAAATCAAGGACTCCATTGTTTGTTACATTGAATGAATTCATGTAATTGATGGTCCACGTGCATTTTTTTTTCATAATGAATATAGTTATTAAGAAAGAAACAAAAGTTAATTACAAGGTTATTGCATGAAAAATAGTGTTGGTAACAACAAGAGGAGCCTAATTAACATAAGGTGATTAGAAATTCTAATTATATAGGAATTAAACCAGTTAACATTGGTATGAAATGCAAACCATGACGAATGGCACCTGTGGGTGATGGATTTAAATAGATTTCGAGTTTTGTTGATGTATATGCTTGCTTGATTCAATTAATATACTAGGTTGTTTAGCCACATGTGTTATATTTCATGATCAATGTATCAAAAAGTGGGTTTGTAATCAAAAGAGGAGCCTTGTTAACCAAAAATTACTCGAGGAACTCTCTATTTTTGAATTTAACAATTAATATCTATAAGAAATGCGATTCAAAATCAGGGACTCCATTGTTTGTTCAATTGAATGAATTCATCTTATATATGATCCAGGGGCATTTTTTTCATAATGAATATATTTATTAAGAAAGAAAACACAAGTTAATTTCAAGGTTATTGCATGAAAAATAGTCCTGGTAACAACAAGCGAAGCCTAATCAACATGAGGTGATTAGAAATTCTCTCATTATTTATTAATTAAAAACAAGTTAACATTGGTACGAAATGCAAACCATGACGAAAGGCACTAGTGGGTGATGGATGTAAATAGATTTCGACTTTTCTTCATGTATATGCTTGTTTGATTCAATTAATATACTAGGTTGTTTAGCCACATGTGTTATATTTCATGATCAATGTATCAAAAAGTGGATTTGGAATCAAAAGAGGAGCCTTGTTAACCAAAAATGATGACAGGAACTCTCTATTTTTGAATTCAACAATTAATGTCTATAAGAAATGCAATTCAAAATCAAGGACTCCATTGTTTGTTAAATTGAATGAATTCATGTAATTGATGGTCCACGTGCATTTTTTTTTCATAATGAATATAGTTATTAAAGAAAAAAACAAAAGTTAATTACAAGGTTATTGCATGAATAATAGTCTTGGTAACAACAAGAGGAGCCCAATTAACTTAAGGTGATTAGAAATTCTCATTATATAGGAATTAAACCAGTTAACATTGGTATGAAATGCAAACCATGACGAATGCCACCTGTGGGTGATGGATTTAAATAGATTTCGAGTTTTGTTGATGTATATACTTGCTTGATTCAATTAATATACTAGGTTGTTTAGCCACGTGTGTTATATTTCATGATCAATGTATCAAAAAGTGGGTTTGTAATCAAAAGAGGAGCCTTGTTAACCAAAAATTACTCGAGGAACTCTCTATTTTTCAATTCAACAATTAATATCTATAAGTAATGCAATTCAAAATCAGGGACTCCATTGTTTGTTAAATTGAATGAATTCATCTTATATATGATCCATGGGCTTTTTTTCATAATGAATATAGTTATTAAGAAAGAAACACAAGTTAATTTCAAGGTTATTGCATGAAAAATAGTCCTGGTAACAACAAAAGGAGCCGAATCAACATGAGGTGATTAGAAATTCTCATTATTTATTAATTAAACAAGTTAACATTGGTACGAAATGCAAACCATGACGAATGGCACTAGTGGGTGATGGATTTAAATAGATTTCGAGTTTTGTTGATGTATATGCTTGTTTGATTCAATTAATATACTAGGTTGTTTTGCCACATGTGTTATATTTCATGATCAATGTATCAAAAAGTTGTTTTGGAATCAAAAGTGGAGCCTTGTTAACCAAAAATGATGCCAAGAACTCACTATTTTTGAATTCAACAATTAATGTCTATAAGAAATGCAATTCAAAATCAAGGACTCCATTGTTTGTTAAATTGAATGAATTCATGTAATTGATGGTCCACGTGCATTTTTTTTTTTCATAATGAATATAGTTATTAAGAAAGAAACAAAAGTTAATTACAAGGTTATTGCATGAATAATAGTCTTGGTAACAACAAGAGGAGCCTAATTAACTTAAGGTGATTAGAAATTCTCATTATATAGGAATTAAACCAGTTAACATTGGTAGGAAATGCAAACCATGACGAATGGCAGCTGTGGGTGATGGATTTAAATAGATTTTGCGTTTTGTTGATGTATATGTTTGTTTGATTCAATTAATATACTAGGTTGTTTAGCCACATGTGTTATATTTTATGATCAATGTATCAAAAAGTGGGTTTGTAATCAAAAGAGGAGACTTGTTAACCAAAAATTACTCGAGGAACTCTCTATTTTTCAATTCAATAATTAATATCTATAAGAAATGCGATTGAAAATCAGGGACTCCATTGTTTGTTAAATTGAATGAATTCATCTTATATATGACCCAGGGGCATTTTTTCATAATGAATATAGTTATTAAGAAAGAAACACAAGTTAATTTCAAGGTTATTGCATGAAAAATAGTCCTGGTAACAACAAGAGGAGCCTAATTAACATGAGGTGATTAGAAATTCTCATTATTTAGGAATTAAACCAGTTAACATTTGTACGAAATGTAAACCATGACGAATGACACATTTGGGTGATGGATTTATATAGATTTGGTGTTTTATTGGTGTTTATACATGTTTGATTCAATTAATATACTAGGTTATGTAGCCACATGTGTTATATTTCATCATCAATGTATGAAAAAGTGTGTTTGGAAGCAAAAGAGGAAACTTGCTAGCCAGAAATGATGCGAGGAACTCTCTATTTTTGAATTCAACAATTAATGTCTATAAGAAATGCAATTCAAAATCAAGGACTCCATTGTTTGTTACATCGAATGAATTCATGTAATTGATGGTCCACGTGCATTTTTTTTTTCATAATGAATATAGTTATTAAGAAAGAAATACAAGTTAATTTCAAGGTTATTGCATGAAAAATAGTCTTGGTAACAACAAGAGGAGCCTAATTAACATAAGGTGATTAGAAATTCTAATTATATAGGAATTAAACCAGTTAACATTGGTATGAAATGCAAACCATGACGAATGGCACCTGTGGGTGATGGATTTAAATAGATTTTGAGTTTTGTTGATGTATATGCTTGATTGATTCAATTAATATACTAGGTTGTTTAGCCACATGTGTTATATTTCATGATCAATGTAACAAAAAGTGGGTTTGTGATCAAAAGAGGAGCCTTGTTAACCAAAAATTACTCGAGGAACTTTCAATTTTTGAAATTAACAATTAATATCTATAAGAAATGCGATTCAAAATTAGGGACTCCATTGTTTGTTCAATTGAATGAATTCATCTTATATATGATCCAGGGGAATTTTTTCATAATGAATATATTTATTAAGAAAGAAACACAAGTTAATTTCAAGGTTATTGCATGAAAAATAGTCCTGGTAACAACAAGCGGAGCCTAATCCACATGAGGTGATTAGAAATTCTCATTATTTATTAATTAAACAAGTTAACATTGGTACGAAATGCAAACCATGACGAATGGCACTAGTGGGTGATGGATGTAAATAGATTTCGAGTTTTCTTCATGTATATGCTTGTTTGATTCAATTAATATACTAGGTTGTTTAGCCACATGTGTTATATTTCATGATCAATGTATCAAAAAGTGGATTTGGACTCAAAAGAGGAGCCTTGTTAACCAAAAATGATGACAGGAACTCTCTATTTTTGAATTCAACAATTAATGTCTATAAGAAATGCAATTCAAAATCAAGGACTCCATTGTTTGTTAAATTGAATGAATTCATGTAATTGATGGTCCACGTGCATTTTTTTTCATAATGAATATAGTTATTAAGAAAGAAACAAAAGTTAATTACAAGGTTATTGCATGAATAATAGTCTTGGTAACAACAAGAGGAGCCTAATTAACTTAAGGTGATTAGAAATTCTCATTATATAGGAATTAAACCAGTTAACATTGGTATGAAATGCAAACCATGACGAATGCCACCTGTGGGTGATGGATTTAAATAGATTTCGAGTTTTGTTGATGTATATACTTGCTTGATTCAATTAATATACTAGGTTGTTTAGCCACATGTGTTATATTTCATGATCAATGCATCAAAAGGTGGGTTTGTAATCAAAAGAGGAGCCTTGTTAACCAAAAATTACTCGAGGAACTCTCTATTTTTCAATTCAACAATTAATATCTATAAGTAATGCAATTCAAAATCAGGGACTCCATTGTTTGTTAAATTGAATGAATTCATCTTATATATGATCCATGGGCTTTTTTTCATAATGAATATAGTTATTAAGAAAGAAATACAAGTTAATTTCAAGGTTATTGCATGAAAAATAGTCCTGGTAACAACAAGAGGAGCCGAATCAACATGAGGTGTTTAGAAATTCTCATTATTTATTAATTAAACAAGTTAACATTGGTATGAAATGCAAACCATGACGAATGGCACTAGTGGGTGATGGATTTAAATAGATTTCGAGTTTTGTTGATGTATATGCTTGTTTGATTCAATTAATATACTAGGTTGTTTAGCCACATGTGTTATATTTCATGATCAATGTATCAAAAAGTGGTTTTCGAATCAAAAGTGGAACCTTCTTAACCAAGAATGATGCCAGGAACTCTCTATTTTTGAATTCAACAATTAATATCAACAAGAAATGCAATTCAAAATCAAGGACTCCATTGTTTGTTACATTGAATTAATTCATGTAATTGATGGTCCACGTGCATTTTTTTCATAATGAATATAGTTATTAAGAAAGAAACAAAAGTTAATTACAAGGTTATTGCATGAAAAATAGTCTTGGTAACAACAAGAGGAGCCTAATTAACATAAGGTGATTAGAAATTCTAATTATATAGGAATTAAACCAGTTAACATTGGTATGAAATGCAAACCATGACGAATGGCACCTGTGGGTGATGGATTTAAATAGATTTCGAGTTTTGTTGATGTATATGCTTGCTTGATTCAATTAATATACTAGGTTGTTTAGCCACATGTGTTATATTTCATGATCAATGTATCAAAAAGTGGGTTTGTAATCAAAAGAGGAGCCTTGTTAACCAAAAATTACTCGAGGAACTCTCTATTTTTGAATTTAACAATTAATATCTATAAGAAATGCGATTCAAAATCAGGGACTCCATTGTTTTTGTTCAATTGAATGAATTCATCTTATATATGATCCAGGGGCATTTTTTCATAATGAATATATTTATTAAGAAAGAAACACAAGTTAATTTCAAGGTTATTGCATGAAAAATAGTCCTGGTAACAACAAGCGGAGCCTAATCAACATGAGGTGATTAGAAATTCTCATTATTTATTAATTAAACAAGTTAACATTGGTACGAAATGCAAACCATGACGAATGGCACTAGTGGGTGATGGATGTAAATAGATTTCGAGTTTTCTTCATGTATATGCTTGTTTGATTCAATTAATATACTAGGTTGTTTAGCCACATGTGTTATATTTCATGATCAATGTATCAAAAAGTGGATTTGGACTCAAAAGAGGAGCCTTGTTAACCAAAAATGATGACAGGAACTCTCTATTTTTGAATTCAACAATTAATGTCTATAAGAAATGCAATTCAAAATCAAGGACTCCATTGTTTGTTAAATTGAATGAATTCATGTAATTGATGGTCCACGTGCATTTTTTTTTCATAATGAATATAGTTATTAAGAAAGAAACAAAAGTTAATTACAAGGTTATTGCATGAATAATAGTCTTGGTAACAACAAGAGGAGCCTAATTAACTTAAGGTGATTAGAAATTCTCATTATATAGGAATTAAACCAGTTAACATTGGTATGAAATGCAAACCATGACGAATGCCACTTGTGGGTGATGGATTTAAATAGATTTCGAGTTTTGTTGATGTATATACTTGCTTGATTCAATTAATATACTAGGTTGTTTAGCCACATGTGTTATATTTCATGATCAATGCATCAAAAAGTGGGTTTGTAATCAAAAGAGGAGCCTTGTTAACCAAAAATTACTTGAGGAACTCTCTATTTTTCAATTCAACAATTAATATCTATAAGTAATGCAATTCAAAATCAGGGACTCCATTGTTTGTTAAATTGAATGAATTCATCTTATATATGATCCATGGGCTTTTTTTCATAATGAATATAGTTATTAAGAAAGAAACACAAGTTAATTTCAAGGTTATTGTATGAAAAATAGTCCTGGTAACAACAAAAGGAGCCGAATCAACATGAGGTGATTAGAAATTCTCATTATTTATTAATTAAACAAGTTAACATTGGTACGAAATGCAAACCATGACGAATGGCACTAGTGGGTGATGGATTTAAATAGATTTCGAGTTTTGTTGATGTATATGCTTGTTTGATTCAATTAATATACTAGGTTGTTTAGCCACACGTGTTATATTTCATGATCAATGTATCAAAAAGTTGTTTTGGAATCAAAAGTGGAGCCTTGTTAACCAAAAATGATGCCAAGAACTCACTATTTTTGAATTCAACAATTAATGTCTATAAGAAATGCAATTCAAAATCAAGGACTCCATTGTTTGTTAAATTGAATGAATTCATGTAATTGATGGTCCACGTGCATTTTTTTTTTTCATAATGAATATAGTTATTAAGAAAGAAACAAAAGTTAATTACAAGGTTATTGCATGAATAATAGTCTTGGTAACAACAAGAGGAGCCTAATTAACTTAAGGTGATTAGAAATTCTCATTATATAGGAATTAAACCAGTTAACATTGGTATGAAATGCAAACCATGACGAATGGCAGCTGTGGGTGATGGATTTAAATAGATTTTGAGTTTTGTTGATGTATATGTTTGTTTGATTCAATTAATATACTAGGTTGTTTAGCCACATGTGTTATATTTCATGATCAATGTATCAAAAAGTGGGTTTGTAATCAAAAGAGGAGCCTTGTTAACCAAAAATTACTCGAGGAACTCTCTATTTTTCAATTCAACAATTAATATCTATAAGAAATGCGATTCAAAATCAGGGACTCCATTGTTTGTTAAATTGAATGAATTCATCTTATATATGATCCAGGGGCATTGTTTCATAATGAATATAGTTATTAAGAAAGAAACACAAGTTAATTTCAAGGTTATTGCATGAAAAATAGTCCTGGTAACAACAAGAGGAGCCTAATTAACATGAGGTGATTAGAAATTCTCATTATTTATTAATTAAACAAGTTAACATTGGTACGAAATGCAAACCATGATGAATGGCACTAGTGGGTCATGGATTGAAATAGATTTCGAGTTTTGTTGATGTATATTCTTGTTTGATTCAATTAATATACTAGGTTGTTTAGCCACATGTGTTATATTTCATGATCAATGTATCAAAAAGTGGTTTTCGAATCAAAAGTGGAACCTTCTTAACCAAGAATGATGCCAGGAACTCTCTATTTTTGAATTCAACAATTAATATCAACAAGAAATGCAATTCAAAATCAAGGACTCCATTGTTTGTTACATTGAACTAATTCATGTAATTGATGGTCCACGTGCATTTTTTTCATAATGAATATAGTTATTAAAAAAGAAACAAAAGTTAATTACAAGGTTATTGCACGAAAAATAGTCCTGGTAACAACAAGAGGAGCCTAATTAACATGAGATGATTAGAAATTCTCATTATTTTGGAATTAAACCAGATAACATTTGTACGAAACGCAAACCATGATGAATGGCACCTTTGGGGATGGATTTAAATAGTTTTGGAGTATTGTTTGTGTTTATACATGTTTGATTCAATCAATACACTAGGTTGTTTAGCCACATGCGTTATATTTCACGATCAATGTATCAAAAAGTGGTTTTGGAATCAAAAGAGGAGCCTTGTTAACCAAAAATGATGCCAGGAACTCTCTATTTTTGAATTCAACAATTAATGTCTATAAGAAATGCAATTCAAAATCAAGGACTCCATTGTTTGTTAAATTGAATGAATTCATGTAATTGATGGTCCACTTGCTTTTTTTTTCTTCATAATGAATATAGTTATTAAGAAAGAAACAAAAGTTAATTACAAGGTTATTGCATGAATAATAGTCTTGGTAACAACAAGAGGAGCCTAATGAACTTAAGGTGATTAGAAATTCTCATTATATAGGAATTAAACTAGTTAACATTGGTATGAAATGCAAACCATGACGAATGGCACCTGTGGGTGATGGATTTAAATAGATTTCGAGTTTTGTTGATGTATATACTTGTTTGATTCAATTAATATACTAGGTTGTTTAGCCATATGTGTTATATTTCATGATCAATGTATCAAAAAGTGGGTTTGTAATCAAAAGAGGAGCCTTGTTAACCAAAAATTACTCGAGGAACTCTTTATTTTTCAATTCAACAATTAATATCTATAAGAAATGCAATTCAAAATCAGGGACTCCATTGTTTGTTCAATTGAATGAATTCATCTTATATATGATCCAGGGGCTTTTTTTCATAATGAATATAGTTATTAAGAAAGAAACACAAGTTAATTTCAATGTTATTGCATGAAAAATAGTCCTGGTAACAACAAGAGGAGCCTAATTAACATGAGGTGATTAGAAATTCTCATTATTTATTAATTAATCAAGTTAACATTGGTACGAAATGCAAACCATGATGAATGGCACTAGTGGGTCATGGATTTAAATAGATTTCGAGTTTTGTTGATGTACATGCTTGTTTGATTCAATTAATATACTAGGTTGTTTAGCCACATGTGTTATATTTCATGATCAATGTATCAAAATGTGGTTTTGGTATCAAAAGAGGTGCCTTGTTAACCAAAAATGATGGCAGGAACTCTCTATTTTTGAATTCAACAATTAATATCAACAAGAAATGCAATTCAAAACCAAGGACTCCATTGTTTGTTAAATTGAATAAATTCGTGTAATTGATAGTCCACGCGCATTTTTTTCCTAATGAATATAGTTATTTAGAAAAAAACACAAGTTAATTTCAATGTTATTGCATGAAAAATAGTCCTGGTAACAACAAGAGGAGCCTATTTAACATGAGGTGATTAGAAATTCTCATTATTTTGGAATTAAACCAGTTAACATTGGTATCAAATGCAAACGATGAGGAATGGCACATTTAGGTGATGGATTTATATAGATTTGGAGTTTTATTGGTGTTTATACATGTTTGATGCAATTAATATACTAGGTTGTTTAGTCACATGTGTTATATTTCATGATCAATGTATCAAAAACTGTGTTTGAAAGCAAAAGAGGAAACTTCCTAACCAGAAATGATGCGAGGAACTCTCTATTTTCGAATTCAACAATTAATATTTATAAGAAATGCGATTCAAAATCAGGGACTCCATTGTTTGTTAAATTGAATGAATTCATCTTATCTATGATCCAAAGGCTTTTTTTCATAATGAATATAGTTATTTAGAAAAAAACACAAGTTAATTTCAATGTTATTGCATGAAAAATAGTCCTGGTAACAACAAGAGGAGCCTAATTAACATGAGGTGATTAGAAATTCTCATTATTTTGGAATTAACCAGTTAACATTGGCATGAAATGCAAACCATCACGAATGGCACATTTGGGAGATGGATTTATATAGATTTGGAGTTTTATTGGTGTTTATACTTGTTTGATTCAATTAATATACAAGGTTGTTTAGTCACATGTGTTATACTTCATTATCAATGGATCAAAAAGTTGTTTGGGAATCAAAAGAGGAGCCTTGTTAACCAAAAATGATGCCAGGAACTCTCTATTTTTGAATTCAACAATTAATATCAACAAGAAATGCAATTTAAAATCAAGGACTCCATTGTTTGTTACATTGAATGAATTCATGTAATTGATGGTCCACGTGCATTTTTTTCCTAATGAATATAGTTATTAAGAAAGAAACAAAAGTAAATTACAAGGTTATTCCATGAAAGATAGTCCTGGTAACAACAAGAGGAGCCTAATTAACATGAGGTGATTAGAAATTCTCATTATTTTGGAATTAAACCAGTTAACATTTGTACGAAATGCAACCATGACGAATGGCACCTTTGGGTGATGGATTTAAATAGATTTCTAGTTTTGTTGATGTATATGCTTGTTTGATTCAATTAATATACTAGGTTGTTTAGCCACATGTGTTACATTTCATGATCAATGTATCAAAAAGTGGTTTTGGAATCAAAAGAGGAGCCTTGTTAACCAAAAATGATGCCAGGAACTCTCTATTTTTGAATTCAACAATTAATATCGACAAGAAATGCAATTCAAAATCAAGGACTCCATTGTTTGTTACATTGAATGAATTCATGTAATTGATGGTCCATGTGCATTTTTTTCATAATGAATATAGTTATTAAGAAAGAAACAAAAGTAAATTACAAGGTTATTGGATGAAAGATAGTCCTGGTAACAACAAGAGGAGCCTAATTAACATGAGGTGATTAGAAATTCTCATTATTTTGGAATTAAACCAGTTAAGATTTGTACAAAATGCAAACCATGACGAATGGCACCTTTGGGTGATGGATTTCAATAGATTTCGAGTTTTGTTGATGTATATGCTTGTTTGATTCAATTAATATACTAGGTTGTTTAGCCACATGTGTTACATTTCGTGATCAATGTATGAAAAATTGGTTTTGGAATCAAAAGAGGAGTCTTGTTAACCAAAAATGATGCGAGGAACTCTCTAATTTTGAATTCAACAATTAATATCAATAAGAAATGCAATTTAAAATCAAGGAACCCATTGTTTGTTAAATTGAATGAATTCATGTAATTGATGGTCCACGTGCATTTTTTTCATAATGAATATAGTTATTAAGAAAGAATCAAAAGTAAATTTCAAGG
This sequence comes from Ceriops zippeliana, assembly GCA_037897445.1. Taxonomy (NCBI): domain Eukaryota; kingdom Viridiplantae; phylum Streptophyta; class Magnoliopsida; order Malpighiales; family Rhizophoraceae; genus Ceriops; species Ceriops zippeliana. Next base: position 127,223 of record JBAPLH010001247.1, on the reverse strand, counting down.
TTATTACATGAAAAATGGTCATGGCAAAAACAAGAGAAGCTTAAATAACATTAGGTGATAAGAATGTCTCATTATTTAGGAATTAAACCAGTTAACATTTGTACGAAATGCAAACCATGATGATTGGCACCTTTGGATGATGAATTTAAATAGATTTCGAGTTTTGTTGATGTATATGCTTGTTTGATTCAATTAATATACTAGGTTGTTTAGCCACATGTGTTATATTTCATGATCAATGTATCAAAAAGTGGGTTTGGAATCAAAAGTGGAGCCCTGTTAACCAAAAATTACTCGAGGAACTCTCTATTTTTCAATTCAACAATTAATATCTATAAGAAATGCGATTCAAAATCAGGGACTCCATTGTTTGTTAAATTGAATGAATTCATCTTATATATGATCCAGGGGCATTTTTTCATAATGAATATAGTTATTAAGAAAGCAACACAAGTTGATTTCAAGGTTATTGCATGAAAAATAGTCCTAGTAACAACAAGAGGAGCCTAATTAACATGAGGTGATTAGAAATTCTCATTATTTAGGAATTAAACCAGTTAACATTTGTACAAAATGCAAACCATGACAAATGACACATTTGGGTGATGGATTTATATAGATTTGGTGTTTTATTGGTGTTTATACATGTTTGATTCAATTAATATACTAGGTTATTTAGCCACATGTGTTATATTTCATGATCAATGTATCAAAAAGTGTGTTTGGAAGCAAAAGAGGAAACTTGCTAACCAGAAATGATGCGAGGAACTCTCTATTTTTGAATTCAATAATTAATATCTATAAGAAATGCAATTGAAAATCAAGGACTCCATTGTTTGTTAAATTGAATGAATTCATGTAATTGATGGTCCACGTGCATTTTTTTCCTAATGAATATAGTTATTAAGAAAGAAACAAAAGTAAATTACAAGGTTATTCCATGAAAGATAGTCCTGGTAACAACAAGAAGAGCCTAATTAACATGAGGTGATTAGAAATTCTAATTATTTTGGAATTAAAACTGTTGACATTTGTACGAAATGCAACCATGACGAATGACACCTTTAGGTGATGGATTTAAATAGATTTCGAGTTTTGTTGATGTATATGCTTGTTTGATTCAATTAATATACTAGGTTGTTTAGCCACATGTGTTACATTTCATGATCAATCTATAAAAAAGTGGTTTTGGAATCCAAAGAGGAGCCTTGTTAACCAAAAATGATGCCAGGAACTCTCTATTTTTGAATTCAACAATTAATATCGACAAGAAATGCAATTCAAAATCAAGGACTCCATTGTTTGTTACATTGAATGAATTCATGTAATTGATGGTCCACGTGCATTTTTTTCATAATGAAAATAGTTATTAAGAAAGAAACAAAAGTAAATTACAAGGTTATTGCATGAAAGATAGTCCTGGTAACAACAAGAGGAGCCTAATTAACATGAGGTGATTAGAAATTCTCATTATTTTGGAATTAAACCAGTTAACATTTGTACGAAATGTAAACCATGACGAATGGCACCTTTGGGTGATGAATTTCAATAGATTTCGAGTTTTGTTGATGTATATGCTTGTTTGATTCAATTAATATACTAGGTTGTTTAGCCACATGTGTTACATTTCATGATCAATGTATCAAAAAGTGGTTTTGGAATCAACAGAGGAGCCTTGTTAACCAAAAATGATGCGAGGAACTCTCTAATTTTTAATTCAACAATTAATATCAATAAGAAATGCAATTCAAAATCAAGGACCCCATTGTTTGTTAAATTGAATGAATTCATGTAATTGATGGTCCACGTGCATTTTTTTCATAATGAATATTGTTATTAAGAAAGAATTAAGAGTAAATTTCAAGGTTATTGCATGAAAAATAGTCATGGCAAAAACAAGAGAAGCCTAACTAACATTAGGTGATAAGAATGTCTCATTATTTAGGAATTAAACCAGTTAACATTTGTACGAAATGCAAACCATGATGAATGGCACCTTTGGATGATGAATTTAAATAGATTTCGAGTTTTGTTCATGTATATGCTTGTTTGATTCAATTAATATACTAGGTTGTTTAGCCACATGTGTTATATTTCATGATCAATGTATCAAAAAGTGGGTTTGGAATCAAAAGAGGAGCCTCGTTAAGCAAAAATTACTCGAGGAACTCTCTATTTTTCAATTCAACAATTAATATCTATAAGAAATGCGATTCAAAATCAGGGACTCCATTGTTTGTTAAATTGAATGAATTCATCTTATATATGATCCAGGGGCATTTTTTCATAATGAATATAGTTATTAAGAAAGAAACACAAGTTGATTTCAAGGTTATTGCATGAAAAATAGTCCTGGTAACAACAAGAGGAGCCTAAATAACATGAGGTGATTAGAAATTCTCATTATTTAGGAATTAAACCAGTTAACATTTGTACAAAATGCAAACCATGACAAATGACACATTTGGGTGATGGATTTATATAGATTTGGTGTTTTATTGGTGTTTATACATGTTTGATTCAATTAATATACTAGGTTATTTAGCCACATGTGTTATATTTCATGATCAATGTATCAAAAAGTGTGTTTGGAAGCAAAAGAGGAAACTTGCTAACAAGAAATGATGCGAGGAACTCTCTATTTTTGAATTCAACAATTAATATCTATAAGAAATGCAATTCAAAATCAATTGTTTGTTAAATCGAATGAATTCATGTAATTGATGGTCCACGTGCATTTTTTTTCATTATGAATATTGTTATTAAGAAAGAAACAAAAGTTAATTACAAGGTTATTGCATGAAAAATAGTCTTGGTACCAACAAGAGAAGCCTGATTAACATGAGGTGATTAGAAATTCTCATTATTTATTAATTAAACAAGTTAACATTGGTACGAAATGCAAACCATGACGAATGGCACTAGTGGGTGATGGATTTAAATAGATTTCAAGTTTTGTTGATGTATATGCTTGTTTGATTCAATTAATATACTAGGTTGTTTAGTCACATGTGTTATACTTCATTATCAATGGATCAAAAAGTGGTTTGGGAATCAAAAGAGGAGCCTTGTTAACCAAAAATAATGCCAGGAACTCTCTATTTTTGAATTCAACAATTAATATCAACAAGAAATGCAAGTTAAAATCATGGACTCCATTGTTTGTTACATTGAGTGAATTCATGTAATTGATGGTCCACGTGCATTTTTTTCCTAATGAATATAGTTATTAAGAAAGAAACAAAAGTAAATTACAAGGTTATTCCATGAAAGATAGTCCTGGTAACAACAAGAGGAGCCTAATTAACATGAGGTGATTAGAAATTCTCATTATTTTGGAATTAAACCAGTTGACATTTGTACGAAATGCAACCATGACGAATGGCACCTTGAGGTGATGGATTTAAATAGATTTCGAGTTTTGTTGATGTATATGCTTGTTTGATTCAATTAATATACTAGGTTGTTTAGCCACATGTGTTACATTTCATGATCAATCTATAAAAAAGTGGTTTTGGAATCAAAAGAGGAGCCTTGTTAACCAAAAATGATGCCAGGAACTCTCTAATCAACAGGAAATGCAATTCAAAATCAAGGACCCATTGTTTGTTAAATTGAATAAATTCATGTAATTGGTGGTCCACGTGCATTTTTTTCATAATGAATATAGTTATTAAGAAAGAATCAAAAATAAAATTTCAAGGTTATTGCATGAAAAATAGTCATGGCAAAAACAAGAGAAGCCTAACTAACATTAGGTGATAAGAATGTCTCATTATTTAGGAATTAAACCAGTTAACATTTGTACGAAATGCAAGCCATGATTAATGGCACCTTTGTATGATGAATTTAAATAGATTTTGAGTTTTGTTGATGTATATGCTTGTTTGATTCAATTAATATACTAGGTTGTTTAGCCACATGTGTTATATTTCATGATCAATGTATCAAAAAGTGGGTTTGTAATCAAAAGAGGAGCCTTGTTAACCAAAAATTACACGAGGAACTCTCTATTTTTCAATTCAACAATTAATATCTATAAGAAATACGATTCAAAATCAGGGTCTCCATTGTTTGTTAAATTGAATGAATTCATCTTATATACGATCCAGGGGCATTTTTTCATAATGAATATAGTTATTAAGAATGAAACACAAGTTAATTTCAAGGTTATTGCATGAAAAATAGTCCTGGTAACAACAAGAGGAGCCTAATTAACATGAGGTGATTAGAAATTCTCATTATTTAGGAATTAAACTAGTTAACATTTGTACGAAAAGCAAACCATAAGGAATGACACATTTGGGTGATGGATTTATATAGATTTGGTGTTTTATTGGTGTCTATACATGTTTGAATCAATTAATATACTAGGTTATTTAGTCACATGTGTTATATTTCATGATCAATGTATGAAAAAGTGTGTTTGGAAGCAAAAGAGGAAACTTGCTAGCCAGAAATGATGCGAGGAACTCTCTATTTTTGAATTCAACAATTAATGTCTATAAGAAATGCAATTCAAAATCAAGGACTCCATTGTTTGTTAAATTGAATGAATTCATGTAATTGATGGTCCACGTGCATTTTTTTTTCATAATGAATATAGTTATTAAGAAAGAAACAAAAGTTAATTACAAGGTTATTGCATGAAAAATAGTCTTAGTAACAACAAGAGGAACCTAATTAACATATGGTGATTAGAAATTCTCATTATATAGGAATTAAACCAGTTAACATTGGTATGAAATGCAAACCATGACGAATGGCAGTTGTGGGTGATGGATTTAAATAGATTTCGAGTTTTGTTGATGTATATGCTTGTTTGATTCAATTAATATACTAGGTTGTTTAGCCACATGTGTTATATTTCATGATCAATGTATCAAAAAGTGGGTTTGTAATCAAGAGGAGCCTTGTTAACCAAAAATTACTCGAGGAACTCTCTATTTTTCAATTCAACAATTAATATCTATATGAAATGCGATTCAAAATCAGGGACTCCATTGTTTGTTAAATTGAATGAATTCATATAATTGATGGTCCACGTGCATATTACTTTTCATAATGAATATAGTTATTAAGAAAGAAACACAAGTTAATTTCAAGGTTATTGCGTGAAAAATAGTCCGGGTAACAACAAGAGGAGCCTAATTAACATGAGGTGATTACAAATTCTCATTATTTAGGAATTAAACCAACTAACATTTGTACGAAATGCAAACCATGACGAATGACACATTTGGGTGATGGATTTATATAGATTTGGTGTTTTATTGGTGTTTATACATGTCTGATTCAATTAATATACTAGGTTATATAGCCACATGTGTGATATTTCATCATCAATGTATGAAAAAGTGTGTTTGGAAGCAAAAGAGGAAACTTGCTAGCCAGAAATGATGCGAGGAACTATCTATTTTTGAATTCAACAATTAATGTCTATAAGAAATGCAATTCAAAATCAAGGACTCCATTGTTTGTTACATCGAATGAATTCATGTAATTGATGGTCCACGTGCATTTTTTTTTTCATAATGAATATAGTTATTAAGAAAGAAACAAAAGTTAATTACAAGGTTATTGCATGAAAAATAGTCTTGGTAACAACAAGAGGAGCCTAATTAACATAAGGTGATTAGAAATTCTCATTATATAGGAATTAAACCAGTTAACATTGGTATGAAATGCAAACCATGACGAATGGCTGTTGTGGGTGATGGATTTAAATAGATTTCGAGTTTTGTTGATGTATATGCTTGTTTGATTCAATTAATATACTAGGTTGTTTAGCCACATGTGTTATATTTCATGATCAATGTATCAAAAAGTGGCTTTGTAATCAAAAGAGGAGCCTTGTTAACCAAAAATTACTCGAGGAACTCTCTATTTTTCAATTCAACAATTAATATCTATAAGAAATGCGATTCAAAATCAGGGACTCCATTGTTTGTTAAATTGAATGAATTCATCTTATATATGATCCAGGGGCATTTTTTCATAATGAATATAGTTATTAAGAAAGAAACACAAGTTAATTTCAAGGTTATTGCATGAAAAATAGTCCTGGTAACAACAAGAGGAGCCTAATTAACATGAGATGATTAGAAATTCTCATTATTTAGGAATTAAACCAGATATCATTTGTATGAAATGCAAACCATGACGAATGACACATTTGGGTGATGGATTTATATAGATTTGGTGTTTTATTGGTGTTTATACATGTTTGATTCAATTAATATACTAGGTTATTTAGCCACATGTGTTATATTTCACCATCAATGTATGAAAACGTGTGTTTGGAAGCAAAAGAGGAAACTTGCTAGCCAGAAATGACACGAGGAACTCTCTATTTTTGAATTCAACAATTAATGTCTATAAGAAATGCAATTCAAAATGAAGGACTCCATTGTTTGTTAAATTGAATGAATTCATATAATTGATGGTCCACGTGCATTTTTTTTTTTCATAATGAATATAGTTATTAAGAAAGAAACAAAAGTTAATTACAAGGTCATTGCATGAAAAATAGTCTTGGTAACAACAAGAGGAGCCTAATTAACATAAGGTGATTAGAAATTCTAAATATATGGGAATTAAACCAGTTAACATTGGTATGAAATGCAAACCATGACGAATGGCACCTGTGGGTAATGGATTTAAATAGATTTCGAGTTTTGTTGATGTATATGCTTGCTTGATTCAATTAATATACTAGGTTGTTTAGCCACATGTGTTATATTTCATGATCAATGTATCAAAAAGTGGGTTTGTAGTCAACAGAGGAGCCTTGTTAACCAAAAATTACTCGAGGAACTCTCTATTTTTCAATTCAACAATTAATATCTATAAGAAATGCCATTCAAAATCAGGGACTCCATTGTTTGTTAAATTGAATGAATTCATCTTATATATGATCCAGGGGCATTTTTTCATAATGAATATAGTTATTTAGAAAGAAACAAATGTTAATTACAAGGTTATTGCATGAAAAATAGTCCTGGTAACAACAAGAGGAGCCTAATTAACATGAGGTGATTACAAATTCTCATAATTTAGGAATTAAACCAATTAACATTTGTACGAAATGCAAACCATGATGAATGACACATTTGGGTGATGGATTTATATAGATTTGGTGTTTTATTGGTGTTTATACATGTCTGATTCAATTAATATACTAGGTTATGTAGCCACATGTGTGATATTTCATCATCAATGTATGAAAAAGTGTGTTTGGAAGCAAAAGAGGAAACTTGCTAGCCAGAAATGATGCGAGGAACTCTCTATTTTTGAATTCAACAATTAATGACTATAAGAAATGCAATTCAAAATGAAGGACTCCATTGTTTGTTAAATTGAATGAATTCATATAATTGATGGTCCACGTGCATTTTTTTTTTTCATAATGAATATAGTTATTAAGAAAGAAACAAAAGTTAATTACAAGGTCATTGCATGAAAAATAGTCTTGGTAACAACAAGAGGAGCCTAATTAACATAAGGTGATTAGAAATTCTAATTATATAGGAATTAAACCAGTTAACATTGGTATGAAATGCAAACCATGACGAATGACACATTTGGGTGATGGATTTATATAGATTTGGTGTTTTATTGGTGTTTATACATGTTTGATTCAATTAATATACTAGGTTATTTAGCCACATGTGTTATATTTCACCATCAATGTATGAAAACGTGTGTTTGGAAGCAAAAGATGAAACTTGCTAGCCAGAAATGACGCGAGGAACTCTCTATTTTTGAATTCAACAATTAATGTCTATAAGAAATACAATTCAAAATGAAGGACTCCATTGTTTGTTAAATTGAATGAATTCATATAATTGATGGTCCACGTGCATTTTTTTTTTCATAATGAATATAGTTATTAAGAAAGAAACACAAGTTAATTTCAAGGTTATTGCATGAAAAATAGTCCTGGTAACAACAAGAGGAGCCTAATTAACATGAGGTGATTAGAAATTCTCATTATTTATTAATTAAACAAGTTAACATTGGTACGAAATGCAAACCATGACGAATGGCACTAGTGGGTGATGGATTTAAATAGATTTCGAGTTTTGTTGATGTATATGCTTGTTTGATTCAATTAATATATTAGGTTGTTTAGCCACATGTGTTATATTTCATGATCAATGTATCGAAAAGTGGTTTTGGAATCAAAAGAGGAGCCTTGTTAACCAAAAATGATGCCAGGAACTCTCTATTTTTGAATTCAACAATTAATGTCTATACGAATTGCAATTCAAAATCAGGGACTCCATTGTTTGTTAAATTGAATGAATTCATGTAATTGATGGTCCACGTGCATTTTTTTTTTCATAATGAATATAGTTATTAAGAAAGAAACAAAAGTTAATTACAAGGTTATTGCATGAATAATAGTCTTGGTAACAACAAGAGGAGCCTAATTAACATAAGGTGATTAGAAATTCTCATTATATAGGAATTAAACCAGTTAACATTGGTATGAAATGCAAACTATGACGAATGGCACCTGTGGGTGATGGATTTAAATAGATTTCGAGTTTTGTTGATGTATATACTTGTTTGATTCAATTAATCTACTAGGTTGTTTAGCCACATGTGTTATATTTCATGATCGATGTATCAAAAAGTGGGTTTGTAATAAAAAGAGGAGCCTTGTTAACCAAAAATTACTCGAGGAACTCTCTATTTTTCAATTCAACCTTTAATATCTATAAGAAATGCGATTCAAAATCAGGGACTCCATTGTTTGTTAAATTGAATGAATTGATCTTATATATGATCCAGGGGCTTTTTTTCATAATGAATATATTTATTAAGAAAGAAACACAAGTTAATTTCAAGGTTATTGCATGAAAAATAGTCCTGGTAACAACAAGAGGAGCCTAATTAACATGAGGTGATTAGAAATTCTCATTATTTATTAATTAAACAAGTTAACATTGGTACGAAATGCAAACCATGACGAATGGCACCTGTGGGAGGAACCCTCTCAATGTATTTCATGATCCTATATTTCATGATCAATGTATCAAAAAGTGTGTTTGGAAATAAAGGAGGAAAGCGGCTAACCAGAAATGATGGGAGGAACCCTCTCTTTTTGAATTCAACAATTAATATCAATAAGAAATGGAATTCAAAATCAAGGACTCCATTGTTTGTTAAATTGAATGAATTCATGTAATTGATGGTCCACCAGCATTTTTTTCATAATGAATATAGTTCTTAAGAAGGAATCAACATTTAATTTCAAGGTTAATGCACGAAAAATAGTCCTGGTAAAAACATGATAAGCGTAATTAACATTAGGTGATTAGAATGTCTCATTATTTAGGAATTAATCCAGTTAACATTTGTATGAAATGCAAACCATGATGAGTGGCACCTTTGGATGATGGATTTAAATAGAATTCAAGATTTATTGGTGTATATACTTGTTTGATTCAATTAATATACTAGGTTGTTTAGCCACATGTGTTATATTTCATGATCAATGTATCAAAAAGGGGCTGTGGAATCAAAAGTCGAGTCTTGTTAACCAAAAATGATGCGAGGAACTCTCTAATTTTGAATTCAATAATTAATATCAATAAGAAATGCAATTCAAAATCAACGACTCCATTGTTTGTTAAATTGAATGAATTCATGTAATTGATGGTCCACGTGCAGTTTTTTAATAATTAATATAGTTATTTAGAAAGAAACAAAAGTTAATTACAAGGTTATTGCATGAAAGATAGTCCTGGTAACAACAAGAGGAGCCTAATTAACATGAGGTGATTAGAAATTCTCATTATTTTGGAATTAAACCAGTTAACATTTGTACGAAATCCAAACCATGACGAATGGCACCTGTGGTTGATGGATTTAAATAGATTTTGAGTTTTGTTGATGTATATGCTTGTTTGATTCAATTAATATACTAGGTTGTTTAGCCACATGTGTTATATTTCATTATCAATGTATCAAAAAGTGGTTTTGGAATCAAAAGAGGAGCCTTGTTAACCAAAAATGATGCCAGGAACTCTCTATTTTTGAATTCAACAATTAATATCAACAAGAAATGCAATTCAAAATCAAGGACTCCATTGTTTGTTACATTGAATGAATTCATGTAATTGATGGTCCACGTGCATTTTTTTCATAATGGATATAGTTATTAAGAAAGAATCAAAAGTAAATTACAAGGTTATTGCATGAAAAATAGTCCTCGTAACAACAAGAGGAACCTAATTAACATGAAGTGATTAGAAATTCTCATTATTTAGGAACTAAACCTGTTAAAATTGGTACGAAATGCATATCATGACGAATGGCAGCTGTGGGTGATGGATTTAAATAGATTTCGAGCTTTGTTGATGTATATGCTTGTTTGATTCAATTAATATACTCGGTTGTTTAGCCACATGTGTTATATTTCATGATCAATGTATCAAAAAGTGGGTTTGGAATCAAGAGAGCAGCCTTGTTAACCAAAAATTATTCGAGGAACTCTCTATTTTTGAATTCAACAATTAATATCAATAAGAAATGCGATTCAAAATCAAGGACTCCATTGTTTATTAAATTGAATGAATTAATCTTATCGATGGTCTAGGGGCATTTTTTTCATAATGAATATAGTTATTAAGAAAGAAATAGAAGTTAATTTCAAGGTCATTCCATGAAAAATAGTCCTGGTAACAACAAGAGGAGCCTAATTAACAAGAGGTGATTAGAAATTCTCATTATTTAGGATTTACACTAGTTAACTTTTGTACGAAATGCAAACCATGATTAATGGCACCTTTGGATGATGGATTTAAATAGATTTGGAGATTTATTGGTGTATATACTTGTTTGATTCAATTAATATAGTAGGTTGTTTAGCTACATGTGTTATATTTCATGATCAATGTATCAAAAAGTGGCTTTGGAATCAAAAGAGGAGGCTTGTTATCCAAAAATGATGCGAGGAACTCTCTATTTTTGAATTCAACAAGAAATGCAATTCAAAATTAAGGACTCCATTGTTTGTTAAATTGAATGAATTCATGTAATTGATAGTCCACGTGCATTTTTTTCATAATGAATATAGTTATTTAGAAAGAAACACAAGTTAATTTCAAGGTTATTGCATGAAAAATAGTCCTGGTAACAACAAGATGAGCCTAATGAACATGAGGTGATTAGAAATTCTCATTATTTTGGAATTAAACCAGTTAACATTGGTATGAAATGCAAACCATGACGAATGGCACATTTAGGTGATGGATTTATATAGATTTGGAGTTTTATTGGTGTTTATACATGTTTGATTCAATTAATATACTAGGTTGTTTAATCACATGTGTTATATTTCATGATCAATGTATCAAAAAGTGTGTCTGGAATCAAAAGAGGAAAGTTGCTACCTTGAAATGATGAGAGGATCTCTCTATTTTTGAATTCAACAATAAATATCTATAAGAAATGCAATTCAAAATGATGGACTCCATTATTTGTTAAATTGAATGAATTAATCTTATAGATGGTCCATGGGCATTTTTTTCATAATGAATATAGTTATTAAGAAAGAAACACAAGTTAATTTCAAGGTTATTGCATGAAGAATAGTCCTGGTAACAACAAGAGGCACCTAATTAATATGAGGTGATTAGAAATTCTCATTGTTTTGTAATTAAACCAGTTAACTTTGGTATGAAATGCAAACCATGATGAATGGCACCTGTGGGTGATGGATTTAAATAGATTTCGAGCTTTGTTGATGTATATGCTTGTTTGATTCCATTAATATATTAGGTTGTTTAGCCACATGTGTTATATTTCATGATCAGTATATCAAAAAGTGGCTTTGGAATCAAAAGAGGAGCCTTGTTAACCAAAAATGATGCTGGAAACTCCCTATTTTTGAATTCAACAATTAATATCAACAATTAATATGAAAAATAGTCCTGGTAACAACAAGAGGAGCCTCATTATTTTGGAATTAAACCAGTTAACATTTGTACGAAATGCAAACCATGATGAATGACACCTTTGGGTGATGGATTTAAATAGATTTGGAGTATTGTTTGTATTTATACATGTTTGATTCAATTAATATACTAGGTTGTTTAGCCACATGTGTTATATTTCACGATCAATGTATCAAAAAGTGTGTTTGAAAGCAAAAGAGGAATCTTGCCAACCAGAAATGATGCGAGGAACTCTCTATTTTTGCATTGAACAATTAATAGCTATAAGAAATGCAATTAAAAATCAAGGACTCCATTGTTTGTTAAATTGAATGAATTCATGTAATTGATGGTCCACAAGCATGTTTTTCATAATGGATATAGTTGTTAAGAAGGAATCAACATTTAATTTCAAGGTTATTGCACGAAAAATAGTCCTGGTAAAAACAAGATAAGCGTAATTAACATTAGGTGATTAGAATGTCTCATTATTTAGGAATTAAACCAGTTAACATTTGTACGAAATGCAAATCATGATGAATGGCACCTTTGGATGATGGATTTAAATAGAATTCAAGATTTATTGGTGTATATACTTGTTTGATTCAATTAATATACTAGGTTGTTAAGCCACATGTGTTATATTTCATGATCAATTTATCAAAAAGTGGCTGTGCAATCAAAAGACGAGTATTGTTAACCAAAAATGATGCGAGGAACTCTCTAATTTTGAATTCAACAATTAATATCAATAAGAAATGCAATTCAAAATCAAGGACTCCATTGTTTGTTAAATTAAATGAATTCATGTAATTGATGGTCCACATGCATTTTTTTAATAATTAATATAGTTATTTAGAAAGAAACAAAAGTTAATTACAAGGTTCTTGCATAAAAAATAGTCCTGGTAACAACAAGAGGAGCCTAATTAACATGAGGTGATTAGAAATTCTCATTATTTAGGAATTAAACAAGTTAACATTTGTATGAAATGCAAACCATGATGAATGGCACCTTTGGGTGATGGATTTAAATAGATTTGGAGTATTGTTTGTATTTATACATGTTTGATTCAATTAATATACTAGGTTGTTTAGCCACATGTGTTATATTTCATGATCAATGTATCAAAAAGTGTGTTTGAAAGCAAAAGAGGAAACTTCCTAGCCAGAAATGATGCGAGGAACTCTCTCTTTTTGAATTCAACAATTAATATCAATAAGAAATGCAATTCAAAATCAAGGACTCCATTGTTTGTGAAATTGAATGAATTCATGTAATTGATGGTCCACGTGCATTGTTTTCATAATGAATATAGTTATTAATAAAGAAACAAAATTAATTACAAGGTTATTGCATGAAAAATAGTCCTGGTAACAACAAGAGGAGCCTAATTAACATGAGGTGATTAGAAATTCTCATTATTTTAGAATTAAACTAGTTAACATTGGTATGAAATGCAAACCATGATGAATGGCACATTTGGGTGATGGATTTATATAGATTTGGAGTTTTATTGGTGTTTATGCATGTTTGATTCAATTAATATACTAGGTTGTTTAGCCACATGTGTTATATTTCATGATCAATGTATCAAAAAGTGGGTTTGAAATCAAAAGAGGAGCCTTGTTAACCAAAAATGATGCGAGGAACTCTCTACTTTTGAATTCAACAATTAATATCAAGAAGAAATGAAATTCAAAATCAAGGACTCCATTGTTTGTTAAATTGAATGAATTCATGTAATTGATGGTCCACGTGCATTTTTTTCATAATGAATACAGTTATTAAGAAAGAAACAAAAGTTAATTACAAGGTTCTTGCATGAAAAATAGTCCTGGTAACAACAAGAGGAGCCTAATTAACATGAGGTGATTAGAAATTCTCATTATTTAGGAATTAAACAAGTTAACATTTGTATGAAATGCAAACCATGATGAATGGCACCTTTGGGTGATGGATTTAAATAGATTTGGAGTATTGTTTGTTTTTATACATGTTTGATTCAATTAATATACTAGGTTGTTTAACCACATGTGTTATATTTCATGATCAATGTATCAAAAAGTGTGTTTGAAAGCAAAAGAGGAAACTTCCTAACCAGAAATGATGCGAGGAACTCTCTCTTTTTGAATTCAACAATTAATATCAATAAGAAATGCAATTCAAAATCAAGGACTCCATTGTTTGTGAAATTGAATGAATTCATGTAATTAATGGTCCACGTGCATTTTTTTCATAATGACTATAGTTATTAATAAAGAAACAAAATTAATTACAAGGTTATTGCATGAAAAATAGTCTTGGTAACGACAAGAGGAGCCTAATTAACATGAGGTGATTAGAAATTCTCATTATTTTGGAATTAAACTAGTTAACATTGGTATGAAATGCAAACCATGACGAATGGCACATTTGGGTGATGGATTTATATAGATTTGGAGTTTTATTGGTGTTTATGCATGTTTGATTCAATTAATATACTAGGTTGTTTAGCCATATGTGTTATATTTCATGATCAATGTATCTAACAGTGTGTTTGGAATAGAAAGAGGAAAGTTGCTACCTTGGAATGATGGGAGGATCTCTCTATTTTTGAATTGAACAATTAATGTCTATAAGAAATGCAATTGAAATCCAAGGACTCCATTGTTTGTTAAATTCAATGAATTCATATAATTGATGGTCCACTTGCATTTTTTTCATAATGAATATAGTTATTAAGAAAGAAACAAAAGTTAATTACAAGGTTATTATATGAAAAATAGTCCTGGTAACAGCAAGAGGAGCCTAATTAACATGAGGTGATTAGAAATTCTCATTATTTTGGAATTAAACCAGTTAACATTTGTATGAAATGCAAACCATGGCGAATGGCACCTTTGGGTGATGGATTTAAATAGATTTGGAGTATTGTTTGTATTTATACATGTTTGATTCAATTAATATACTAGGTTGTTTAGCCACATGTGTTATATTTCATGATCAATGTATCAAAAAGTGTGTTTGGAAAAAAAGGAGGAAAGCTGCTAACTAGAAATGATGGGAGGAACTCTCTCTTTTTGAATTCAACAATTAATATCAATAAGAAATGCAATTCAAAATCAAGGACTCGCTTGTTTGTTAAATTGAATGAATTCATGTAATTGATGGTCCACAAGCATTTTTTTAATAATGAATATATTTCTTAATAAGGAATCAACATTTAATTTCAAGGTTAATGCACGAAAAATAGTCCTCCTAAAAACAAGATAAGCGTAATTAACATTAGGTGATTAGAATATCTCATTATTTAGGAATTAATCCAGTTAACATTTGTACCAAATGCAAACCATGATGAATGGCACCTTTGGATGATGGATTTAAATAGAATTCAAGATTTATTGGTGTATATAATTGTTTGATTCAATTAATATAGTAGGTTGTTTAGCTACATGTGTTATATTTCATGATCAATGTATCAAAAAGTGTATTTGGAATCAAAAGAGGAAAGTTGCTACCTTGAAATGATGGGAGGATCTCTCTATTTTTGAATTCAACAATTAATATCTATAAGAAATGCAATTCAAAATCAAGGAATCCATTGTTTGTTAAATTGAATGAATTCATGTAATTGATGGTCCACGTGCATTTTTTTCATAATGAATATAGGTATTAAGAAAGAAACAAAAGTTAATTTCAAGGTTATTGCATGAAAAATAGTCTTGGTAATAACAAGAGGAGCCTAATTAACATGTGGTGATTAGAAATTCTCATTATTTAGGAATTAAACCAGTTAACATTTGTACGAAATGCAAACCATGACGAATGGCACATTTGGATGATGGATTTATATAGAATTGGTGTTTATACATGTTTGATTCAATTAATATACTAGGTTGTTTAGCCACATGTGTTATATTTCATGATCAATGTATCAAAAAAAGTGGCTGTGGAATCAAAAGACGAGTCTTGTTAACCAAAAATGATGCAAGGAACACGCTAATTTTGAATTCAACAATTAACATCAATAAGAAATGCAATTCAAAATTAAGGACTCCATTGTTTGTTAAATTGAATGAATTCATGTAATTGATTGTCCACGTGCATTTTTTTCATAATGAATATAGTTATTAAGAAAGAAACAAAAGAAAATTACAAGGTTATTGCATGAAAAATAGTCTTGGTAACAACAAGAGGAGCCTAATTAACATGAGGTGATTAGAAATTCTCATTATTTAGGAATTAAACCAGTTAACATTTGTACGAAATGCAAACCATGACGAATGGCACATTTGGATGATGGATTTATATAGAATTGGTGTTTTATTGGTGTTTATACATGTTTCATTCAATTAATATACTGGGTTATTTAGCCACATGTGTTATATTTCATGATCAATGTATCAAAAAGTGTGTTTGAAAGCAAAAGAGGCAACTTCCTAACCAGAAATGATGCGAGGAACTCTCTCTTTTTGAATTCAACAATTAATATTTATAAGAAATGCAATTCAAAATCAAGGACTCCATTGTTTGTTAAATTGAATGAATTCATGTAATTGATGGTCCACGTGCATTTTTTTCATAATGAATATAGTTATTAAGAAAGAAACAAAAGTAAATTTCAAGGTTATTGCATGAAAAATAGTCCTGGTAACAACAAGAGAAGCCTAATTAACATGAGGTGATTAGAAATTCTCATTATTTAGGAATTAAACAAGTTAACATTTGTATGAAATGCAAACCATGATGAATGGCAACTTTGGGTGATGGATTTAAATAGATTTGGAGTATTGTTTGTATTTATACATGTTTGATACAATTAATATACTAGGTTATTTAGCCACGTGTATTATATTTCATGATCAATGTATCAAAATGTGCGTTCCGAAATAAAGGGGGAAAGCTGCTAACCAGAAATGATGAGAGGAACTCTCTCTTTTTGAATTCAACAATTAATATCAATAAGAAATGCAATTCAAAATGAAGGACTCCATTGTTTGTTAAATTGAATGAATTCATGTAATTGATGGTCCACAAGCATTTTTTTTTCATAATGAATATAGTTCTTAAGAAGGAATCAACATTTAATTTCAAGGTTATTGCACGAAAAAATAGTCCTGGTAAAAACAAGATAAGCGTAATTAACATTAGGTGATTAGAATGTCTCATTATTTAGGAATTAAACCAGTTAACATTTGTACGAAATGCAAACCATGATGAATGGCACCTTTGGATGATGGATTTAAATAGAATTCAAGATTTATTGGTGTATATACTTGTTTGATTCAATTAATATACTAGGTTGTTTAGCCACATGTGTCATATTTCATGATCAATGTATCAAAAAGTGTGTTTGAAAGCAAAAGAGGAAACTTACTAACCAGAAATGATGCGAGGAGCTCTCTATTTTTTTAATTCAACAATTAATATCTATAAGAAATGCAATTCAAAATCAAGGACTCCATTGTTTGTTAAATTGAATGAATTCATGTAATTGATGGTCCACGTGCATTTTTTTCATAATGAATATAGGTATCAAGAAAGAAACAAAAGTTAATTTCAAGGTTATTGCATGAAAAATAGTCTTGGTAATAACAAGAGGAGCCTAATTAACATGTGGTGATTAGAAATTCTCATTATTTAGGAATTAAACCAGTTAACATTTG
Organism: Ceriops zippeliana; assembly: GCA_037897445.1. Lineage (NCBI taxonomy): Eukaryota > Viridiplantae > Streptophyta > Magnoliopsida > Malpighiales > Rhizophoraceae > Ceriops > Ceriops zippeliana. Next base: position 109,627 of record JBAPLH010001247.1, on the reverse strand, counting down.
TACGAAATGCAAACCATGACGAATGGCACATTTGGATGATGGATTTATATAGAATTGGTGTTTTATTGGTGTTTATACATGTTTGATTCAATTAATATACTAGGTTGTTTAGCCACATGTGTTATATTTCATGATCAATGTATCAAAAAGTGGCTGTGGAATCAAAAGACGAGTCTTGTTAACCAAAAATGATGCAAGGAACTCGCTAATTTTGAATTCAACAATTAACATCAATAAGAAATGCAATTCAAAATTAAGGACTCCATTGTTTGTTAAATTGAATGAATTCATGTAATTGATTGTCCACGTGCATTTTTTTCATAATGAATATAGTTATTAAGAAAGAAACAAAAGAAAATTACAAGGTTATTGCATGAAAAATAGTCTTGGTAACAACAAGAGGAGCCTAATTAACATGAGGTGATTAGAAATTCTCATTATTTAGGAATTAAACCAGTTAACATTTGTACGAAATGCAAACCATGACGAATGGCACATTTGGATGATGGATTTATATAGAATTGGTGTTTTATTGGTGTTTATACATGTTTGATTCAATTAATATACTAGGTTGTTTAGCCACATGTGTTATATTTCATGATCAATGTATCAAAAAGTGGCTGTGGAATCAAAAGACGAGTCTTGTTAACCAAAAATGATGCAAGGAACTCGCTAATTTTGAATTCAACAATTAACATCAATAAGAAATGCAATTCAAAATTAAGGACTCCATTGTTTGTTAAATTGAATGAATTCATGTAATTGATTGTCCACGTGCATTTTTTTCATAATGAATATAGTTATTAAGAAAGAAACAAAAGAAAATTACAAGGTTATTGCATGAAAAATAGTCTTGGTAACAACAAGAGGAGCCTAATTAACATGAGGTGATTAGAAATTCTCATTATTTAGGAATTAAACCAGTTAACATTTGTACGAAATGCAAACCATGACGAATGGCACATTTGGATGATGGATTTATATAGAATTGGTGTTTTATTGGTGTTTATACATGTTTCATTCAATTAATATACTGGGTTATTTAGCCACATGTGTTATATTTCATGATCAATGTATCAAAAAGTGTGTTTGAAAGCAAAAGAGGAAACTTCGTAACCAGAAATGATGCGAGGAACTCTCTCTTTTTGAAGTCAACAATTAATATTTATAAGAAATGCAATTCAAAATCAAGGACTCCATTGTTTGTTAAATTGAATGAATTCATGTAATTGATGGTCCACGTGCATTTTTTTCATAATGAATATAATTATTAAGAAAGAAACAAAAGTAAATTTCAAGGTTATTGCATGAAAAATAGTCCTGGTAACAACAAGAGAAGCCTAATTAACATGAGGTGATTAGAAATTCTCATTATTTAGGAATTAAACAAGTTAACATTTGTATGAAATGCAAACCATGATGAATGGCAACTTTGGGTGATGGATTTAAATAGATTTGGAGTATTGTTTGTATTTATACATGTTTGATACAATTAATATACTAGGTTATTTAGCCACGTGTATTATATTTCATGATCAATGTATCAAAATGTGCGTTTCGAAATAAAGGGGGAAAGCTGCTAACCAGAAATGATGAGAGGAACTCTCTCTCTTTGAATTCAACAATTAATATCAATAAGAAATGCAATTCAAAATGAAGGACTCCATTGTTTGTTAAATTGAATGAATTCATGTAATTGATGGTCCACAAGCATTTTTTTCATAATGAATATAGTTCTTAAGAAGGAATCAACATTTAATTTCAAGGTTATTGCATGAAAAATAGTCCTGGTAAAAACAAGATAAGCGTAATTAACATTAGGTGATTAGAATGTCTCATTATTTAGGAATTAAACCAGTTAACATTTGTACGAAATGCAAACCATGATGAATGGCACCTTTGGATGATGGATTTAAATAGAATTCAAGATTTATTGGTGTATATACTTGTTTGATTCAATTAATATACTAGGTTGTTTAGCCACATGTGTCATATTTCATGATCAATGTATCAAAAAGTGTGTTTGAAAGCAAAAGAGGAAACTTACTAACCAGAAATGATGCGAGGAGCTCTCTATTTTTTAATTCAACAATTAATATCTATAAGAAATGCAATTCAAAATCAAGGACTCCATTGTTTGTTAAATTGAATGAATTCATGTAATTGATGGTCCACGTGCATTTTTTTCATAATGAATATAGGTATTAGGAAAGAAACAAAAGTTAATTTCAAGGTTATTGCATGAAAAATAGTCTTGGTAATAACAAGAGGAGCCTAATTAACATGTGGTGATTAGAAATTCTCATTATTTAGAAATTAAACCAGTTAACATTTGTACGAAATGCAAACCATGACGAATGGCACATTTGGATGATGGATTTATATAGAATTGGTGTTTTATTGGTGTTTATACATGTTTGATTCAATTAATATACTAGGTTGTTTAGCCACATGTGTTATATTTCATGATCAATGTATCAAAAAGTGGCTGTGGAATCAAAAGACGAGTCTTGTTAACCAAAAATGATGCAAGGAACACGCTAATTTTGAATTCAACAATTAACATCAATAAGAAATGCAATTCAAAATTAAGGACTCCATTGTTTGTTAAATTGAATGAATTCATGTAATTGATTGTCCACGTGCATTTTTTTTCATAATGAATATAGTTATTAAGAAAAGAAACAAAAGAAAATTACAAGGTTATTGCATGAAAAATAGTCTTGGTAACAACAAGAGCAGCCTAATTAACATGAGGTGATTAGAAATTCTCATTATTTAGGAATTAAACCAGTTAACATTTGTACGAAATGCAAACCATGACGAATGGCACATTTGGATGATGGATTTATATAGAATTGGTGTTTTATTGGTGTTTATACATGTTTCATTCAATTAATATACTGGGTTATTTAGCCACATGTGTTATATTTCATGATCAATGTATCAAAAAGTGTGTTTGAAAGCAAAAGAGGCAACTTCCTAACCAGAAATGATGCGAGGAACTCTCTCTTTTTTGAATTCAACAATTAATATTTATAAGAAATGCAATTCAAAATCAAGGACTCCATTGTTTGTTAAATTGAATGAATTCATGTAATTGATGGTCCACGTGCATTTTTTTCATAATGAATATAGTTATTAAGAAAGAAACAAAAGTAAATTTCAAGGTTATTGCATGAAAAATAGTCCTGGTAACAACAAGAGAAGCCTAATTAACATGAGGTGATTAGAAATTCTCATTATTTAGGAATTAAACAAAGTTAACATTTGTATGAAATGCAAACCATGATGAATGGCAACTTTGGGTGATGGATTTAAATAGATTTGGAGTATTGTTTGTATTTATACATGTTTGATACAATTAATATACTAGGTTATTTAGCCACGTGTATTATATTTCATGATCAATGTATCAAAATGTGCGTTTCGAAATAAAGGGGGAAAGCTGCTAACCAGAAATGATGAGAGGAACTCTCTCTTTTTGAATTCAACAATTAATATCAATAAGAAATGCAATTCAAAATGAAGGACTCCATTGTTTGTTAAATTGAATGAATTCATGTAATTGATGGTCCACAAGCATTTTTTTCATAATGAATATAGTTCTTAAGAAGGAATCAACATTTAATTTCAAGGTTATTGCACGAAAAATAGTCCTGGTAAAAACAAGATAAGCGTAATTAACATTAGGTGATTAGAATGTCTCATTATTTAGGAATTAAACCAGTTAACATTTGTACGAAATGCAAACCATGATGAATGGCACCTTTGGATGATGGATTTAAATAGAATTCAAGATTTATTGGTGTATATACTTGTTTGATTCAATTAATATACTAGGTTGTTTAGCCACATGTGTCATATTTCATGATCAATGTATCAAAAAGTGTGTTTGAAAGCAAAAGAGGAAACTTACTAACCAGAAATGGTGCGAAAAACTCTCTATTTTTGAATTCAAAAATTAAGATCTATAAGAAATGCAATTCAAAATCAAGGACTCCATTGTTTGTTAAATTGAATGAATTCATGTAATTGATGGTCCACGTGCGTTTTTTTCATAATGAATATAGGTATTAAGAAAGAAACAAAAGTTAATTTCAAGGTTATTGCATGAAAAATAGTCTTGGTAATAACAAGAGGAGCCTAATTAACATGTGGTGATTAGAAATTCTCATTATTTAGGAATTAAACCAGTTAACATTTGTACGAAATGCAAACCTTGACGAATGGCACATTTGGATGATGGATTTATATAGAATTGGTGTTTTATTGGTGTTTATACATGTTTGATTCAATTAATATAATAGGTTGTTTAGCCACATGTGTTATATTTCATGATCAATGTATCAAAAAGTGGCTGTGGAATCAAAAGACGAGTCTTGTTAACGAAAAATGATGCAAGGAACTCGCTAATTTTGAATTCAACAATTAACATCAATAAGAAATGCAATTCAAAATTAAGGACTCCATTGTTTGTTAAATTGAATGAATTCATGTAATTGATTGTCCACGTGCATTTTTTTCATAATGAATATAGTTATTAAGAAAGAAACAAAAGAAAATTACAAGGTTATTGCATGAAAAATAGTCTTGGTAACAACAAGAGCAGCCTAATTAACATGAGGTGATTAGAAATTCTCATTATTTAGGAATTAAACCAGTTACCATTTGTACGAAATGCAAACCATGACGAATGGCACATTTGGATGATGGATTTATATAGAATTGGTGTTTTATTGGTGTTTATACATGTTTCATTCAATTAATATACTGGGTTATTTAGCCACATGTGATATATTTCATGATCAATGTATCAAAAAGTGTGTTTGAAAGCAAAAGAGGAAACTTCCTAACCAGAAATGATGCCAGGAACTCTCTCTTTTTGAATTCAACAATTAATATTTATAAGAAATGCAATTCAAAATCAAGGACTCCATTGTTTGTTAAATTGAATGAATTCATGTAATTGATGGTCCACGTGCATTTTTTTCATAATGAATATAGTTATTAAGAAAGAAACAAAATTAAATTTCAAGGTTATTGCATGAAAAATAGTCCTGGTAACAATAAGAGAAGCCTAATTAACATGAGGTGATTAGAAATTCTCATTATTTAGGAATTAAACAAGTTAACATTTGTATGAAATGCAAACCATGATGAATGGCAACTTTGGGTGATGGATTTAAATAGATTTGGAGTATTGTTTGTATTTATACATGTTTGATACAATTAATATACTAGGTTATTTAGCCACGTGTATTATATTTCATGATCAATGTATCTAAATGTGCGTTTCGAAATAAAGGGGGAAAGCTGCTAACCAGAAATGATGAGAGGAACTCTCTCTTTTTGAATTCAACAATTAATATCAATAAGAAATGCAATTCAAAATGAAGGACTCCATTGTTTGTTAAATTGAATGAATTCATGTAATTGATGGTCCACAAGCATTTTTTTTCATAATGAATATAGTTCTTAAGAAGGAATCAACATTTAATTTCAAGGTTATTGCACGAAAAAATAGTCCTGGTAAAAACAAGATAAGCGTAATTAACATTAGGTGATTAGAATGTCTCATTATTTAGGAATTAAACCAGTTAACATTTGTACGAAATGCAAACCATGATGAATGGCACCTTTGGATGATGGATTTAAATAGAATTCAAGATTTATTGGTGTATATACTTGTTTGATTCAATTAATATACTAGGTTGTTTAGCCACATGTGTCATATTTCATGATCAATGTATCAAAAAGTGTATTTGGAATCAAAAGAGCAAAGTTGCTACCTTGAAATGATGGGAGGATCTCTCTATTTTTGAATTCAACAATTAATATCTATAAGAAATGCAATTCAAAATCAAGGACTCCATTGTTTGTTAAATTGAATGAATTCATGTAATTGATGGTCCACGTGCATTTTTTTCATAATGAATATAGGTATTAAGAAAGAAACAAAAGTTAATTTCAAGGTTATTGCATGAAAAATAGTCTTGGTAATAACAAGAGGAGCCTAATTAACATGTGGTGATTAGAAATTCTCATTATTTAGGAATTAAACCAGTTAACATTTGTACGAAATGCAAACCATGACGAATGGTACATTTGGATGATGGATTTATATAGAATTGGTGTTTTATTGGTGTTTATACATGTTTGATTCAATTAATATACTAGGTTGTTTAGCCACATGTGTTATATTTCATGATCAATGTATCAAAAAGTGGCTGTGGAATCAAAAGACGAGTCTTGTTAACCAAAAATGATGCAAGGAACACGTTAATTTTGAATTCAACAATTAACATCAATAAGAAATGCAATTCAAAATTAAGGAGTCCATTGTTTGTTAAATTGAATGAATTCATGTAATTGATGGTCCACGTACATTTTTTTCATAATGAATATAGGTATTAAGAAAGAAACAAAAGTTAATTTCAAGGTTATTGCATGAAAAATAGTCTTGGTAATAACAAGAGGAGCCTAATTAACATGAGGTGATTAGAAATTCTCATTATTTAGGAATTAAACCAGTTAACATTTGTATGAAATGCAAACCATGATGAATGGCACCTTTGGATGATGGATTTAAATAGATTTGGAGATTTATTGGTGCATATACTTGTTTGATTCAATTAATATAGTAGCTTGTTTAGCTACATGTGTTATATTTCATGGTCAATGTATCAAAAAGTGGCTTTGGAATCAAAAGAGGAGCCTTGTTAACCACAAAAGATGCGAGGAACACTCTATTTTTGAGTTCAACAATTAATTTTAACAAGAAATGCAATTCAAAATCAAGGACTCCATTGTTTGTTAAATTGAATGAATTCATGTAATTGATAGTCCACGTGCATTTTTTTCATAATGAATATAGTTATTAAGAAAGAAACACAAGTTAATTTCAAGGTTATTGCATGAAAAATAGTCCTGGTAACAACAAGAGGCGCCTAATTAACATAAGGTGATTAGAAATTCTCATTATTTTGGAATGAAACCAGTTAACATTGGTATGAAATGCAAACCATGACGAATGGCACCTGTGGGTGATGGATTTAAATAGATTTTGAGTTTTGTTGATGTATATGCTTGTTTGATTCCATTAATATAGTAGGTTGTTTAGCCACATGTGTTTTACTTCATGATCAATGTATCAAAAAATGGTTTTGGAATCAAAATAGGAGCGTTGTTAACCAAAAATGATGCCAGGAACTCTCTATTTTTGAATTCAACAATTAATATCAACAAGAAATGCAATTCAAAATCAAGGACTCCATTGTTTGTTACATTCAATGAATTCATGTAATTGATGGTCCACGTGCATTTTTTTCATAATGAATATAGTTATTAAGAAAGAATCAAAAGTAAATTACAAGGTTATTGCATGAAAAATAGTCCTGGTAACAACAAGAGGAGCCTAATTAACATGAAGTGATTAGAAATTCTCATTATTTAGGAATTAAACCAGTTAAAATTTGTACGAAATACATACCATGATGAATGGCAGCTGTGGGTGATGGATTTAAATAGATTTCGAGTTTTGTTGATGTATATGCTTGTTTGATTAAATTAATATACTAGGTTGTTTAGCCACATGTGTTATATTTCATGATCAATGTATCAAAAAGTGGTTTTGGAATCAAGAGAGGAGCCTTGTTAACCAAAAATTATTCGAGGAACTCTCTATTTTTGAATTCAACAATTAATATCAATAAAAAATGCGATTCAAAATCAAGGACTCCATTGTTTGTTAAATTGAATGAATTAATCTTATAGATGGCCCAGGGCCATTTTTTTCATAATGAATATAGTTATTAAGAAAGAAACACAAGTTAATTTCAAGGTTATTGCATGAAAAATAGTCCTGGTAACAACAAGAGGCGCCTAATTAACATGAGGTGATGAGAAATTCTCATTATTTTTGAATTAAACCAGTTAACATTGGTATGAAATGCAAACCATGACGAATGGCACCTGTGGGTGATGGATTTAAATAGATTTCGAGTTTTGTTGATGTATATGCTTGTTTGATTCCATTAATATAGTAGGTTGTTTAGCCACATGTGTTTTATTTCATGATCAATGTATAAAAAAATGGTTTTGGAATCAAAATAGGAGCCTTGTTAACCAAAAATGATGCCAGGAACTCTCTATTTTTGAATTCAACAATTAATATCAACAAGAAATGCAATTCAAAATCAAGGACTCCATTGTTTGTTACATTCAATGAATTCATGTAATTGATGGTCCACGTGCATTTTTTTCATAATGAATATAGTTATTAAGAAAGAATCAAAAGTAAATTACAAGGTTATTGCATGAAAAATAGTCCTGGTAACAACAAGAGGAGCCTAATTAACATGAAGTGATTAGAAATTCTCATTATTTAGGAATTAAACCAGTTAACATTTGTACGAAATGCATACCATGATGAATGGCAGCTGTGGGTGATGGATTTAAATAGATTTCGAGTTTTGTTGATGTATATGCTTGTTTGATTAAATTAATATACTAGGTTGTTTAGCCACATGTGTGTTATATTTCATGATCAATGTATCAAAAAGTGGTTTTGGAATCAAGAGAGGAGCCTTGTTAACCAAAAATTATTCGAGGAACTCTCTATTTTTGAATTCAACAATTAATATCAATAAAAAATGCGATTCAAAATCAAGGACTCCATTGTTTGTTAAATTGAATGAATTAATCTTATAGATGGCCCAGGGCCATTTTTTTCATAATGAATATAGTTATTAAGAAAGAAACACAAGTTAATTTCAAGGTCATTCCATGAAAAATAGTCTTGGTAACAACAAGAGGAGCCTAATTAACATGAGGTGATTAGAAATTCTCATTATTTAGGATTTACACTAGTTAACTTTTGTACGAAATGCAAACCATGATGAATGGCACCTTTGGATGATGGATTTAAATAGATTTGGAGATTTATTGGTGCATATGCTTGTTTCATTCAATTAATATAGTAGCTTGTTTAGCTACATGTGTTATATTTCATGATCAATGTATCAAAAAATGGCTTTCGCATCAAAAGAGGAGCCTTGTTAACAAAAAAATGATGCGAGGAACTCTCTATTTTTGAATTCAACAATTAATTTCAACAAGAAATGCAATTCAAAATCAAGGACTCCATTGTTTGTTAAATTGAATGGATTCAAGTAATTGATAGTCCATGTGCATTTTTTTTCATAATGAATATAGGTATTGAGAAAGAAACAAAAGTTAATTTCAAGGTTATTGAATGAAAAATAGTGTTGGTAACAACAAGAGGAACCTAATTAACATGAGGTGATTTGAAATTCTCATTATTTAGGAATTAAACCAGTTAGCATTTGTATGAAATGCAAACCATGATGAATGGCACCTTTGGGTGATGGATTTAAATAGTTTTGGAGTATTGTTTGTATTTATACATGTTTGATTCAATTAATATACTAGGTTATTTAGCCACATGTATTATATTTCATGATCAATGTATCAAAATGTGTGTTTGAAAATAAAGGAGGAAAGCTGCTAACCAAAAATGATGGGAGGAACTCTCTCTTTTTAAATTCAACAATTAATATCAATAAGAAATGCAATTCAAAATCATGGACTCCATTGTTTGTTAAATTGAATGAATTCATGTAATTGATGGTCCACAAGCATTTTTTTCATAATGAATATAGTTCTTAAGAAGGAATCAACATTTAATTTCAAGGTTATTGCACAAAAATTAGTCCTGGTAAAAACAAGATAAGCGTAATTAACATTAGATGATTAGAATGTCTCATTATTTAGAAATTAAACCAGTTAACATTTGTACGAAATGCAAACCATGATGAATGGCAACTTTGGATGATGGATTTAAATAGATTTGGAGATTTATTGGTGCATATACTTGTTTGATTCAATTAATATAGTAGCTTGTTTAGCTACATGTGTTATATTTCATGATCAATGTATCAAAAAGTGGCTTTCGAATCAAAAGAGGAGCCTTCTTAACCAAAAATGATGCGAGGAACTCTCTATTTTCGAATTCAACAATTAATTTCAACAAGAAATGCAATTCAAAATCTAGGACTCCATTGTTTGTTAAATTGAATGAATTCAAGTAATTGATTGTCCACGTGCATTTTTTTTCATAATGAATATAGTTATTTAGATAGAAACACAAGTTAATTTCAAGGTTATTCCATGAAAAATAGTCCTGGTAACAACAAGAGGAGCCTAATTAACATGAGGTGATTAGAAATTCTCATTATTTTGGAATTAAACCAGTTAACATTGGTATGAAATGCAAACCATGACGAATGGCACATTTGGGTGATGGATTTATATAGATTTGGAGTTATTTTGGTGTTTATACATGTTTGATTCAATTAATATACTAGGTTGTTTAGCCACGTGTGTTATATTTCATGATCAGTGTATCAAAAAGTGGCCTTGGAATCAAAAGACGAGCCTTGTTAACCAAAAATGATGCTAGAAACTCTCTATTTTTTAATTCAACAATTAATATCAACAAGAAATGCAATTCAAAATCAAGGACTCAATTGTTTGTTAAGTTGAATGAATTCTTGTAATTGATTGTCCACGTTCATTTTTTTCATAATGAATATAGTTATTTAGAAAGAAACAAAAGAAAATTACAAGGTTATTGCATGAAAAATAGTCTTGGTAACAACAAGAGGAGCCTAATTAACATGAGGTGATTAGAAATTCTCATTATTTAGGAATTAAACCAGTTAACATTTGTACGAAATGCAAACCATGACGAATGGCACATTTGGATGATGGATTTATATAGAATTGGTGTTTTATTGGTGTTTATACATGTTTGATTCAATTAATATACTAGGTTGTTTAGCCACATGTGTTATATTTCATGATCAATGTATCAAAAAGTGGCTGTGGAATCAAAAGACGAGTCTTGTTAACCAAAAATGATGCAAGGAACACGCTAATTTTGAATTCAACAATTAACATCAATAAGAAATGCAATTCAAAATTAAGGACTCCATTGTTTGTTAAATTGAATGAATTCATGTAATTGATTGTCCACGTGCATTTTTTTCATAATGAATATAGTTATTAAGAAAGAAACAAAAGAAAATTACAAGGTTATTGCATGAAAAATAGTCTTGGTAACAACAAGAGGAGCCTAATTAACATGAGGTGATTAGAAATTCTCATTATTTAGGAATTAAACCAGTTAACATTTGTACGAAATGCAAACCATGACGAATGGCACATTTGGATGATGGATTTATATAGAATTGGTGTTTTATTGGTGTTTATACATGTTTCATTCAATTAATATACTGGGTTATTTAGCCACATGTGTTATATTTCATGATCAATGTATCAAAAAGTGTGTTTGAAAGCAAAAGAGGCAACTTCCTAACCAGAAATGATGCGAGGAACTCTCTCTTTTTGAATTCAACAATTAATATTTATAAGAAATGCAATTCAAAATCAAGGACTCCATTGTTTGTTAAATTGAATGAATTCATGTAATTGATGGTCCACGTGCATTTTTTTTTCATAATGAATATAGTTATTAAGAAAGAAACAAAAGTAAATTTCAAGGTTATTGCATGAAAAATAGTCCTGGTAACAACAAGAGAAGCCTAATTAACATGAGGTGATTAGAAATTCTCATTATTTAGGAATTAAACAAGTTAACATTTGTATGAAATGCAAACCATGATGAATGGCAACTTTGGGTGATGGATTTAAATAGATTTGGAGTATTGTTTGTATTTATACATGTTTGATACAATTAATATACTAGGTTATTTAGCCACGTGTATTATATTTCATGATCAATGTATCAAAATGTGCGTTCCGAAATAAAGGGGGAAAGCTGCTAACCAGAAATGATGAGAGGAACTCTCTCTTTTTGAATTCAACAATTAATATCAATAAGAAATGCAATTCAAAATGAAGGACTCCATTGTTTGTTAAATTGAATGAATTCATGTAATTGATGGTCCACAAGCATTTTTTTCATAATGAATATAGTTCTTAAGAAGGAATCAACATTTAATTTCAAGGTTATTGCACGAAAAATAGTCCTGGTAAAAACAAGATAAGCGTAATTAACATTAGGTGATTAGAATGTCTCATTATTTAGGAATTAAACCAGTTAACATTTGTACGAAATGCAAACCATGATGAATGGCACCTTTGGATGATGGATTTAAATAGAATTCAAGATTTATTGGTGTATATACTTGTTTGATTCAATTAATATACTAGGTTGTTTAGCCACATGTGTCATATTTCATGATCAATGTATCAAAAAGTGTGTTTGAAAGCAAAAGAGGAAACTTACTAACCAGAAATGATGCGGGGAGCTCTCTATTTTTTAATTCAACAATTAATATCTATAAGAAATGCAATTCAAAATCAAGGACTCCATTGTTTGTTAAATTGAATGAATTCATGTAATTGATGGTCCACGTGCATTTTTTTCATAATGAATATAGGTATTAAGAAAGAAACAAAAGTTAATTTCAAGGTTATTGCATGAAAAATAGTCTTGGTAATAACAAGAGGAGCCTAATTAACATGTGGTGATTAGAAATTCTCATTATTTAGGAATTAAACCAGTTAACATTTGTACGAAATGCAAACCATGACGAATGGCACATTTGGATGATGGATTTATATAGAATTGGTGTTTTATTGGTGTTTATACATGTTTCATTCAATTAATATACTAGGTTGTTTCGCCACATGTGTTATATTTCATGATCAATGTATCAAAAAGTGGCTGTGGAATCAAAAGACGAGTCTTGTTAACCAAAAATGATGCAAGGAACTCGCTAATTTTGAATTCAACAATTAACATCAATAAGAAATGCAATTCAAAATTAAGGACTCCATTGTTTGTTAAATTGAATGAATTCATGTAATTGATTGTCCACGTGCATTTTTTTCATAATGAATATAGTTATTATGAAAGAAACAAAAGAAAATTACAAGGTTATTGCATGAAAAATAATCTTGGTAACAACAAGAGGAGCCTAATTAACATGAGGTGATTAGAAATTCTCATTATTTAGGAATTAAACCAGTTAACATTTGTACGAAATGCAAACCATGACGAATGGCACATTTGGATGATGGATTTATATAGAATTGGTGTTTTATTGGTGTTTATACATGTTTCATTCAATTAATATACTGGGTTATTTAGCTACATGTGTTATATTTCATGATCAATGTATCAACAAGTGTGTTTGAAAGCAAAAGAGGAAACTTCCTAACCAGAAATGATGCGAGGAACTCTCTCTTTTTGAATTCAACAATTAATATTTATAAGAAATGCAATTCAAAATCAAGGACTCCATTGTTTGTTAAATTGAATGAATTCATGTAATTGATGGTCCACGTGCATTTTTTTCATAATGAATATAGGTATTAAGAAAGAAACAAAAGTTAATTTCAAGGTTATTGCATGAAAAATAGTCTTGGTAATAACAAGAGGAACCTAATTAACATGTGGTGATTAGAAATTCTCATTATTTAGGAATTAAACCAGTTAACATTTGTACGAAATGCAAACCATGACGAATGGCACATTTGGATGATGGATTTATATAGAATTGGTGTTTTATTGGTGTTTATACATGTTTGATTCAATTAATATACTAGGTTGTTTAGCCACATGTGTTATATTTCATGATCAATGTATCAAAAAGTGGCTGTGGAATCAAAAGACGAGTCTTGTTAACCAAAAATGATGCAAGGAACTCGCTAATTTTGAATTCAACAATTAACATCAATAAGAAATGCAATTCAAAATTAAGGACTCCATTGTTTGTTAAATTGAATGAATTCATGTAATTGATTGTCCACGTGCATTTTTTTTCATAATGAATATAGTTATTAAGAAAGAAACAAAAGAAAATTACAAGGTTATTGCATGAAAAATAGTCTCTTGGTAACAACAAGACCAGCCTAATTAACATGAGGTGATTAGAAATTCTCATTATTTAGGAATTAAACCAGTTAACATTTGTACGAAATGCAAACCATGACGAATGGCACATTTGGATGATGGATTTATATAGAATTGGTGTTTTATTGGTGTTTATACATGTTTCATTCAATTAATATACTGGGTTTATTTAGCCACATGTGTTATATTTCATGATCAATGTATCAAAAAGTGTGTTTGAAAGCAAAAGAGGAAACTTCCTAACCAGAAATGATGCGAGGAACTCTCTCTTTTTGAATTCAACAATTAATATTTATAAGAAATGCAATTCAAAATCAAGGACTCCATTGTTTGTTAAATTGAATGAATTCATGTAATTGATGGTCCACGTGCATTTTTTTCATAATGAATATAGTTATTAAGAAAGAAACAAAAGTAAATTTCAAGGTTATTGCATGAAAAATAGTCCTGGTAACAACAAGAGAAGCCTAATTAACATGAGGTGATTAGAAATTCTCATTATTTAGGAATTAAACAAGTTAACATTTGTATGAAATGCAAACCATGATGAATGGCAACTTTGGGTGATGGATTTAAATAGATTTGGAGTATTGTTTGTATTTATACATGTTTGATACAATTAATATACTAGGTTATTTAGCCACGTGTATTATATTTCATGATCAATGTATCAAAATGTGCATTTCGAAATAAAGGGGGAAAGCTGCTAACCAGAAATGATGAGAGGAACTCTCTCTTTTTGAATTCAACAATTAATATCAATAAGAAATGCAATTCAAAATGAAGGACTCCATTGTTTGTTAAATTGAATGAATTCATGTAATTGATGGTCCACAAGCATTTTTTTCATAATGAATATAGTTCTTAAGAAGGAATCAACATTTAATTTCAAGGTTATTGCACGAAAAATAGTCCTGGTAAAAACAAGATAAGCGTAATTAACATTAGGTGATTAGAATGTCTCATTATTTAGGAATTAAACCAGTTAACATTTGTACGAAATGCAAACCATGATGAATGGCACCTTTGGATGATGGATTTAAATAGAATTCAAGATTTATTGGTGTATATACTTGTTTGATTCAATTAATATACTAGGTTGTTTAGCCACATGTGTCATATTTCATGATCAATGTATCAAAAAGTGTGTTTGAAAACAAAAGAGGAAACTTACTAACCAGAAATGATGCGAGGAGCTCTCTATTTTTTAATTCAACAATTAATATCTATAAGAAATGCAATTCAAAATCAAGGACTCCATTGTTTGTTAAATTGAATGAATTCATGTAATTGATGGTCCACGTGCATTTTTTTCATAATGAATATAGGTATCAAGAAAGAAACAAAAGTTAATTTCAAGGTTATTGCATGAAAAATAGTCTTGGTAATAACAAGAGGAACCTAATTAACATGTGGTGATTAGAAATTCTCATTATTTAGGAATTAAACCAGTTAACATTTGTACGAAATGCAAACCATGACGAATGGCACATTTGGATGATGGATTTATATAGAATTGGTGTTTTATTGGTGTTTATACATGTTTGATTCAATTAATATACTAGGTTGTTTAGCCACATGTGTTATATTTCATGATCAATGTATCAAAAAGTGGCTGTGGAATCAAAAGACGAGTCTTGTTAACCAAAAATGATGCAAGGAACTCGCTAATTTTGAATTCAACAATTAACATCAATAAGAAATGCAATTCAAAATTAAGGACTCCATTGTTTGTTAAATTGAATGAATTCATGTAATTGATTGTCCACGTGCATTTTTTTCATAATGAATATAGTTATTAAGAAAGAAACAAAAGAAAATTACAAGGTTATTGCATGAAAAATAGTCTTGGTAACAACAAGACCAGCCTAATTAACATGAGGTGATTAGAAATTCTCATTATTTAGGAATTAAACCAGTTAACATTTGTACGAAATGCAAACCATGACGAATGGCACATTTGGATGATGGATTTATATAGAATTGGTGTTTTATTGGTGTTTATACATGTTTCATTCAATTAATATACTGGGTTATTTAGCCACATGTGTTATATTTCATGATCAATGTATCAAAAAGTGTGTTTGAAAGCAAAAGAGGAAACTTCCTAACCAGAAATGATGCGAGGAACTCTCTCTTTTTGAATTAAACAATTAATATTTATAAGAAATGCAATTCAAAATCAAGGACTCCATTGTTTGTTAAATTGAATGAATTCATGTAATTGATGGTCCACGTGCATTTTTTTCATAATGAATATAGTTATTAAGAAAGAAACAAAAGTAAATTTCAAGGTTATTGCATGAAAAATAGTCCTGGTAACAACAAGAGAAGCCTAATTAACATGAGGTGATTAGAAATTCTCATTATTTAGGAATTAAACAAGTTAACATTTGTATGAAATGCAAACCATGATGAATGGCAACTTTGGGTGATGGATTTAAATAGATTTGGAGTATTGTTTGTATTTATACATGTTTGATACAATTAATATACTAGGTTATTTAGCCACGTGTATTATATTTCATGATCAATGTATCAAAATGTGCATTTCGAAATAAAGGGGGAAAGCTGCTAACCAGAAATGATGAGAGGAACTCTCTCTTTTTGAATTCAACAATTAATATCAATAAGAAATGCAATTCAAAATGAAGGACTCCATTGTTTGTTAAATTGAATGAATTCATGTAATTGATGGTCCACAAGCATTTTTTTTCATAATGAATATAGTTCTTAAGAAGGAATCAACATTTAATTTCAAGGTTATTGCACGAAAAAATAGTCCTGGTAAAAAACAAGATAAGCGTAATTAACATTAGGTGATTAGAATGTCTCATTATTTAGGAATTAAACCAGTTAACATTTGTACGAAATGCAAACCATGATGAATGGCACCTTTGGATGATGGATTTAAATAGAATTCAAGATTTATTGGTGTATATACTTGTTTGATTCAATTAATATACTAGGTTGTTTAGCCACATGTGTCATATTTCATGATCAATGTATCAAAAAGTGTGTTTTGAAAGCAAAAGAGGAAACTTACTAACCAGAAATGATGCGAGGAGCTCTCTATTTTTTAATTCAACAATTAATATCTATAAGAAATGCAATTCAAAATCAAGGACTCCATTGTTTGTTAAATTGAATGAATTCATGTAATTGATGGTCCACGTGCATTTTTTTCATAATGAATATAGGTATCAAGAAAGAAACAAAAGTTAATTTCAAGGTTATTGCATGAAAAATAGTCTTGGTAATAACAAAGAGGAGCCTAATTAACATGTGGTGATTAGAAATTCTCATTATTTAGGAATTAAACCAGTTAAACATTTGTACGAAATGCAAACCATGACGAATGGCACATTTGGATGATGGATTTATATAGAATTGGTGTTTTATTGGTGTTTATACATGTTTGATTCAATTAATATACTAGGTTGTTTAGCCACATGTGTTATATTTCATGATCAATGTATCAAAAAGTGGCTGTGGAATCAAAAGACGAGTCTTGTTAACCAAAAATGATGCAAGGAACTCGCTAATTTTGAATTCAACAATTAACATCAATAAGAAATGCAATTCAAAATTAAGGACTCCATTGTTTGTTAAATTGAATGAATTCATGTAATTGATTGTCCACGTGCATTTTTTTCATAATGAATATAGTTATTAAGAAAGAAACAAAAGAAAATTACAAGGTTATTGCATGAAAAATAGTCTTGGTAACAACAAGAGGAGCCTAATTAACATGAGGTGATTAGAAATTCTCATTATTTAGGAATTAAACCAGTTAACATTTGTACGAAATGCAAACCATGACGAATGGCACATTTGGATGATGGATTTATATAGAATTGGTGTTTTATTGGTGTTTATACATGTTTGATTCAATTAATATACTAGGTTGTTTAGCCACATGTGTTATATTTCATGATCAATGTATCAAAAAGTGGCTGTGGAATCAAAAGACGAGTCTTGTTAACCAAAAAATGATGCAAGGAACTCGCTAATTTTGAATTCAACAATTAACATCAATAAGAAAATGCAATTCAAAATTAAGGACTCCATTGTTTGTTAAATTGAATGAATTCATGTAATTGATTGTCCACGTGCATTTTTTTTCATAATGAATATAGTTATTAAGAAAGAAACAAAAGAAAATTACAAGGTTATTGCATGAAAAATAGTCTTGGTAACAACAAGAGGAGCCTAATTAACATGAGGTGATTAGAAATTCTCATTATTTAGGAATTAAACCAGTTAACATTTGTACGAAATGCAAACCATGACGAATGGCACATTTGGATGATGGATTTATATAGAATTGGTGTTTTATTGGTGTTTATACATGTTTCATTCAATTAATATACTGGGTTATTTAGCCACATGTGTTATATTTCATGATCAATGTATCAAAAAGTGTGTTTGAAAGCAAAAGAGGAAACTTTCGTAACCAGAAATGATGCGAGGAACTCTCTCTTTTTGAAGTCAACAATTAATATTTATATAAGAAATGCAATTCAAAAATCAAGGACTCCATTGTTTGTTAAATTGAATGAATTCATGTAATTGATGGTCCACGTGCATTTTTTTCATAATGAATATAGTTATTAAGAAAGAAACAAAAGTAAATTTCAAGGTTATTGCATGAAAAATAGTCCTGGTAACAACAAGAGAAGCCTAATTAACATGAGGTGATTAGAAATTCTCATTATTTAGGAATTAAACAAGTTAACATTTGTATGAAATGCAAACCATGATGAATGGCAACTTTGGGTGATGGATTTAAATAGATTTGGAGTATTGTTTGTATTTATACATGTTTGATACAATTAATATACTAGGTTATTTAGCCACGTGTATTATATTTCATGATCAATGTATCAAAATGTGCATTTCGAATATAAAGGGGGAAAGCTGCTAACCAGAAATGATGAGAGGAACTCTCTCTCTTTTTGAATTCAACAATTAATATCAATAAGAAATGCAATTCAAAATGAAGGACTCCATTGTTTGTTAAATTGAATGAATTCATGTAATTGATGGTCCACAAGCATTTTTTTCATAATGAATATAGTTCTTAAGAAGGAATCAACATTTAATTTCAAGGTTTATTGCACGAAAAATAGTCCTGGTAAAAACAAGATAAGCGTAATTAACATTAGGTGATTAGAATGTCTCATTATTTAGGAATTAAACCAGTTAACATTTGTACGAAATGCAAACCATGATGAATGGCACCTTTGGATGATGGATTTAAATAGAATTCAAGATTTATTGGTGTATATACTTGTTTGATTCAATTAATATACTAGGTTGTTTAGCCACATGTGTCATATTTCATGATCAATGTATCAAAAAGTGTGTTTGAAAGCAAAAGAGGAAACTTACTAACCAGAAATGATGCGAGGAGCTCTCTATTTTTTAATTCAACAATTAATATCTATAAGAAATGCAATTCAAAATCAAGGACTCCATTGTTTGTTAAATTGAATGAATTCATGTAATTGATGGTCCACGTGCATTTTTTTCATAATGAATATAGGTATCAAGAAAGAAACAAAAGTTAATTTCAAGGTTATTGCATGAAAAATAGTCTTGGTAATAACAAGAGGAGCCTAATTAACATGTGGTGATTAGAAATTCTCATTATTTAGGAATTAAACCAGTTAACATTTGTACGAAATGCAAACCATGACGAATGGCACATTTGGATGATGGATTTATATAGAATTGGTGTTTTATTGGTGTTTATACATGTTTGATTCAATTAATATACTAGGTTGTTTAGCCACATGTGTTATATTTCATGATCAATGTATCAAAAAGTGGCTGTGGAATCAAAAGACGAGTCTTGTTAACCAAAAATGATGCAAGGAACTCGCTAATTTTGAATTCAACAATTAACATCAATAAGAAATGCAATTCAAAATTAAGGACTCCATTGTTTGTTAAATTGAATGAATTCATGTAATTGATTGTCCACGTGCATTTTTTTCATAATGAATATAGTTATTAAGAAAGAAACAAAAGAAAATTACAAGGTTATTGCATGAAAAATAGTCTTGGTAACAACAAGAGGAGCCTAATTAACATGAGGTGATTAGAAATTCTCATTATTTAGGAATTAAACCAGTTAACATTTGTACGAAATGCAAACCATGACGAATGGCACATTTGGATGATGGATTTATATAGAATTGGTGTTTTATTGGTGTTTATACATGTTTGATTCAATTAATATACTAGGTTGTTTAGCCACATGTGTTATATTTCATGATCAATGTATCAAAAAGTGGCTGTGGAATCAAAAGACGAGTCTTGTTAACCAAAAATGATGCAAGGAACTCGCTAATTTTTTTGAATTCAACAATTAACATCAATAAGAAATGCAATTCAAAATTAAGGACTCCATTGTTTGTTAAATTGAATGAATTCATGTAATTGATTGTCCACGTGCATTTTTTTTCATAATGAATATAGTTATTAAGAAAGAAACAAAAGAAAATTACAAGGTTATTGCATGAAAAATAGTCTTGGTAACAACAAGAGGAGCCTAATTAACATGAGGTGATTAGAAATTCTCATTATTTAGGAATTAAACCAGTTAACATTTGTACGAAATGCAAACCATGACGAATGGCACATTTGGATGATGGATTTATATAGAATTGGTGTTTTATTGGTGTTTATATACATGTTTCATTCAATTAATATACTGGGTTATTTAGCCACATGTGTTATATTTCATGATCAATGTATCAAAAAGTGTGTTTGAAAGCAAAAGAGGAAACTTCGTAACCAGAAATGATGCGAGGAACTCTCTCTTTTTGAAGTCAACAATTAATATTTATAAGAAATGCAATTCAAAATCAAGGACTCCATTGTTTGTTAAATTGAATGAATTCATGTAATTGATGGTCCACGTGCATTTTTTTTCATAATGAATATAATTATTAAGAAAGAAACAAAAGTAAATTTCAAGGTTATTGCATGAAAAATAGTCCTGGTAACAACAAGAGAAGCCTAATTAACATGAGGTGATTAGAAATTCTCATTATTTAGGAATTAAACAAGTTAACATTTGTATGAAATGCAAACCATGATGAATGGCAACTTTGGGTGATGGATTTAAATAGATTTGGAGTATTGTTTGTGTATTTATACATGTTTGATACAATTAATATACTAGGTTATTTAGCCACGTGTATTATATTTCATGATCAATGTATCAAAATGTGCGTTTCGAAATAAAGGGGGAAAGCTGCTAACCAGAAATGATGAGAGGAAACTCTCTCTCTTTTTGAATTCAACAATTAATATCAATAAGAAATGCAATTCAAAATGAAGGACTCCATTGTTTGTTAAATTGAATGAATTCATGTAATTGATGGTCCACAAGCATTTTTTTTCATAATGAATATAGTTCTTAAGAAGGAATCAACATTTAATTTCAAGGTTATTGCATGAAAAATAGTCCTGGTAAAAACAAGATAAGCGTAATTAACATTAGGTGATTAGAATGTCTCATTATTTAGGAATTAAACCAGTTAACATTTGTACGAAATGCAAACCATGATGAATGGCACCTTTGGATGATGGATTTAAATAGAATTCAAGATTTATTGGTGTATATATACTTGTTTGATTCAATTAATATACTAGGTTGTTTAGCCACATGTGTCATATTTCATGATCAATGTATCAAAAAGTGTGTTTGAAAGCAAAAGAGGAAACTTACTAACCAGAAATGATGCGAGGAGCTCTCTATTTTTTTAATTCAACAATTAATATCTATAAGAAATGCAATTCAAAATCAAGGACTCCATTGTTTGTTAAATTGAATGAATTCATGTAATTGATGGTCCACGTGCATTTTTTTTTCATAATGAATATAGGTATTAGGAAAGAAACAAAAGTTAATTTCAAGGTTATTGCATGAAAAAATAGTCTTGGTAATAACAAGAGGAGCCTAATTAACATGTGGTGATTAGAAATTCTCATTATTTAGAAATTAAACCAGTTAACATTTGTACGAAATGCAAACCATGACGAATGGCACATTTGGATGATGGATTTATATAGAATTGGTGTTTTATTGGTGTTTTATACATGTTTGATTCAATTAATATACTAGGTTGTTTAGCCACATGTGTTATATTTCATGATCAATGTATCAAAAAGTGGCTGTGGAATCAAAAGACGAGTCTTGTTAACCAAAAATGATGCAAGGAACACGCTAATTTTGAATTCAACAATTAACATCAATAAGAAATGCAATTCAAAATTAAGGACTCCATTGTTTGTTAAATTGAATGAATTCATGTAATTGATTGTCCACGTGCATTTTTTTCATAATGAATATAGTTATTAAGAAAGAAACAAAAGAAAATTACAAGGTTATTGCATGAAAAATAGTCTTGGTAACAACAAGAGCAGCCTAATTAACATGAGGTGATTAGAAATTTCTCATTATTTAGGAATTAAACCAGTTAACATTTGTACGAAATGCAAACCATGACGAATGGCACATTTGGATGATGGATTTATATAGAATTGGTGTTTTATTGGTGTTTATACATGTTTCATTCAATTAATATACTGGGTTATTTAGCCACATGTGTTATATTTCATGATCAATGTATCAAAAAGTGTGTTTGAAAGCAAAAGAGGCAACTTCCTAACCAGAAATGATGCGAGGAACTCTCTCTTTTTTGAATTCAACAATTAATATTTATAAGAAATGCAATTCAAAATCAAGGACTCCATTGTTTGTTAAATTGAATGAATTCATGTAATTGATGGTCCACGTGCATTTTTTTCATAATGAATATAGTTATTAAGAAAGAAACACAAAGTAAATTTCAAGGTTATTGCATGAAAAATAGTCCTGGGTAACAACAAGAGAAGCCTAATTAACATGAGGTGATTAGAAATTCTCATTATTTAGGAATTAAACAAGTTAACATTTGTATGAAATGCAAACCATGATGAATGGCAACTTTGGGTGATGGATTTAAATAGATTTGGAGTATTGTTTTGTATTTATACATGTTTGATACAATTAATATACTAGGTTATTTAGCCACGTGTATTATATTTCATGATCAATGTATCAAAATGTGCGTTTCGAAATAAAGGGGGAAAGCTGCTAACCAGAAATGATGAGAGGAACTCTCTCTTTTTGAATTCAACAATTAATATCAATAAGAAATGCAATTCAAAATGAAGGACTCCATTGTTTGTTAAATTGAATGAATTCATGTAATTGATGGTCCACAAGCATTTTTTTCATAATGAATATAGTTCTTAAAGAAAGGAATCAACATTTAATTTCAAGGTTATTGCACGAAAAATAGTCCTGGTAAAAACAAGATAAGCGTAATTAACATTAGGTGATTAGAATGTCTCATTATTTAGGAATTAAACCAGTTAACATTTGTACGAAATGCAAACCATGATGAATGGCACCTTTGGATGATGGATTTAAATAGAATTCAAGATTTATTGGTGTATATACTTGTTTGATTCAATTAATATACTAGGTTGTTTAGCCACATGTGTCATATTTCATGATCAATGTATCAAAAAGTGTGTTTGAAAGCAAAAGAGGAAACTTACTAACCAGAAATGGTGCGAAAAACTCTCTATTTTTGAATTCAAAAATTAAGATCTATAAGAAATGCAATTCAAAATCAAGGACTCCATTGTTTGTTAAATTGAATGAATTCATGTAATTGATGGTCCACGTGCGTTTTTTTCATAATGAATATAGGTATTAAGAAAGAAACAAAAGTTAATTTCAAGGTTATTGCATGAAAAATAGTCTTGGTAATAAACAAGAGGAGCCTAATTAACATGTGGTGATTAGAAATTCTCATTATTTAGGAATTAAACCAGTTAACATTTGTACGAAATGCAAACCTTGACGAATGGCACATTTGGATGATGGATTTATATAGAATTGGTGTTTTATTGGTGTTTATACATGTTTGATTCAATTAATATAATAGGTTGTTTAGCCACATGTGTTATATTTCATGATCAATGTATCAAAAAGTGGCTGTGGAATCAAAAGACGAGTCTTGTTAACGAAAAATGATGCAAGGAACTCGCTAATTTTGAATTCAACAATTAACATCAATAAGAAATGCAATTCAAAATTAAGGACTCCATTGTTTGTTAAATTGAATGAATTCATGTAATTGATTGTCCACGTGCATTTTTTTCATAATGAATATAGTTATTAAGAAAGAAACAAAAGAAAATTACAAGGTTATTGCATGAAAAATAGTCTTGGTAACAACAAGAGCAGCCTAATTAACATGAGGTGATTAGAAATTCTCATTATTTAGGAATTAAACCAGTTACCATTTGTACGAAATGCAAACCATGACGAATGGCACATTTGGATGATGGATTTATATAGAATTGGTGTTTTATTGGTGTTTATACATGTTTCATTCAATTAATATACTGGGTTATTTAGCCACATGTGATATATTTCATGATCAATGTATCAAAAAGTGTGTTTGAAAGCAAAAGAGGAAACTTCCTAACCAGAAATGATGCGAGGAACTCTCTCTTTTTGAATTCAACAATTAATATTTATAAGAAATGCAATTCAAAATCAAGGACTCCATTGTTTGTTAAATAAATTGAATGAATTCATGTAATTGATGGTCCACGTGCATTTTTTTTCATAATGAATATAGTTATTAAGAAAGAAACAAAATTAAATTTCAAGGTTATTGCATGAAAAATAGTCCTGGTAACAATAAGAGAAGCCTAATTAACATGAGGTGATTAGAAATTCTCATTATTTAGGAATTAAACAAGTTAACATTTGTATGAAATGCAAACCATGATGAATGGCAACTTTGGGTGATGGATTTAAATAGATTTGGAGTATTGTTTGTATTTATACATGTTTGATACAATTAATATACTAGGTTATTTAGCCACGTGTATTATATTTCATGATCAATGTATCTAAATGTGCGTTTCGAAATAAAGGGGGAAAGCTGCTAACCAGAAATGATGAGAGGAACTCTCTCTTTTTGAATTCAACAATTAATATCAATAAGAAATGCAATTCAAAATGAAGGACTCCATTGTTTGTTAAATTGAATGAATTCATGTAATTGATGGTCCACAAGCATTTTTTTCATAATGAATATAGTTCTTAAGAAGGAATCAACATTTAATTTCAAGGTTATTGCACGAAAAATAGTCCTGGTAAAAACAAGATAAGCGTAATTAACATTAGGTGATTAGAATGTCTCATTATTTAGGAATTAAACCAGTTAACATTTGTACGAAATGCAAACCATGATGAATGGCACCTTTGGATGATGGATTTAAATAGAATTCAAGATTTATTGGTGTATATACTTGTTTGATTCAATTAATATACTAGGTTGTTTAGCCACATGTGTCATATTTCATGATCAATGTATCAAAAAGTGTATTTGGAATCAAAAGAGCAAAGTTGCTACCTTGAAATGATGGGAGGATCTCTCTATTTTTGAATTCAACAATTAATATCTATAAGAAATGCAATTCAAAATCAAGGACTCCATTGTTTGTTAAATTGAATGAATTCATGTAATTGATGGTCCACGTGCATTTTTTTTCATAATGAATATAGGTATTAAGAAAGAAACAAAAGTTAATTTCAAGGTTATTGCATGAAAAATAGTCTTGGTAATAACAAGAGGAGCCTAATTAACATGTGGTGATTAGAAATTCTCATTATTTAGGAATTAAACCAGTTAACATTTGTACGAAATGCAAACCATGACGAATGGTACATTTGGATGATGGATTTATATAGAATTGGTGTTTTATTGGTGTTTATACATGTTTGATTCAATTAATATACTAGGTTGTTTAGCCACATGTGTTATATTTCATGATCAATGTATCAAAAAGTGGCTGTGGAATCAAAAGACGAGTCTTGTTAACCAAAAATGATGCAAGGAACACGTTAATTTTGAATTCAACAATTAACATCAATAAGAAATGCAATTCAAAATTAAGGAGTCCATTGTTTGTTAAATTGAATGAATTCATGTAATTGATGGTCCACGTACATTTTTTTCATAATGAATATAGGTATTAAGAAAGAAACAAAAGTTAATTTCAAGGTTATTGCATGAAAAATAGTCTTGGTAATAACAAGAGGAGCCTAATTAACATGAGGTGATTAGAAATTCTCATTATTTAGGAATTAAACCAGTTAACATTTGTATGAAATGCAAACCATGATGAATGGCACCTTTGGATGATGGATTTAAATAGATTTGGAGATTTATTGGTGCATATACTTGTTTGATTCAATTAATATAGTAGCTTGTTTAGCTACATGTGTTATATTTCATGGTCAATGTATCAAAAAGTGGCTTTGGAATCAAAAGAGGAGCCTTGTTAACCACAAAAGATGCGAGGAACACTCTATTTTTGAGTTCAACAATTAATTTTAACAAGAAATGCAATTCAAAATCAAGGACTCCATTGTTTGTTAAATTGAATGAATTCATGTAATTGATAGTCCACGTGCATTTTTTTCATAATGAATATAGTTATTAAGAAAGAAACACAAGTTAATTTCAAGGTTATTGCATGAAAAATAGTCCTGGTAACAACAAGAGGCGCCTAATTAACATAAGGTGATTAGAAATTCTCATTATTTTGGAATGAAACCAGTTAACATTGGTATGAAATGCAAACCATGACGAATGGCACCTGTGGGTGATGGATTTAAATAGATTTTGAGTTTTGTTGATGTATATGCTTGTTTGATTCCATTAATATAGTAGGTTGTTTAGCCACATGTGTTTTACTTCATGATCAATGTATCAAAAAATGGTTTTGGAATCAAAATAGGAGCGTTGTTAACCAAAAATGATGCCAGGAACTCTCTATTTTTGAATTCAACAATTAATATCAACAAGAAATGCAATTCAAAATCAAGGACTCCATTGTTTGTTACATTCAATGAATTCATGTAATTGATGGTCCACGTGCATTTTTTTCATAATGAATATAGTTATTAAGAAAGAATCAAAAGTAAATTACAAGGTTATTGCATGAAAAATAGTCCTGGTAACAACAAGAGGAGCCTAATTAACATGAAGTGATTAGAAATTCTCATTATTTAGGAATTAAACCAGTTAAAATTTGTACGAAATACATACCATGATGAATGGCAGCTGTGGGTGATGGATTTAAATAGATTTCGAGTTTTGTTGATGTATATGCTTGTTTGATTAAATTAATATACTAGGTTGTTTAGCCACATGTGTTATATTTCATGATCAATGTATCAAAAAGTGGTTTTGGAATCAAGAGAGGAGCCTTGTTAACCAAAAATTATTCGAGGAACTCTCTATTTTTGAATTCAACAATTAATATCAATAAAAAATGCGATTCAAAATCAAGGACTCCATTGTTTGTTAAATTGAATGAATTAATCTTATAGATGGCCCAGGGCCATTTTTTTTCATAATGAATATAGTTATTAAGAAAGAAACACAAGTTAATTTCAAGGTTATTGCATGAAAAAAATAGTCCTGGTAACAACAAGAGGCGCCTAATTAACATGAGGTGATGAGAAATTCTCATTATTTTTGAATTAAACCAGTTAACATTGGTATGAAATGCAAACCATGACGAATGGCACCTGTGGGTGATGGATTTAAATAGATTTCGAGTTTTGTTGATGTATATGCTTGTTTGATTCCATTAATATAGTAGGTTGTTTAGCCACATGTGTTTTATTTCATGATCAATGTATAAAAAAATGGTTTTGGAATCAAAATAGGAGCCTTGTTAACCAAAAATGATGCCAGGAACTCTCTATTTTTGAATTCAACAATTAATATCAACAAGAAATGCAATTCAAAATCAAGGACTCCATTGTTTGTTACATTCAATGAATTCATGTAATTGATGGTCCACGTGCATTTTTTTCATAATGAATATAGTTATTAAGAAAGAATCAAAAGTAAATTACAAGGTTATTGCATGAAAAATAGTCCTGGTAACAACAAGAGGAGCCTAATTAACATGAAGTGATTAGAAATTCTCATTATTTAGGAATTAAACCAGTTAACATTTGTACGAAATGCATACCATGATGAATGGCAGCTGTGGGTGATGGATTTAAATAGATTTCGAGTTTTGTTGATGTATATGCTTGTTTGATTAAATTAATATACTAGGTTGTTTAGCCACATGTGTTATATTTCATGATCAATGTATCAAAAAGTGGTTTTGGAATCAAGAGAGGAGCCTTGTTAACCAAAAATTATTCGAGGAACTCTCTATTTTTGAATTCAACAATTAATATCAATAAAAAATGCGATTCAAAATCAAGGACTCCATTGTTTGTTAAATTGAATGAATTAATCTTATAGATGGCCCAGGGCCATTTTTTTCATAATGAATATAGTTATTAAGAAAGAAACACAAGTTAATTTCAAGGTCATTCCATGAAAAATAGTCTTGGTAACAACAAGAGGAGCCTAATTAACATGAGGTGATTAGAAATTCTCATTATTTAGGATTTACACTAGTTAACTTTTGTACGAAATGCAAACCATGATGAATGGCACCTTTGGATGATGGATTTAAATAGATTTGGAGATTTATTGGTGCATATGCTTGTTTCATTCAATTAATATAGTAGCTTGTTTAGCTACATGTGTTATATTTCATGATCAATGTATCAAAAAATGGCTTTCGCATCAAAAGAGGAGCCTTGTTAACAAAAAATGATGCGAGGAACTCTCTATTTTTGAATTCAACAATTAATTTCAACAAGAAATGCAATTCAAAATCAAGGACTCCATTGTTTGTTAAATTGAATGGATTCAAGTAATTGATAGTCCATGTGCATTTTTTTTCATAATGAATATAGGTATTGAGAAAGAAACAAAAGTTAATTTCAAGGTTATTGAATGAAAAATAGTGTTGGTAACAACAAGAGGAACCTAATTAACATGAGGTGATTTGAAATTCTCATTATTTAGGAATTAAACCAGTTAGCATTTGTATGAAATGCAAACCATGATGAATGGCACCTTTGGGTGATGGATTTAAATAGTTTTGGAGTATTGTTTGTATTTATACATGTTTGATTCAATTAATATACTAGGTTATTTAGCCACATGTATTATATTTCATGATCAATGTATCAAAATGTGTGTGTTTGAAAATAAAGGAGGAAAGCTGCTAACCAAAAATGATGGGAGGAACTCTCTCTTTTTAAATTCAACAATTAATATCAATAAGAAATGCAATTCAAAATCATGGACTCCATTGTTTGTTAAATTGAATGAATTCATGTAATTGATGGTCCACAAGCATTTTTTTCATAATGAATATAGTTCTTAAGAAGGAATCAACATTTAATTTCAAGGTTATTGCACAAAAATTAGTCCTGGTAAAAACAAGATAAGCGTAATTAACATTAGATGATTAGAATGTCTCATTATTTAGAAATTAAACCAGTTAACATTTGTACGAAATGCAAACCATGATGAATGGCAACTTTGGATGATGGATTTAAATAGATTTGGAGATTTATTGGTGCATATACTTGTTTGATTCAATTAATATAGTAGCTTGTTTAGCTACATGTGTTATATTTCATGATCAATGTATCAAAAAGTGGCTTTCGAATCAAAAGAGGAGCCTTCTTAACCAAAAATGATGCGAGGAACTCTCTATTTTCGAATTCAACAATTAATTTCAACAAGAAATGCAATTCAAAATCTAGGACTCCATTGTTTGTTAAATTGAATGAATTCAAGTAATTGATTGTCCACGTGCATTTTTTTTCATAATGAATATAGTTATTTAGATAGAAACACAAGTTAATTTCAAGGTTATTCCATGAAAAATAGTCCTGGTAACAACAAGAGGAGCCTAATTAACATGAGGTGATTAGAAATTCTCATTATTTTGGAATTAAACCAGTTAACATTGGTATGAAATGCAAACCATGACGAATGGCACATTTGGGTGATGGATTTATATAGATTTGGAGTTATTTTGGTGTTTATACATGTTTGATTCAATTAATATACTAGGTTGTTTAGCCACGTGTGTTATATTTCATGATCAGTGTATCAAAAAGTGGCCTTGGAATCAAAAGACGAGCCTTGTTAACCAAAAATGATGCTAGAAACTCTCTATTTTTTAATTCAACAATTAATATCAACAAGAAATGCAATTCAAAATCAAGGACTCAATTGTTTGTTAAGTTGAATGAATTCTTGTAATTGATTGTCCACGTTCATTTTTTTCATAATGAATATAGTTATTTAGAAAGAAACAAAAGTTAATTATAAGGTTAATGCATGAAAAATAGTCCTGGTAACAACAAGACTAGCCAAATTAACATGAGGTGATAAGAAATTCTCATTATTTTGGAATTAAACCAGTTAATATTTGTACGAAATGCAAATCATGACGAATGACACCTTTGGGTGATGGATTTAAATAGATTTGGAGTATTGTTTGTGTTTATACATGTTTGATTTAATTAATATACTAGGTTGTTTGGCCACATGTGTTATATTTCATGATGAATGTATCAAAAAGTGTATTTGGAAATAATGGAGGAAAGCTGCTAACCAGAAATGATGGGAGGAACTCTCTCATTTTAAATTCAACAATTAATATCAATAAGAAATGCAATTCAAAATCAAGGACACCATTGTTTGTTAAATTGAATGAATTCATGTAATTGTTGGACCACGTGCATTTTTTTTCATAATGAATATAGTTATTAAGAAAGAAACAAAAGTAAATTACAAGGTTATTGCATGAAAAATAGTCTTACTAACAACAAGAGGATCCTAATTAACATGAGGTGATTAGAAATTCTCATTATTTAGGAATGAAACCAGTTAACATTTGTACGAAATGCAAACCATGATGAATGGCACATTTGGATGATGGATTTATATAGAATTGGTGTTTTATTGGTGTTTATACATGTTTCATTCAATTAATATACTAGGTTATTTAACCACATGTGTTATAGTTCATGATCAATGTATCAAAAAGTGTGTTTGAAAGCAAAAGAGGAAACTTCCTAACCAGAAATGATGCGAGGAACTCTCTATTTTTGAATTCAACAATTAATATTTATAAGAAATGCAATTCAAAATCAAGGACTCCATTGTTTGTTAAGTTGAATGAATTCTTGTAATTGATTGTCCACGTTCATTTTTTTCATAATGAATATAGTTATTTAGAAAGAAATCAAAGTTAATTTCAAGGTTATTGCATGAAAAATAGTCCTGGTAACAAAAGGACTAGCCAAATTAACATGAGGTGATTAGAAATTCTCATTATTTAGGAATTAAACCAGTTAACATTTGTATGAAATGCAAACCATGATGAATGGCACCTTTGGGTGATGGATTTAAATAGTTTTGGAGTATTGTTTGTATTTATACATGTTTGATTCAATTAATATGCTAGGTTATTTAGCCACATGTATTATATTTCATGATCAATGTATCAAAATGTGTGTTTGGAAATAAAGGAGGAAAGCTGCTAACCAAAAATGATGGGAGGAACTCTCTCTTTTTGAATTCAACAATTAATATCAATAAGAAATGCAATTCAAAATCAAGGACTCCATTGTTTGTTAAATTGAATGAATTCATGTAATTGATGGTCCACAAGCATTTTTTTCATAATGAATATAGTTCTTAAGAAGGAATCAACATTTAATTTCAAGGTTAATCCACGAAAAATTGTCCTGGTAAAAAACAAGATAAGTGTAATTAACATTAGGTGATTAGAATGTCTCATTATTTACGAATTAATCCAGTTAACATTTGTCCGAAATGCAAACCATGATGAATGACAACTTTGGATGATCGATTTAAATAGAATTTCAAGATTTATTGGTGTATATACTTGTTTGATTCAATTAATATACTAGGTTGTTTAGCCACATGTGTCATATTTCATGATCAATGTATCAAAAATTGTGTTTGAAAGCAAAAGCAGAAACTTACTAACTAGAAATGATGCGAGGAACTCTCTATTTTTGAATTCAACAATTAATATCTATAAGAAATGCAATTCAAAATCAAGGACTCCATTGTTTGTTAAAGTGAATGAATTCATGTAATTGATGGTCCACGTGCATTTTTTTTCATAATGAATATAGTTATTAAGAAAGAAACAAAAGTTAATTTCAAGGTTGTTGCATGAAAAATAGTCCTGAAACAACAAGAAGAGCCTAATTAACATGAAGTGATTAGAAATTCTCATTATTTAGGAATTAAACCAGTTAACATTTGTATGAAATGCAAACCATGATGAATGCCACCTTTGGGTGATGGATTTAAATAGATTTGGAGTATTGTTTGTATTTATACATGTTTGATTCAATTAATATACTAGGTTATTTAGCCACATGTGTTATATTTCATGATCAATGTACAAAAAGTGTGTTTGGAAATAAAGGAGGAAAGCTGCCATATACGAAATGCAAACCATGATGAATGGCACCTTTGGATGATGGATTTAAATAGATTTGGAGATTTATTGGCGCATATACGTGTTTGATTCAATTAATATAGTAGCTTGTTTAGCTACATGTGTTATATTTCATGATCAATGTATCAAAAAGTGGCTTTGGAATCAAAAGAGGAGCCTTGTCAACCAAAAATCATGCGAGGAACTCTCTAGTTTTGAATTCAACAAATAATTTTAACAAGAAATGCAATTGAAAATCAAGGACTCCATTGTTTGTTAAATTGAATGAATTCATGTAATTGATAGTCCACATGCATTTTTTTCATAATGAATATAGTTATTAAGAAAGAAACACAAGTTAATTTCAAGGTTATTGCATGAAAAATAGTCCTGGTAACAACAAGAGGCGCCTAATTAACATGAGGTGGTTAGAAATTCTCATTATTTTGGAATTAAACCAGTTAACATTGGTATGAAATGCAAACCATGACGAATAGCACCTGTGGGTGATGGATTTAAATAGATTTCGAGTTTTGTTGATGTATATGCTTGTTTGATTCCATTAATATACTAGGTTGTTTAGCCACATGTGTCATATTTCATGATCAATGTATCAAAAAGTGTGTTTGGAAATAAAGGAGGAAAGCTGCTAACCAGAAATGATGGGAGGAACTCTCTCTTTTTGAATTCAACAATTAATATCAATAAGAAATGTATTTCAAAATCAAGGACTCCATTGTTTGTTAAATTGATCGAATTCAAGTAATTGATAGTCCACGTGCATTTTTTTCATGATGAATATAGTTATTTAGATAGAAACACAAGTTAATTTCAAGGTTATTCCATGAAAAATAGTCATCGTAACAACAAGAGGAGCCTAATTAACATGAGGTGATTAGAAATTCTCATTATTTTGGAATTAAACCAGTTAACATTGGTATGAAATGCAAACCATGACGAATGGCACCTGTGTGTGATGGATTTAAATAGATTTCGAGTTTTTTTGATGTATATGCTTGTTTGATTCCATTAATATACTAGGTTGTTTAGCCACATGTGTTATATTTCATGATCAGTGTATCAAAAAGTGGCTTTGGAATCAAAAGAGGAGCCTTGTTAACCAAAGATGATGCCAGGAACTCTCTATTTTTGAATTCAATAATTAATATCAACAAGAAATGCAATTCAAAATCAAGGACTCCATTGTTTGTTACATTGAATGAATTCATGTAATTGATGGTCCACGTGCATTTTTTTCATAATGAATATAGTTATTAAGAAAGAATCAAAAGTAAATTACAAGGTTATTGCATGAAAAATAGTCCTAGTAACAACAAGAGGAGCCTAATTAACATCAAGTGATTAGAAATTCTCATAATTTAGGAACTAAACCAGTTAACTTTGGCACGAAATGCATACCATGACGAATGGCAGCTGTGGGTGATGGATTTAAATAGATTACGAGTTTTGTTGATGTATATGCTTGTTTGATTCAATTAATATACTAGGTTGTTTAGCCACATGTGTTATATTTCATGATCAATGTATCAAAGAGTGGGTTTGGAATCAAGAGAGGAGCCTTGTTAACCAAAAATTGTTCGAGGAACTCTCTATTTTTGAATTCAACAATTAATATCAATGAAAAATGCGATTCAAAATCAAGGACTCTATTGTTTGTTAAATTGAATGAATTAATCTTATAGATGGCCCAGGGGCATTTTTTTCATAATGAATATAGTTATTAAGAAAGAAACACAAGTTAATTTCAAGGTCATTCGATGAAAAGTAGTCATGGTAACAACAAGAGGAGCCTAATTAACATGAGGTGATTAGAAATTCTCATTATTTAAGATTTACACTAGTTAACTTTTGTACGAAATGCAAACCATGATGAATGGCAACTTTGGATGATGGATTTAAATAGATTTGGAGATTTATTGGTGCATATATTTGTTTGATTCAATTAATATAGTAGCTTGTTTAGCTACATGTGTTATACTTCATGATCAATGTATCAAAAAGTGGCTTTCGAATCCAAAAAGAAGCCTTGTTAACCAAAAATGATGCGAGGAACTCTCTATTTTTGAATTCAACAATTAATTTCAACAAGAAATGCAATTCAAAATCCAGGACTCCATTGTTTGTTAAATTGAATGAATTCAAGTAATTGATAGTCCACGTGCATTTTTTTCATAATGAATATAGTTATTTAGATAGAAACACAAGTTAATTTCAAGGTTATTCCATGAAAAATAGTCCTGGTAACGACAAGAGGAGCCTATTTAACATGAGGTGATTAGAAATTCTCATTATTTTGGAATTAAACCAGTTAACATTGGTATGAAATGCAAACCATGATGAATGGCACATTTGGGTGATGGATTTATATAGATTTGGAGTTATTTTGTTGTTTATACATGTTTGATTCGATTAATATACTAGGTTGTTTAGCCACATGTGTTATATTTCATGATCAATGTATCAAAAATTGTGTCTGGAATCAAAAGAGGAAAGTTACTACCTTGAAATGATAGGAGGATCCCTCTACTTTTGAATTCAACAATTAATATCTATAAGAAATGAAATTCAAAATCATGGACTCCATTGTTTGTTAAATTGAATGAATTCATCTTATAGATGGTCCATGGGCATTTTTTTCATAATGAATATAGTTATTAAGAAAGAAACACAAGTTAATTTCAAGGTTATTGCATGAAAAATATTCCTCGTAACAACAAAAAGCGCCTAATTAACATGAGGTGATTAGAAATTCTCATTATTTTAGAATTAAACCAGTTAACATTGGTACGAAATGCAAACCATGACGAATGGCACCTGTGGGCGATGGATTTAAATAGATATCGAGTTTTGTTGATGTATATGCTTATTTGATTCCATTAATATACTAGGTTGTTTAGCCACATGTGTTATATTTCATGATGAATGTGTCAAAAAGTGTATTTGGAAATAATGGAGGAAAGCTGCTAACCAGAAATGATGGGAGGAACTCTCTCATTTTAAATTCAACAATTAATATCAATAAGAAATGCAATTCAAAATCAAGGACACCATTGTTTGTTAAATTGAATGAATTCATGTAATTGTTGGACCACGTGCATTTTTTTTGATAATGAATATAGTTATTAAGAAAGAAACAAAAGTAAATTACAAGGTTATTGCATGAAAAATAGTCTTACTAACAACAAGAGGAGCCTAATTAACATGAGGTGATTAGAAATTCTCATTATTTAGGAATGAAACCAGTTAACATTTGTACGAAATGCAAACCATGATGAATGGCACATTTGGATGATGGATTTATATAGAATTGGTGTTTTATTGGTGTTTATACATGTTTCATTCAATTAATATACTAGGTTATTTAGCCACATGTGTTATAGTTCATGATCAATGTATCAAAAAGTGTGTTTGAAAGCAAAAGAGGAAACTTCCTAACCAGAAATGATGCGAGGAACTCTCTATTTTTGAATTCAACAATTAATATTTATAAGAAATGCAATTCAAAATCAAGGACTCCATTGTTTGTTAAGTTGAATGAATTCTTGTAATTGATTGTCCACGTTCATTTTTTTCGTAATGAATATAGTTATTTAGAAAGAAACAAAAGTTAATTTCAAGGTTATTGAATGAAAAATAGTCCTGGTAACAACAAGATTAGCCAAATTAACATGAGGTGATTAGAAATTCTCATTATTTAGGAATTAAGCCAGTTAACATTTGTATGAAATGCAAACCATGATGAATGGCACCTTTGGGTGATGGATTTAAATAGTTTTGGAGTATTGTTTGTATTTATACATGTTTGATTCAATTAATATACTAGGTTATTTAGCCACATGTATTATATTTCATGATCAATGTATCAAAATGTGTGTTTGGAAATAAAGGAGGAAAGCTGCTAACCAAAAATGATGGGAGGAACTCTCTCTTTTTGAATTCAACAATTAATATCAATAAGAAATGCAATTCAAAATCAAGGACTCCATTGTTTGTTAAATTGAATGAATTCATGTAATTGATGGTCCACAAGCATTTTTTTCATAATGAATATAGTTCTTAAGAAGGAATCAACATTTAATTTCAAGGTTAATCCACGAAAAATTGTCCTGGTAAAAACAAGATAAGTGTAATTAACATTAGGTGATTAGAATGTCTCATTATTTACGAATTAATCCAGTTAACATTTGTCCGAAATGCAAACCATGATGAATGACAACTTTGGATGATCGATTTAAATAGAATTCAAGATTTATTGGTGTATATACTTGTTTGATTCAATTAATATACTAGGTTGTTTAGCCACATGTGTCATATTTCATGATCAATGTATCAAAAATTGTGTTTGAAAGCAAAAGCAGAAACTTACTAACTAGAAATGATGCGAGGAACTCTCTATTTTTGAATTCAACAATTAATATCTATAAGAAATGCAATTCAAAATCAAGGACTCCATTGTTTGTTAAAGTGAATGAATTCATGTAATTGATGGTCCACGTGCATTTTTTTCATAATGAATATAGTTATTAAGAAAGAAACAAAAGTTAATTTCAAGGTTGTTGCATGAAAAATAGTCCTGAAACAACAAGAAGAGCCTAATTAACATGAAGTGATTAGAAATTCTCATTATTTAGGAATTAAACCAGTTAACATTTGTATGAAATGCAAACCATGATGAATGGCACCTTTGGGTGATGGATTTAAATAGATTTGGAGTATTGTTTGTATTTATACATGTTTGATTCAATTAATATACTAGGTTATTTAGCCACATGTGTTATATTTCATGATCAATGTATCAAAAAGT
Source organism: Ceriops zippeliana (assembly GCA_037897445.1). Classification (NCBI taxonomy): domain Eukaryota; kingdom Viridiplantae; phylum Streptophyta; class Magnoliopsida; order Malpighiales; family Rhizophoraceae; genus Ceriops; species Ceriops zippeliana. The sequence goes on along the minus strand of JBAPLH010001247.1, from coordinate 72,323 downwards.
GTGTTTGGAAATAAAGGAGGAAAGCTGCCATATACGAAATGCAAACCATGATGAATGGCACCTTTGGATGATGGATTTAAATAGATTTGGAGATTTATTGGCGCATATACTTGTTTGATTCAATTAATATAGTAGCTTGTTTAGCTACATGTGTTATATTTCATGATCAATGTATCAAAAAGTGGCTTTGGAATCAAAAGAGGAGCCTTGTTAACCAAAAATGATGCGAGGAACTCTCTATTTTTGAATTCAACAAATAATTTTAACAAGAAATGCAATTCAAAATCAAGGACTCCATTGTTTGTTAAATTGAATGAATTCATGTAATTGATAGTCCACATGCATTTTTTTCATAAAGAATATAGTTATTAAGAAAGAAACACAAGTTAATTTCAAGGTTATTGCATGAAAAATAGTCCTGGTAACAACAAGAGGCGCCTAATTAACATGAGGTGGTTAGAAATTCTCATTATTTTGGAATTAAACCAGTTAACATTGGTATGAAATGCAAACCATGACGAATAGCACCTGTGGGTGATGGATTTAAATAGATTTCGAGTTTTGTTGATCTATATGCTTGTTTGATTCCATTAATATACTAGGTTGTTTAGCCACATGTGTCATATTTCATGATCAATGTATCAAAAAGTGTGTTTGGAAATAAAGGAGGAAAGCTGCTAACCAGAAATGATGGGAGGAACTCTCTCTTTTTGAATTCAACAATTAATATCAATAAGAAATGTATTTCAAAATCAAGGACTCCATTGTTTGTTAAATTGAATGAATTCAAGTAATTGATAGTCCACGTGCATTTTTTTCATGATGAATATAGTTATTTAGATAGAAACACAAGTTAATTTCAAAATTATTCCATGAAAAATAGTCATCGTAACAACAAGAGGAGCCTAATTAACATGAGGTGATTAGAAATTCTCATTATTTTGGAATTAAACCAGTTAACATTGGTATGAAATGCAAACCATGACGAATGGCACCTGTGTGTGATGGATTTAAATAGATTTCGAGTTTTGTTGATGTATATGCTTGTTTGATTCCATTAATATACTAGGTTGTTTAGCCACATGTGTTATATTTCATGATCAGTGTATCAAAAAGTGGCTTTGGAATCAAAAGAGGAGCCTTGTTAACCAAAGATGATGCCAGGAACTCTCTATTTTTGAATTCAACAATTAATATCAACAAGAAATGCAATTCAAAATCAAGGACTCCATTGTTTGTTACATTGAATGAATTCATGTAATTGATGGTCCACGTGCATTTTTTTCATAATGAATATAGTTATTAAGAAAGAATCAAAAGTAAATTACAAGGTTATTGCATGAAAAATAGTCCTGGTAACAACAAGAGGAGCCTAATTAACATCAAGTGATTAGAAATTCTCATAATTTAGGAATTAAACCAGTTAACTTTGGTACGAAATGCATACCATGACGAATGGCAGCTGTGGGTGATGGATTTAAATAGATTTCGAGTTTTGTTGATGTATATGCTTGTTTGATTCAATTAATATACTAGGTTGTTTAGCCACATGTGTTATATTTCATGATCAATGTATCAAAAAGTGGGTTTGGAATCAAGAGAGGAGCCTTGTTAACCAAAAATTGTTCGAGGAACTCTCTATTTTTGAATTCAACAATTAATATCAATGAAAAATGCGATTCAAAATCAAGGACTCTATTGTTTGTTAAATTGAATGAATTAATCTTATAGATGGCCCAGGGGCATTCTTTTCATAATGAATATAGTTATTAAGAAAGAAACACAAGTTAATTTCAAGGTCATTCGATGAAAAGTAGTCATGGTAACAACAAGAGGAGCCTAATTAACATGAGGTGATTAGAAATTCTCATTATTTAAGATTTACACTAGTTAACTTTTGCACGAAATGCAAACCATGATGAATGGCAACTTTGGATGATGGATTTAAATAGATTTGGAGATTTATTGGTGCATATACTTGTTTGATTCAATTAATATAGTAGCTTGTTTAGCTACATGTGTTATACTTCCTGATCAATGTAACAAAAAGTGGCTTTCGAATCCAAAAAGGAGTCTTGTTAACCAAAAATGATGCGAGGAACTCTCTATTTTTGAATTCAACAATTAATTTCAACAAGAAATGCAATTCAAAATCCAGGACTCCATTGTTTGTTAAATTGAATGAATTCAAGTAATTGATAGTCCACGTGCATTTTTTTCATAATGAATATAGTTATTTAGATAGAAACACAAGTTAATTTCAAGGTTATTCCATGAAAAATAGTCCTGGTAACGACAAGAGGAGCCTATTTAACATGAGGTGATTAGAAATTCTCATTATTTTGGAATTAAACCAGTTAACATTGGTATGAAATGCAAACCATGATGAATGGCACATTTGGGTGATGGATTTATATAGATTTGGAGTTATTTTGGTGTTTATACATGTTTGATTCGATTAATATACTAGGTTGTTTAGCCACATGTGTTATATTTCATGATCAATGTATCAAAAATTGTGTCTGGAATCAAAAGAGGAAAGTTACTACCTTGAAATGATGGGAGGATCTCTCTACTTTTGAATTCAACAATTAATATCTATAAGAAATGAAATTCAAAATCATGGACTCCATTGTTTGTTAAATTGAATGAATTCATCTTATAGATGGTCCATGGGCATTTTTTTCATAATGAATATAGTTATTAAGAAAGAAACACAAGTTAATTTCAAGGTTATTGCATGAAAAATATTCCTCGTAACAACAAAAGGCGCCTAATTAACATGAGGTGATTAGAAATTCTCATTATTTTAGAATTAAACCAGTTAACATTGGTACGAAATGCAAACCATGACGAATGGCACCTGTGGGCGATGGATTTAAATAGATATCGAGTTTTGTTGATGTATATGCTTATTTGATTCCATTAATATACTAGGTTGTTTAACCACATGTGTTATATTTCATGATCAGTGTATCAAAAAGTGGCTTTGGAATCAAAAGAGGAGCCTTGTTAACCAAAAATGATGCCAGGAACTCTCTATTTTTGAATTCAGCAATTAATATCAATAAGAAATGCAATTCAAAATCAAGGACTCCATTGGTTGTTACATTGAATGAATTCATGTAATTGATCATCCACGTGCATTTTTTTCATAATGAATATAGTTATTAAGAAAGAATCAAAAGTAAATTACAAGGTTATTGCATGAAAAATAGTCCTGGTAACAACAAGAGGAGCCTAATTAACATCAAGTGATTAGAAATTCTCATTATTTAGGAATTAAACCAGTTAACATTGGTACGAAATGCATACCATGACGAATGGCAGTTGTGGGTGATGGATTTAAATAGATTTCGAGTTTTGTTGATGTATATGCTTGTTTGATTCAATTAATATACTAGGTTGTTTAGCCACATGTGTTATATTTCATGATCAATGTATCAAAAAGTGGGTTTGGAATCAAGAGAGGAGCCTTGTTAACAAAAATTATTCGAGGAACTCTCTATTTTTGAATTCAATAATTAATACCAATAAAAAATGCGATTCAAAATCAAGGACTCCATTATTTGTTAAATTGAATGAATTAATCTTATAGATGGCCCAGGGGCATTTTTTTCATAATGAAGATAGTTATTAAGAAAGAAACACAAGTTAATTTCAAGGTCATTCCATGAAAAATAGTCCTGGTAACAACAAGAGGCGCCTAATTAACATGAGGTGGTTAGAAATTCTCATTATTTTGGAATTAAACCAGTTAACATTGGTATGAAATGCAAACCATGAGGAATAGCACCTGTGGGTGATGGATTTAAATAGATTTCGAGTTTTGTTGATGTATATGCTTGTTTGATTCCATTAATATACTAGGTTGTTTAGCCACATGTGTTATATTTCATGATCAATGTATCAAAAAGTGTGTTTGGAAATAAAGGAGGAAAGCTGCTAACCAGAAATGATGGGAGGAATTCTCTCTTTTTGAATTCAACAATTAATATCAATAAGAAATGTAATTCAAAGTCAAGGACTCCATTGTTTGTTAAATTGAATGAATTCAAGTAATTGATAGTCCATGTGCATTTTTTTCATAATGAATATAGTTATTTAGATAGAAACACAAGGTAATTTCAAGGTTATTCCATGAAAAATAGTCCTCGTAACAACAAGAGGAGCCTAATTAACATGAGGTGATTAGAAATTCTCATTATTTTGGAATTAAACCAGTTAACATTGGTATGAAATGCAAACCATGATGAATGGCACCTGTGTGTGATGGATTTAAATAGATTTCGAGTTTTGTTGATGTATATGCTTGTTTGATTCCATTAATATACTAGGTTGTTTAGCCACATGTGTTATATTTCATGATAAGTGTATCAAAAAATGGCTTTGGAATCAAAAGAGGAGCCTTGTTAACCAAAGATGATGCCAGGAACTCTCTATTTTTGAATTCGACAATTAATATCAACAAGAAATGCAATTCAAAATCAAGGACTCCATTGTTTGTTACATTGAATGAATTCATGTAATTGATGGTCCACGTGCATTTTTTTCATAATGAATATAGTTATTAAGAAAGAATCAAAAGTAAATTACAAGGTTATTGCATGAAAAATAGTCCTGGTAACAACAAGAGGAGCCTAATTAACATCAAGTGATTAGAAATTCTCATAATTTAGGAATTAAACCAGTTAACTTTGGTACGAAATGCATACCATGACGAATGGCAGCTGTGGGTGATGGATTTAAATAGATTTCAAGTTTTGTTGATGTATATGCTTGTTTGATTCAATTAATATACTAGGTTGTTTAGCCACATGTGTTATATTTCATGATCAATGTATCAAAAAGTGGGTTTGGAATCAAGAGAGGAGCCTTGTTAACCAAAAATTGTTCGAGGAACTCTCTATTTTTGAATTCAACAATTAATATCAATGAAAAATGCGATTCAAAATCAAGGACTCTATTGTTTGTTAAATTGAATGAATTAATCTTATAGATGGCCCAGGGGCATTTTTTTCATAATGAATATAGTTATTAAGAAAGAAACACAAGTTAATTTCAAGGTCATTCGATGAAAAGTAGTCCTGGTAACAACAAGAGGAGCCTAATTAACATGAGGTGATTAGAAATTCTCATTATTTAGGATTTACACTAGTTAACTTTTGTACGAAATGCAAACCATGATGAATGGCAACTTTGGATGATGGATTTAAATAGATTTGGAGATTTATTGGTGCATATACTTGCTTGATTCAATTAATATAGTAGCTTGTTTAGCTACATGTGTTATACTTCATGATCAATGTATCAAAAAGTGGCTTTCAAATCCAAAAAGGAGCCTTGTTAACCAAAAATGATGCGAGGAACTCTCTATTTTTGAATTCAACAATTAATTTCAACAAGAAATGCAATTCAAAATCCAGGACTCCATTGTTTGTTAAATTGAATGAATTCAAGTAATTGATAGTCCACGTGCATTTTTTTCATAATGAATATAGTTATTTAGATAGAAACACAAGTTAATTTCAAGGTTATTCCATGAAAAATAGTCCTGGTAACAACAAGAGGAGCCTATTTAACATGAGGTGATTAGAAATTCTCATTATTTTGGAATTAAACCAGTCAACATTGGTATGAAATGCAAACCATGATGAATGGCACATTTGGGTGATGGATTTAGATAGATTTGGAGTTCTTTTGGTGTTTATACATGTTTGATTCGATTAATATACTAGGTTGTTTAGCCACATGTGTTATATTTCATGATCAATGTATCAAAAATTGTGTCTGGAATCAAAAGAGGAAAGTTACTACCTTGAAATGATGGGAGGATCTCTCTACTTTTGAATTCAACAATTAATATCTATAAGAAATGAAATTCAAAATCATGGACTCCATTGTTTGTTAAATTGAATGAATTCATCTTATAGATGGTCCATAGGCATTTTTTTCATAATGAATATAGTTATTAAGAAAGAAACACAAGTTAATTTCAAGGTTATTACATGAAAAATATTCCTTGTAACAACAAAAGGCGCCTAATTAACATGAGGTGATTAGAAATTCTCATTATTTTAGAATTAAACCAGTTAACATTGGTACGAAATGCAAACCATGACGAATGGCACCTGTGGGCGATGGATTTAAATGGATATCGAGTTTTGTTGATGTATATGCTTATTTGATTCCATTAATATACTAGGTTGTTTAACCACATGTGTTATATTTCATGATCAGTGTATCAAAAAGTGGCTTTGGAATCAAAAGAGGAGCCTTGTTAACCAAAAATGATGCCAGGAACTCTCTATTTTTGAATTCAGCAATTAATATCAACAAGAAATGCAATTCAAAATCAAGGACTCCATTGGTTGTTACATTGAATGAATTCATGTAATTGATCGTCCACGTGCATTTTTTTCATAATGAATATAGTTATTAAGAAAGAATCAAAAGTAAATTGCAAGGTTATTGCATGAAAAATAGTCCTGGTAACAACAAGAGGAGCCTAATTAACATCAAGTGATTAGAAATTCTCATTATTTAGGAATTAAACCAGTTAACATTGGTACGAAATGCATACCATGACGAATGGCAGTTGTGGGTGATGGATTTAAATAGATTTCGAGTTTTGTTGATGTATATGCTTGTTTGATTCAATTAATATACTAGGTTGTTTAGCCACATGTGTTATATTTCATGATCAATGTATCAAAAAGTGGGTTTGGAATCAAGAGAGGAGCCTTGTTAACCAAAAATTATTCGAGGAACTCTCTATTTTTGAATTCAATAATTAATATCAATAAAAAATGCGATTCAAAATCAAGGACTCCATTATTTGTTAAATTGAATGAATTAATCTTATAGATGGCCCAGGGGCATTTTTTTCATAATGAAGATAGTTATTAAGAAAGAAACACAAGTTAATTTCAAGGTCATTCCATGAAAAATAGTCCTGGTAACAACAAGAGGCGCCTAATTAACATGAGGTGGTTAGAAATTCTCATTATTTTGGAATTAAACCAGTTAACATTGGTATGAAATGCAAACCATGACGAATAGCACCTGTGGGTGATGGATTTAAATAGATTTCGAGTTTTGTTGATCTATATGCTTGTTTGATTCCATTAATATACTAGGTTGTTTAGCCACATGTGTTATATTTCATGATCAATGTATCAAAAAGTGTGTTTGGAAATAAAGGAGGAAAGCTGCTAACCAGAAATGATGGGAGGAATTCTCTCTTTTTGAATTCAACAATTAATATCAATAAGAAATGTAATTCAAAGTCAAGGACTCCATTGTTTGTTAAATTGAATGAATTCAAGTAATTGATAGTCCATGTGCATTTTTTTCATAATGAATATAGTTATTTAGATAGAAACACAAGGTAATTTCAAGGTTATTCCATGAAAAATAGTCCTCGTAACAACAAGAGGAGCCTAATTAACATGAGGTGATTAGAAATTCTCATTATTTTGGAATTAAACCAGTTAACATTGGTATGAAATGCAAACCATGACGAATGGCACCTGTGTGTGATGGATTTAAATAGATTTCGAGTTTTGTTGATGTATATGCTTGTTTGATTCCATTAATATACTAGGTTGTTTAGCCACATGTGTTATATTTCATGATCAGTGTATTAAAAAGTGGCTTTGGAATCAAAAGAGGAGCCTTGTTAACCAAAGATGATGCCAGGAACTCTCTATTTTTGAATTCAACAATTAACATCAACAAGAAATGCAATTCAAAATCAAGGACTCCATTGGTTGTTACATTGAATGAATTCATGTAATTGATCGTCCACGTGCATTTTTTTCATAATGAATATAGTTATTAAGAAAGAATCAAAAGTAAATTACAAGGTTATTGCATGACAAATAGTCCTGGTAACAACAAGAGGAGCCTAATTAACATCAAGTGATTAGAAATTCTCATAATTTAGGAATTAAACGAGTTAACTTTGGTACGAAATGCATACCATGACGAATGGCAGCTGTGGGTGATGGATTTAAATAGATTTCGAGTTTTGTTGATGTATATGCTTGTTTGATTCAATTAATATACTAGGTTGTTTAGCCACATGTGTTATATTTCATGATCAATGTATCAAAAAGTGGGTTCGGAATCAAGAGAGGAGCCTTGTTAACCAAAAATTGTTCGAGGAACTCTCTATTTTTGAATTCAACAATTAATATCACTGAAAAATGCGATTCAAAATCAAGGACTCTATTGTTTGTTAAATTGAATGAATTAATCTTATAGATGGCCCAGGGGCATTTTTTTCATAATGAATATAGTTATTAAGAAAGAAACACAAGTTAATTTCAAGGTCATTCGATGAAAAGTAGTCATGGTAACAACAAGAGGAGCCTAATTAACATGAGGTGATTAGAAATTCTCATTATTTAAGATTTACACTAGTTAACTTTTGTACGAAATGCAAACCATGATGAATGGCAACTTTGGATGATGGATTTAAATAGATTTGGAGATTTATTGGTGCATATACTTGTTTGATTCAATTAATATAGTAGCTTGTTTAGCTACATGTGATATACTTCATGATCAATGTATCAAAAAGTGGCTTTCGAATCCAAAAAGGAGCCTTGTTAACCAAAAATGATGCGAGGAACTCTCTATTTTTGAATTCAACAATTAATTTCAACAAGAAATGCAATTCAAAATCCAGGACTCCATTGTTTGTTAAATTGAATGAATTCAAGTAATTGATAGTCCACGTGCATTTTTTTCATAATGAATATAGTTATTTAGATAGAAACACAAGTTAATTTCAAGGTTATTCCATGAAAAATAGTCCTGGTAACGACAAGAGGAGCCTATTTAACATGAGGTGATTAGAAATTCTCATTATTTTGGAATTAAACCAGTTAACATTGGTATGAAATGCAAACCATGATGAATGGCACATTTGGGTGATGGATTTATATAGATTTGGAGTTATTTTGGTGTTTATACATGTTTGATTCGATTAATATACTAGGTTGTTTAGCCACATGTATTATATTTCATGATCAATGTATCAAAAATTGTGTCTGGAATCAAAAGAGGAAAGTTACTACCTTGAAATGATGGGAGGATCTCTCTACTTTTGAATTCAACAATTAATATCTATAAGAAATGAAATTCAAAATCATGGACTCATTGTTTGTTAAATTGAATGAATTCATCTTATAGATGGTCTGTGGGCATTTTTTTCATAATGAATATAGTTATTAAGAAAGAAACACAAGTTAATTTCAAGCTTATTGCATGAAAAATATTCCTCGTAACAACAAAAGGCGCCTAATTAACATGATGTGATTAGAAATTCTCATTATTTTACAATTAAACCAGTTAACATTGGTACGAAATGCAAACCATGACGAATGGCACCTGTGGGCGATGGATTTAAATAGATATCGAGTTTTGTTGATGTATATGCTTATTTGATTCCCTTAATATACTAGGATGTTTAACCACATGTGTTATATTTCATGATCAGTGTATCAAAAAGTGGCTTTGGAATCAAAAGAGGAGCCTTGTTAACCAAAAATGATGCCAGGAACTCTCTATTTTTGAATTCAGCAATTAATATCAACAAGAAATGCAATTCAAAATCAAGGACTCCATTGGTTGTTACATTGAATGAATTCATGTAATTGATCGTCCACGTGCATTTTTTTCATAATGAATATAGTTATTAAGAAAGAATCAAAAGTAAATTACAAGGTTATTGCATGAAAAATAGTCTTGGTAACAACAAGAGGAGCCTAATTAACATCAAGTGATTAGAAATTCTCATTATTTAGGAATTAAACCAGTTAACATTGGTGCGAAATACATACCATGACGAATGGCAGCTGTGGGTGATGGATTTAAATAGATTTCGAGTTTTGTTGATGTATATGCTTGTTTGATTCAATTAATATACTAGGTTGTTTAGCCACATGTGTTATATTTCATGATCAATGTATCAAAAAGTGGGTTTGGAATCAAGAGAGGAGCCTTGTTAACCAAAAATTGTTCGAGGAACTCTCTGTTTTTGAATTCAACAATTAATATCAATGAAAAATGCGATTCAAAATCAAGGACTCTATTGTTTGTTAAATTGAATGAATTAATCTTATAGATGGCCCAGGGGCATTTTTTTCATAATGAATATAGTTATTAAGAAAGAAACACAAGTTAATTTCAAGGTCATTCGATGAAAAGTAGTCATGGTAACAACAAGAGGAGCCTAATTAACATGAGGTGATTAGAAATTCTCATTATTTAGGATTTACACTAGTTAACTTTTGTACGAAATGCAAACCATGATTAATGGCACCTTTGGAAGATGGTTTTAAATAGATTTGTAGATTTATTGGTGCATATACTTGTTTGATACAATTAATATAGTGGCGTGTTTAGCTACATGTGTTATATTTCATGATCAATATATCAAAAAGTGGCTTTCGAATCAAAAGAGGAGCCTTGTTAACTAAAAATGATGCGAGGAACTCTCTATTTTTGAATTCAACAATTAATTTCAACAAGAAATGCAATTCAAAATCAAGAACTCCATTGTTTGTTAAATTGAATGAATTCAAGTAATTGATAGTCCACGTGCATTTTTTTCATAATGAATATAGTTATTTAGATAGAAACACAAGTTAATTTCAAGGTTATTCCATGAAAAATAGTCCTCGTAACAACAAGAGGAGCCTAATTAACATGAGGTGATTAGAAATTCTCATTATTTTGGAATTAAACCAGTTAACATTGGTATGAAATGCAAACCATGACAAATGGCACCTGTGGGTGATGGATTTAAATAGATTTCAAGTTTTGTTGATGTATATGCTTGTTTGATTCCATTAATATACTAGGTTGTTGAGCCACATATGTTGTACTTCATGATCAGTGTATCAGAAAGTGGCTTTGGAATCAAAAGAGGAGCCTTGTTAACCAAAAATGATGCTAGAAACTCTCTATTTTTTAATTCAATAATTAATATCAACAAGATATGCAATTCAAAATCAAGGACTTCATTGTTTGTTAAGTTGAATGAATTCATGTAATTGATGGTCCACGTGCATTTTTTTCATAATGAATATAGTTATTAAGAAAGAAACAAAAGTTAATTTCAAGGTTATTGCATGAAAAATAGTCCTGGTACCAACAATAGGAGCCTAATTAACATGAGGTGATTAGAAATTCTCATTATTTAGGAATTAGACCAGTTAACATTTGCATGAAATGCAAACCATGATAAATGGCACCTTTGGGTGATGGATTTAAATAGATTTGGAGTATTGTTTGTATTTATACATGTTTGATTCAATTAATATACTAGGTTATTTCGCCACATGTGTTATATTTCATGATCAATCTATCAAAAAGTGTGTTTGGAAATAAAGGAGGAAAGCTGCTAACCAGAAATGATGGGAGGAACTCTCTCTTTTTGAATTCAACAATTAATATCAATAAGAAATGTAATTCAAAATCAAGGACTCCATTGTTTGTTAAATTGAATGAATTCATGTAATTGATGGTCCACAAACATTTTTTTCACAATGAATATAGTTCTTAAGAAGGAATCAACATTGAATTTCAAGGTTAATGCACGAAAAATAGTCCTGGTAAAAACAAGATAAGCGTAATTAACATTAGGTGATTAGAATGTCTCATTATTTAGGAATTAAACCAGTTAACATTTGTACTAAATGCAAACCATGATGAATGGCACCTTTGGATGATGGATTTAAATAGAATTCAAGATTTATTGGTGTATATACTTGTTTGATTCAATTAATATACTAGGTTGTTTAGCCACATGTGTTATATTTCATGATCAATGTGTCAAACAGTTGCTGTGGAATCAAAACATGAGTCTTGTTAACCAAAAATGATGCGAGGAACTCTCTAATTTTGAATTCAACAATTAATATCAATAAGAAATGCAATTCAAAATCAAGGACTCCATTGTTTGTTAAATTGAATGATTTCATGTAATTGATGGTCCACGTGCATTTTTTTAATAATTAATATAGTTATCTAGAAAGAAATAAAAGTTAATTACAAGGCTATTGCATGAAAAATAGTCTTGGTAACAACAATAGGAGCCTAATTAACATGAAGTGATTAGAAATTCTCATTATTTTGGAATTAAACCAGTTAACATTGGTACGAAATGCAAACCATGATGGCACCAGTGGGTGATGGATTTAAATAAATTTTGAGTTTTGTTGATGTATATGCTTGTTTGATTCAATTAATATACTAGGTTATTTAGCCACATGTGTTATATTTCATGATCAATGTATCAAAAAATGGTTTTGGAATCAAAAGAGGAGCCTTGTTAACCAAAAATGATGCCAGGAACTTTCTATTTTTGAATTCAACAATTAATATCAGGAAGAAATGCAATTCAAAATCAAGGACTCCATTGTTTGTTACATTGAATGAATTGATATAATTGATGTTCCACGTGCATTTTTTTCATAATGAATATAGTTATTAAGAAAGACTCAAAAGTAAATTACAAGGTTATTCCATGAAAAATAGTCCTGGTAACAACAAGAGGAGCCTAATTAACATCAAGTGATTAGAAATTCTCATTATTTAGGAATTAAACCAGTTAACATTGGTACGAAATGCATACCATGACGAATGGTAGCTGTAGGTGATGGATTTAAATAGATTTCGAGTTTTCTTGATGTATATGCTTGTTTGATTCAATTAATATACTAGGTTGTTTAGCCACATGTGCTATATTTCTTGATCAATGTATCAAAAAGTGGGTTTGGAATCAAAAGAGGAGCCTTGTTAACCAAAAATTATTGGAGGAACTCTCTATTTTTGAATTCAACAATTAATATCAATAAAAAATGCGATTCACAATCGAGGACTCCATTGTTTATTAAATTGAATGAATTAATCTTATAGATGGCCCAGGGGCATTTTTTTCATAATGAATATAGTTATTAAGAAAGAAACACAAGTTAATTTCAAGGTCATTCCATGAAAAATAGTCCTGGTAACAACAAGAGGAGCCTTATTAACATGAGGTGATTAGAAATTCTCATTATTTAGGATTTACACTAGTTAACTTGTGTACGAAATGCAAACCATGATGAATGGCACCTTTGGATGATGGATTTAAATAGATTTGGAGATTTATTGGTGCATATACTTGTTTGATTCAATTAATATAGTAGCTTGTTTAGCTACATGTGTTATATTTCATGAGCAATGTATCAAAAAGTGGCTTTCGAATCAAAAAAGGAGCCTTGTTAACCAAAAATGATGCGAGGAACTCTCTATTTTTTAATTCAACAATTAATTTCAACAAGAAATGCAATTCACAATCAAGGACTCCATTGTTTGTTAAGTTGAATGATTTCATGTAATTGATCGTCCACGTGCATTTTTTTCATAATGAATATAGTTATTAAGAAAGAAACAAAAGTTAATTTCAACGTTATTGCATGAAAAATAGTCCTGGTAACAACAAGAGGAGCCTAATTAACATGAGGTGATTAGAAATTCTCATTATTTTGGAATTAAACCAGTTAACATTGGTATGAAATGCAAGCCATGACGAATGGCACCTGTGGGTGATGGATTTAAATAGATTTCGAGTTTTGTTGATGTATATGCTTGTTTGAGTCCATTAATATACTAGGTTGTTTAACCACATGTGTTATATTTCATGATCAATGTATCAAAAAGTGGCTTTGGAATCAAAAGAGGAGCCTTGTTAACCAAATATGATGCTAGAAACTCTCTATTTTTGAATTCAACAATTAATATGAACAAGAAATGCAATTCAAAATCAAGGACTTCATTGTTTGTTAAGTTCAATGAATTCATGTAATTGATGGTCCACGTGCATTTTTTTTCATAATGAATATAGTTATTAAGAAAGAAACAAAAGTTAATTTCAAGGTTATTGCATGAAAAATAGCCTTGGTAACAACAAGAGGACCCCAATTAACATGAGGTGATTAGAAATTCTCATTATTTAGGAATTAAACTAGTTAACATTTGTATGAAATGCAAACCATGATAAATGGCACCTTTGGGTGATGGATTTAAATAGATTTGGAGTATTGTTTGTATTTATACATGTTTGATTCAATTAATATACTAGGTTATTTCGCCACATGTGTTATATTTCATGATCAATGTATCAAAAAGTGTGTTTGGAAGTAAAGGAGGAAAGCTGCTAACCAGAAATGATGGGAGGAACTCTCTCTTTTTGAATTCAACAATTAATATCAATAAGAAATGTAATTCAAAATCAAGGACTCCATTGTCTGTTAAATTGAATGAATTCATGTAATTGATGGTCCACAAGCATTTTTTTCATAATGAATATAGTTCTTAAGAAGGAATCAACATTTAATTTCGAGGTTAATGCACGAAAAATAGTCCTGGTAAAAACAAGATAAGCGTAATTGACATTAGGTGATTAGAACATCTCATTATTTACTTGTTTGATTCAATTAATATACTAGGTTGTTTAGCCACATGTGTTATATTTCATGATCAATGTATCAAAAAGTTGCTGTGGAATCAAAACACGAGTCTTGTTAACCAAAAATGATGGGAGGAACTCTCTAATTTTGAATTCAACAATTAATATCAATAAGAAATGCAATTCAAAATCAAGGACTCCATTGTTTGTTAAATTGAATGAATTCATGTAATTGATGGTCCAAGTGCATTTTTTTAATAATTAATATAGTTATTTAGAAAGAAACAAAAGTTAATTACAAGGTTATTGCATGAAAAATAGTCCTGGTAACAACAAGAAGAGCCTAATTAACATGAGGTGATTACAAATTCTCATTATTATGGAATTAAACCAGTTAACATTGGTATGTAATGCAAACCATGACGAATGGCACATTTGGGAGATGGATTTATATAGATTTGGTGTTTTATTGGTGTTTATACATGTTTCATTCAATTAATATACAAGGTTATTTAGCCACATGTGTTATATTTCATGATCAATGTATCAAAAAGTGTGTTTGGAAGCAAAAGAGGAAACTTGCTAACCAGAAATGATGCGAGGAACTCTCTATTTTTGAATTCAACAATTAATATCTATAAGAAATGCAATTCAAAATAAAGGACACCATTGTTTGTTAAATGAATAAATTCATGGAATTGATGGTCCACGTGCATTTTTTTTCATAATGAATATTGTTATTAAGAAGGAATCAACGTTTAATTTCAAGTTTATTGCACGAAAAAAAGTGCTGGTAAAAACAAGATAAGCGTAATTAACATTAGGTGATTAAAATGTCTCATTATTTAGGAATTAAACCAATTAACATTTGCACGAATTAATATAGTAGGTTGTTTAGCTACATGTGTTATATTTCATGATCAATGTATCAAAAAGTGGCCTTGGAATCAAAAAAGGAGCCTTATTAACCAAAAAAGATGCCAGGAACTCTATTTTTGAATTCAACAAGAAATGCAATTCAAAATCAAGGACTTCCTTGTTTGTTAAATTGAATGAATTCATGTCATTGGTGGTCCACGTGCATTTTTTTCATAATGAATATAGTTATTAAGAAAGAATCAAAAGTAAATTTGAAGGTTATTGCATGAAAAATAGTCATGGCAAAAACAAGAGAATCCTAATTAACATTAGGTGATAAGAATGTCTCATTATTTAGGAATTAAACCAGTTATCATTTGTACGAAATGCAAACCATGATGAATGGCACCTTTGGATGATGGATTTAAATAGAATTCAAGATTTATTGGTGTATATACTTGTTTGATTCAATTAATATACTAGGTTGTTTAGGCACATGTGTTATATTTCATGATCAATGTATAAAAAAGTGGCAGTGGAATCAAAAGACAAGTCTTGTTAACCAAAAATGATGCGAGGAACTCTCTAATTTTGAATTCAACAATTAATATCAATAAGAAATGCAATTCAAAATCAAGGACTCCATTGTTTGTTAAATTGAATGAATTCATGTAATTGATGGTCCACGTGCATTTTTTTCATAATGAATATAGTTATTTAGAAAGAAACAAAAGTTAATTACACGGTTATTGTATGAAAAATAGTCCTGGTAACAACAAGAGGAGCCTAATTAACATGAGGTGATTAGAAATTCTCATTATTTAGCATTTACACTAATTAACTATTGTCCGAAAAGCAAACCATGATGAATGGCACCTTTGCATGATCGATTTAAATAGATTTGGAGATTTATTGGTGTATATACTTGTTTGATTCAATTAATATGGTAAGTTGTTTAGCTACATGTGTTATATTTCATGAT
Organism: Ceriops zippeliana; assembly: GCA_037897445.1. Classification (NCBI taxonomy): domain Eukaryota; kingdom Viridiplantae; phylum Streptophyta; class Magnoliopsida; order Malpighiales; family Rhizophoraceae; genus Ceriops; species Ceriops zippeliana. Next base: position 56,016 of record JBAPLH010001247.1, on the reverse strand, counting down.
CAATGTATCAAAAAGTGGCCTTGGAATCAAAAAAGGAGCCTTATTAACCAAAAATGATGCTAGGAACTCTATTTTTGAATTCAACAATTAATTTCAACAAGAAATGCAATTCAAAATCAAGGACTTCCTTGTTTGTTAAATTGAATGAATTCATGTCATTGGTGGTCCACGTGCATTTTTTTCATAATGAATATAGTTATTATGAAAGAATCAAAAGTAAATTTCAAGGTTATTGCATGAAAAATAGTCATGGCAAAAACAAGAGAATCCTAATTAACATTAGGTGATAAGAATGTCTCATTATTTAGGAATTAAACCAGTTAACATTTGTACGAAATGCAAACCATGATGAATGGCACCTTTGGATGATGGATTTAAATAGAATTCAAGATTTATTGGTGTATATACTTGTTTGATTCAATTAATATACTAGGTTGTTTAGCCACATGTGTTATATTTCATGACCAATGTATCAAAAAGTGGCTGTGGAATCAAAAGACAAGTCTTGTTAACCAAAAATGATGCGAGGAACTCTCTAATTTTGAATTCCACAATTAATATCAATAAGAAATGCAATTCAAAATCAAGGACTCCATTGTTTGTTAAATTGAATGAATTCATGTAATTAATGGTCCACATGCATTTTTTTCATAATGAATATAGTTATTTAGAAAGAAACAAAAGTTAATTACACAGTTATTGCATGAAAAATAGTCCTGGTAACAACAAGAGGAGCCTAATTAACATGAGGTGATTAGAAATTCTCATTATTTAGCATTTACACTAATTAACTATTGTCCGAAAAGCAAACCATGATGAATGGCACCTTTGCATGATCGATTTAAATAGATTTGGAGATTTATTGGTGTATATACTTGTTTGATTCAATTAATATAGTAGGTTGTTTAGCTACATGTGTTATATTTCATGATCAATGTATCAAAAAGTGGCCTTGGAATCAAAAAAGGAGCCTTATTAACCAAAAATGATGCTAGGAACTCTATTTTTGAATTCAACAATTAATTTCAACAAGAAATGCAATTCAAAATCAAGGACTGCATTGTTTGTTAAATTGAATGAATTCATGTCATTGGTGGTCCACGTGCATTTTTTTCATAATGAATATAGTTATTAAGAAAGAATCAAAAGTAAATTTCAAGTTTATTGTATGAAAAATAGTCATGGCAAAACAAGAGAATCCTAATTAACATTAGGTGATAAGAATGTCTCATTATTTAGGAATTAAACCAGTTAACATTTGTACGAAATGCAAACCATGATGAATGGCACCTTTGGATGATGGATTTAAATAGAATTCAAGATTTATTGGTGTATATACTTTTTTGATTCAATTAATATACTAGGTTGTTTAGCCACATGTGTTATATTTCATGACCAATGTATCAAAAAGTGGCTGTGGAATCAAAAGACAAGTCTTGTTAACCAAAAATGATGCGAGGAACTCTCTAATTTTGAATTCCACAATTAATATCAATAAGAAATGCAATTCAAAATCAAGGACTCCATTGTTTGTTAAATTGAATGAATTCATGTAATTAATGGTCCACGTGCATTTTTTTCATAATGAATATAGTTATTTAGAAAGAAACAAAAGTTAATTACACGGTTATTGCATGAAAAATAGTCCTGGTAACAACAAGAGGAGCCTAATTAACATGAGGTGATTAGAAATTCTCATTATTTAGGATTTACACTAGTTAACTTTTGTCCGAAAAGCAAACCATGATGAATGGCACCTTTGCATGATCGATTTAAATAGATTTGGAGATTTATTGGTGTATATACTTGTTTGATTCAATTAATATAGTAGGTTGTTTAGCTACATGTGTTATATTTCATGATCAATGTATCAAAAAGTGGCTTTGGAATCAAAAAAGGAGCCTTATTAACCAAAAATGATGCTAGGAACTCTATTTTTGAATTCAACAATTAATTTCAACAAGAAATGCAATTCAAAATCAAGGACTGCATTGTTTGTTAAATTGAATGAATTCATGTCATTGGTGGTCCACGTGCATTTTTTTCATAATGAATATAGTTATTAAGAAAGAATCAAAAGTAAATTTCAAGTTTATTGTATGAAAAATAGTCATGGCAAAAACAAGAGAATCCTAATTAACATTAGGTGATAAGAATGTCTCATTATTTAGGAATTAAACCAGTTAACATTTGTACGAAATGCAAACCATGATGAATGGCACCTTTGGATGATGGATTTAAATAGAATTCAAGATTTATTGGTGTATATACTTGTTTGATTCAATTAATATACTAGGATGTTTAGCCACATGTGTTATATTTCATGACCAATGTATCAAAAAGTGGCTGTGGAATCAAAAGACAAGTCTTGTTAACCAAAAATGATGCGAGGAACTCTCTAATTTTGAATTCCACAATTAATATCAATAAGAAATGCAATTCAAAATCAAGGACTCCATTGTTTGTTAAATTGAATGAATTCATGTAATTGATGGTCTACGTGCATTTTTTTCATGATGAATATAGTTATTTAGAAAGAAAAAAAAGTTAATTACACGGTTATTGCATGAAAAATAGTCCTGGTAACAACAACAGGAGCCTAATTAACATGAGGTGATTAGAAATTCTCATTATTTAGGATTTACACTAGTTAACTTTTGTCCGAAAAGCAAACCATGATGAATGGCACCTTTGCATGATCGATTTAAATAGATTTGGAGATTTATTGGTGTATATACTTGTTTGATTCAATTAATATAGTAGGTTGTTTAGCTACATGTGTTATATTTCATGATCAATGTATCAAAAAGTGACTTTGGAATCAAAAGAGGAGCCTTATTAACCAAAAATGATGCTAGGAACTCTTTTTGAATTCAACAATTAATTTCAACAAGAAATGCAATTCAAAATCAAGGACGTCATTGTTTGTTAAATTGAATGAATTCATGTCATTGGTGGTCTACGTGCATTTTTTTCATAATGAATATAGTTATTAAGAAAGAATCAAAAGTAAATTTCAAGGTTATTGCATGAAAAATAGTCATGGCAAAAACAAGAGAATCCTAATTAACATTAGGTGATAAGAATGTCTCATTATTTAGGAATGAAACCCGTTAACATTTGTACGAAATGCAAACCATGATGAATGGCACCATTGGATGATGAATTTAAATTGAATTCGAGATTTATTGGTGTATATACTTGTTTAATTCAATTAATATACTAGGTTGTTTAGCCACATGTGTTACATTTCATGATCAATGTATCAAAACGTGGGTTTGGAATCAAAAGAGGAGCCTTGTTAACCAAAAATTATTCGAGGAACTCTCTATTTTTCAATACAACAATTAATATCTATAAGAAATGCGATTCAAAATCAGGGACTCCATTGTTTGTTAAATTGAATGAATTCATCTTATATATGATCCAGGGGCATTTTTTCATAATGAATATAGTTATTAAGAAAGAAAGACAAGTTAATTTCAAGGTTATTGCATGAAAAATAGTCCTGGTAACAATAAGAGGAGCCTAATCAACATGAGGTGATTAGAAATTCTCATTATTTAGGAATTAAACCAGTTAACATTTGTACGTAATGCAAACCATGACGAATGACACATTTGGGTGATGGATTTGTATAGATTTGATGTTTTATTGGTGTTTATACATGATTGATTCAATTACTATACTAGTTTATTTACCCACATGTGTTATGCTTCAGGATCAATGTATCAAAAAGTGTGTTTGGAAGCAAAAGAGGAAACTTGCTAACTAGAAATGATGCGAGGAACTCTTTATTTTTGAATTCAACAGTTAATATCTATAAGAAATGCAATTCAAAATCATGGACTCCATTGTTTGTTAAATTGAATGAATTCATCTTATAGATGGTCCATAGGCATTTTTTTCATAATGAATATAGTTATTAAGAAAGAAACACAAGTTAATTTCAAGTTTATTGCATGAAAAATAGTCCTGTTAACAACAAGAGGCGCCTAATTAACATGAGGTGATTAGAAATTTTCATTATTTTGGAATTAAACCAGTTAACATTGGTACGAAATGCAAACCATGACGAATGGCACCTGTGGGTGATGGATTTAAATAGATTTCAACTTTTGTTGATGTATATGCTTGTTTGATTCCATTAATATACTAGGTTGTTTAGCCACATGTGTTACATTTCATGATCAGTGTATCAAAAAGTGGCTTTGGAATCAAAAGAGGAGCCTTGTTAACCAAAAATGATGCTAGAAACTCTCCATTTTTTAATTCAACAATTAATATCAACAAGAAATTCAATTCAAAATCAAGGACTCCATTGTTTGTTAAAAGGAATGAATTCATGTAATTGATGGACCACGTGCATTTTTTCATAATGAATATAGTTATTTAGAAAGAAACAAAAGTTAATTACAAGGTTATTGCATGAAAAATAGTCCTGGTAACAACAAGAGGAGCCTAATTAACATGAGGTGATTAGAAATTCTCATTATTTTGGAATTAAAACAGTTAACATTTGTACGAAATGCAAACCACGACGAATGGCACCTTTGGGTGATGGATTTAAATAGATTTGGAGTATTGTTTGTGTTTATACATGTTTGATTCAAATAATATACTAGGTTGTTTAGCCACATGTGTTATATTTCACGATCAATGTATCAAAAAGTGTGTTTGGAAATAAAGGAGGAAAGCTGCTAACTAGAAATGATAGGAGGAACTCTCTCTTTTTGAATTCAACAATTAATATCAATAAGAAATGCAATTCAAAATCAAGGACTCCATTGTTTGTTAAATTGAATGAATTCATGTAATTGATGGTCAACAAGCATTTTTTTAATAACGAATATAGTTATTAAGAAGGAATCAACATTTAATTTCAAGGTTATTGCACGAAAAATAGTCCTGGTAAAAACAAGATAAGCATAATTAATATTGGGTGATTAGAATGTCTCATTATTTAGGAATTAAACAAGTTAACATTTGTACGAAATGCAAATCATGATGAATGCCACCTTTGGATGATGGATTTAAATAGAATTCAAGATTTATTGGTGTATATACTTGTTTAATTAAATTAATATACTAGGTTGTTTAGTCACATGTGTTATATTTCATGATCAATGTATCAAAAAGTGGCTGTGGAATGAAAAGACGAGTCTTGTTAACCAAAAATGATGCGAGGAACTCTCTAATTTTGAATTCAACAATTAATATCAATAAGAAATGCAATTCAAAATCAAGGACTCCATTGTTTGTTAAATTGAATGAATTCATGTAATTGATGGTCCACGTGCATTTTTTTAATAATGAATATAGTTATTTAGAAAGAAACAAAAGTTAATTACAAGGTTATTGCATGAAAAATATTCCTGGTTAGAACAAGAGGAGCCTAATTAACATGAGGTGATTAGAAATTCTCATTATTTTGTAATTAAACCAGTTAACATTGGTATGTAATACAAACCATGACGAATGGAACATTTGGGAGATGGATTTATATAGATTTGGTGTTTTATTGGTGTTTATACATGTTTCATTCAATTAATATACTAGGTTATTTAGCCACATGTGTTATATTTCATGATCAATGTATGAAAAAGTGTGTTTGGAAGCAAAAGAGGAAACTTGCTAACCAGAAATGATGCGAGGAACGCTCTATTTTTGAATTCAACAATTAATATCTATAAGAAATGCAATTCAAAATAAAGGACACCATTGTTTGTTAAATTGAATAAATTCATGTAATTGATGGTCCACGTGCATTTTTTTCATAATGAATATAGTTATTAAGAAAGAAACAAAAGTTAATTACAAGGTTATTGCATGAAAAATAGTCCTGGTAACAACAAGAGGAGCCTAATTAACATGAGGTGATCAGAAATTCTCATTATTTTGGAATTAAACCAGTTAACATTTGTACCAAATGAAAACCATGACAATGGAACCTTTGGGTGATGGATTTAAATAGATTTGGAGTAGTGTTTGTGTTTATACATGTTTGATTCCATTAATATACTAGGTTGTTTAGCCAAATGTGTGATATTTCTCGATCAATGTATCAAATAGTGTGTTTGGAAATAAAGGTGGAAGGCTGCTAAACAGAAATGATGGGAGGAACTCTCTCTTTTTGAATTCAACAATTAATATCAATAAGAAATGCAATTCAAAATCAAAAACTCCATTGTTTGTTAAATTAAATTAATTCATGTAATTGATGATCCACAAGCATTTTTTCATAATGAATATAGTTATTAAGAAGGAATCAACATTTAATTTCAAGGTTATTGCACGAAAAATAGTCCTGGTAAAAACAAGATAAGCGTAATTAATATTAGGTGATTAAAATGTCTCATTATTTAGGAATTAAACCAGTTAACATTTGTACGAAATACAAACCATGATGAATGGCACCTTTGGATGATGGATTTAAATAGAATTCCAGATTTATTGGTGTATATACTTGTTTGATTCAATTAATATACTAGGTTGTTTAGCCACATGTGTTATATTTCATGATCAATGTATCAAAAAAGTGGCTGTGGAATCAAAAGACAAGTCTTGTTAACCAAAAATGATGCGAGGAACTCTCTAATTTTGGATTCCACAATTAATATCAATAAGAAATGCAATTCAAAATCAAGGACTCCATTGTTTGTTAAATTGAATGAATTTATGTAATTGATGGTCCACATGCATTTTTTTTCATAATGAATATAGTTATTTAGAAAGAAACAAAAGTTAATTTCACGGTTATTGCATGAAAAATAGTCCTGGTAACAACAAGAGGAGCCTAATTAATATGAGGTGATTAGAAATTCTCATTATTTTGGAATTAAAACAGTTAACATTTGTACGGAATGCAAACCATGACGAATGACACCTTTGGGTGATGGATTTAAATAGATTTGGAGTATTGTTTGTGTTTATACATGTTTGATTCAATTAATATACTAGGTTGTTTAGCCACATGTGTTATATTTCACGATCAATGTATCAAAAAGTGTGTTTAGAAATAAAGGAGGAAAGCTACTAACCAGAAATGATCGGAGGAACTTTCTCTTTTTGGATTCAACAATTAATATCAATAAGAAATGCAATTCAAAATCAAGGACTCCATTGTTTTTTAAATTGAATGAATTCATGTAATTGATGGTCAACAAGCATTTTTTGCATAATGAATATAGTTATTAAGAAGGAATAAACATTTAATTTCAAGGTTATTGCACGAAAAATAGTCCTGGTAAAAACAAGATAAGCATAATTAACATTAGGTAATTAGAATGTCTCATTATTTAGGAATTAAACTAGTTAACATTTGTACGAAATGCAAACCATGATGAATGGCACCATTTGATGATGAATTTAAATTGAATTCGAGATTTATTGGTGTATATACTTGTTTGATTCAATTAATATACTAGGTTGTTTAGCCACATGTGTTACATTTCATGATCAATGTATCAAAACGTGGGTTTGGAATCAAAAGAAGAGCCTTGTTAACCAAAAATTATTCGAGGAACTCTTTATTTTTTAATTCAACCATTAATATCTATAAGAAATGCGATTCAAAATCAGGGACTCCATTGTTTGTTAAATTAAATGAATTCATCTTATATATGATCCAAGGGCATCTTTTCATAATGAATATAGTTATTAAGAAAGCAACACAAGTTAATTTCAAGGTTATTGCATGAAAAATAGTCCTGGTAACAACAAGAGCAGCCTAATCAACATGAGGTGATTAGAAATTCTCATTATTTAGGAATTCAACCAGTTAACATTTGTACGAAATGTAAACCATGACGAATGACACATTTGGGTGATGGATTAGTATAGATTTGGTGTTTTATTGGTGTTTATACATGATTGATTCAATTACTATACTAGTTTACTTAGCCACATGTGTTATGTTTCATGATCAATGTATCAAAAAGTGTGTTTGGAAGCAAAAGAGGAAACTTGCTAACCAAAAATGATGCGAGGAACTCTTTATTTTTGAATTCAACAATTAATATCTATAAAAAATGAAATTCACAATCATGGACTCCATTGTTTGTTAAATTGAATGAATTCATCTTATAGATGGTCCATGGGCATTTTTTTCATAATGAATATAGTTCTTAACAAAGAAACACAAGTTAATTTCAAGATTATTGCATGAAAAATAGTCCTGCTAACAACAAGAGGTGCCTAATTAACATGAGGTGATTAGAAATTCTCATTATTTAGGAATTAAACGAGTTAACATTGGTACGAAATGCAAACCATGACGAATGGCACCTGTGGGTGATGGATTTAAATAGATTTCAACTTTTGTTGATTTATATGCCTGTTTGATTCCATTAATATACTAGGTTGTTTAGCCACATGTGTTATATTTCATGATCAGTGTATCAAAAAGTGGCTTTGGAATCAAAAGAGGAGCCTTGTTAACCAAAAATGATGCTAGAAACTCTCCATTTTTGAATTCAACAATTAATATCAACATGAAATGCAATTCAAAATCAAGGACTCCATTGTTTGTTAAATTGAATGAATTCATGTAATTGATGGTCCATGTGCATTTTTTCATAATGAATATAGTTATTTAGAAAGAAACAAAAGTTAATTACAAGGTTATTGCATGAAAAATAGTCCTAGTAACAACAAGAGGAGCCTAATTAACATGAGGTAATTAGAAATTCTCATTATTTTGGAATTAACCCAGTTAACATCTGTACGAAATGCAAACCATGACGACTGGCACCTTTGGGTGATGGATTTAAATAGATTTGGAGTATTTTCTGTGTTTATACATGTTTGATTCAATTAATATTCTAGGTTGTTTAGCCACATGTGTTATATTTCACGATCAATGTATCAAAAAGTGTGTTTGGAAATAAAGGAGGAAAGCTGCTAACCAGAAATGATAGGAGGACCTCTCTCTTTTTGAATTCAACAATTAATATCAATAAGAAATGCAATTCAAAATCAAGGACTCCATTGATTGTTAAATTAAATGAATTCATGTAATTGATGGTCAACAAGCATTTTTTTCATAATGAATATAGTTATTAAGAAGGAATCAACATTTAATTTTAATGTTATTGCACGAAAAATAGTCCTGATAAAAACAAGATAAGCATAATTAACATTAGGTGATTAGAATGTCTCATTATTTAGGAATTACACCAGTTAACATTTGTACGAAATGCAAACCATGATGAATGCCACCTTTGGATGATGGATTTAAATAGAATTCAAGATTTATTGGTGTATATACTTGTTTGATTCAATTAATATACTAGGTTGTTTAGGCACATGTGTTATATTTCATGATCAATGTATCAAAAAGTGGCTGTGGAATCAAAAGACGAGTCTTGTTAACCAAAAATGATGCGAGGAACTCTCTAATTTTGAATTCAACAATTAATATCAATAAGAAATGCAATTCAAAATCAAGGACTCCATTGTTTGTTAAATTGAATGAATTCATCTTATAGATGGTCGAGCGGCATTTTTTTCATAATGAGTATAGTTATTAAGAAAGAATCAAAAGTAAATTTCAAGGTTATTGCATGAAAAATAGTCCTGGTAACAACAAGAGGAGCCTAATTAACATGAGGTGATTAGAAATTCTCATTAGTTTGGAATTAAATCAGTTAACATTGGTATGAAATGAAAACCTTGACGAATGGCACATTTGGGTGATGGATTTATATAGATTTGGAGTTTTATTGGTGTTTATACATGTGTGATTCAATTAATTTACTAGGTTGTTTAGCCACATTTATTATATTTGATGATCAATGTATCAAAAAGTGTGTCTGGAATCAAAAGAGGAAAGTTGCTACTTTGAAATGATGGGAGGATCTCTCTATTTTTGAATTCAACAATTAATGTCTATAAGAAATGCAATTCAAAATCAAGGACTCCATTGTTTGTTAAATTGAATGAATTCATGTAATTAATGGTCCACGTGCATTTTTTTCATAATGAATATAGTTATTAAGAAGGAAACAAAAGTTAATTACAAGGTTATTACATGAAAAATAGTCCTGATAACAAAAAGAGGAGCCTAATTAACATGAGGTGATTAGAAATTCTCATTATTTAGGATTTACACTAGTTAACTTTTGTACGAAAAGCAAACCATGATGAATGACACCTTTGGATGATGGATTTCAATAGATTTGAAGATTTATTGGTGTATATACTTGTTTGATTCAATTAATCTAGTAGGTTGTTTAGCTACATGCGTTATATTTCATGATCAATGTATCAAAAAGTGGCTTTGGAATCAAAAGAGGAGCCTTATTAACCAAAAATGATGCCAGGAACTCTATTTTTGAATTCAACAATTAATTTCAACAAGAAATGCAATTCAAAATCAAGGACTCCATTGTTTGTTAAATTGAATGAATTCATGTAATTGATGGTCCACATGCATTTTTTTCATAATGAATATAGTTATTAAGAAAGAAACAAAAGTTAATTACGAGGTTATTGCATGAAAAATTGTCCTGATAACAACAAGAGGAGCCTAATTAACATGAGGTGATTAGAAATTCTCATTATTTAGGATTTACACTAGTTAACTTGTGTACGAAAAGCAAACCATGATGAATGACACCTTTGGATGATGGATTTCAATAGATTTGAAGATTTATTGGTGTATATACTTGTTTGATTCAACTAATCTAGCAGGTTGTTTAGCTACATGCATTATATTTCATGATCAATGTATCAAAAAGTGGCTTTGGAATCAAAAGAGGAGCCTTATTAACCAAAAATGATGCCAGGAACTCTATTTTTGAATTCAACAATTAATTTCAACAAGAAATGCAATTCAAAATCAAGGACTCCATTGTTTGTTAAATTGAATGAATTCATGTAATTGATGGTCCACATGCATTTTTTTCATAATGAATATAGTTATTAAGAAAGAAACAAAAGTTAATTACGAGGTTATTGCATGAAAAATAGTCCTGGTAACAACAAGAGGAGCCTAATTAACATGAGGAGATTAGAAATTCTCATTATTTAGGAATTAAACCAGTTAACATTTGTACGAAATGCAAACCATGATGGATACCACCTTTGGCTGATGGATATAAATAGATTTGGATTTTTATTGGTGTTTATGAATTCAACAATTAAAATCTATAAGAAATGCAATTCAATATCAAGGACTCTATTGTTTGTTAAATTGAATGAATTCATCTTATAGATGGTCCGCGTTCATTTTTCTTCAAAATGAATATAGTTATTAAGAAAGAAACACAAGTTAATTTCAAGGTTATTGCATGAAAAATAGGCCTGGTAACAACAAGAGGAGCTTAATTAACATGAGGAGATTAGAAATTCTCATTATTTAGGAATTAAACCAGTTAACATTTGTACGAAATGCAAACCATGATGAATACCACCTTTGGCTGATGGATATAAATAGATTTGGATTTTTATTGGTGTTTATGCTTATTTGATTCAATTAATATACTAGGTTGCGTAGCCACATGTGTTATATTTCATGATCAATGTATCAAAATGTGTGCTTGGAAGCAAAACAGGAAACTTGCTAACCAGAAATGATGCGAGGAACTCTTTATTTTTGAATTCAACAATTAGTATCTATAAGAAAAGAAATTCAAAATCAAGGACACCATTGTTTGTTAAATTTAATGAATTCATCTTATAGATGGTCCACGTGCGTTTTTTTTCATAATGAATATAGTTATGAAGAAACAAATACAAGTTAATTTCAAGGTTATTGCATGAAAAATAGTCCTGGTAACAAGAAGAGGAGCCTAATTAACACGAGGACATTAGAAATTCTCATTATTTAGGAATTGAACCAGTTAACATTTGTACGAACTGCAAACCATGATGATTACCACCTTTGGCTGATGGATATAATTAGATTTGGATTTTTATTGGTGTTTACGCTTATTTGATTCAATTAATTTACTAAGTTGTGTAGCTACATGTGTTATATTTCATGATCAATGTATTAAAATGTGTGCTTGGAAGCAAAATAGGAAACTTGCTAACCAGAAATGATGCGAGGAACTCTTTATTTTTGAAATCAACAATTAATATCTATAAGAAATGCAATTGAATATCAAGGACTCTATTGTTTGTTAAGTTGAATGAATTCATCTTATAGATGGTCCACGTGCATTTTTTTCAAAATGAATATAGTTATTAAGAAAGAAACACAACTTAATTTCAAGGTTATTGCATGAAAAGTAGTCCTGGTAACAACAAGAGGAGCCTAATTAACATGACGAGAGTAGAAATTCTCATTATTTAGGAATTAAACGAGTTAACATTTGTACGAAATGCAAACCATGATGAATACCACCTTTGGCTGATGGATATAAATAGATTTGGATTTTTATTGGTGTTTATGCTTATTTGATTCAATTAATATACTAGGTTGTGTAGTCACATGTGTTATATTTCATGATCAATGTATCAAAATGTGTGTTTGGAAGCAAAACAGGAAACTTGCTAACCAGAAATGATGCGAGGAACTCTTTATTTTTGAATTCAACAATTAATATCTATAAGAAATGAAATTCAAAATCAAGGACACCATTGTTTGTTAAATTCAATGAATTCATCTTATAGATCGTCCATGTGCATTTCTTTCATAATGAATATAGTTATTAAGAAAGAAATACAAGTTAATTTCAAGGTTATTGCATGAAAAATAGTCCTGGTAACAACAAGAGGAGCCTAATTAACATGAGGAGATTAGAAATTCTCATTATTTAGGAATGAGACCAGTTAACATTTGTACGAATTGCAAACCATGATGAGTGGCACCTTTGGCTGATGGATATAAATATATTTTGATTTTTATTGGTTCTTATGCTTGTTTGTTTTGATTCCATTAATATACTAGGTTATTGAGCCACATGCGTTATATTTCTTGATCAATGTATCAAAAAGTGTATTCGGAATCAAAAGAGGAAACTTGCTAACCAGAAATGATGGGAGCAACTCTCTAATTTTTAATTCTATAATGAATATCAATAAGAAATGCAATTCAAAATCAAGGACTCCATTGTTTGTTGAATTGAATGAATTCATCTTATAGATGGTCGAGGGACATTTTTTTCATAATGAATATAGTTATTGAGAAAGAAACAAAAGTTAATTTCAAGTTTATTGCATGAAAATACTACTGGTGACAACAAGAGGAGCCTAATTAACATGAGGTGATTAGAAATTGTCATTATTTAGGAATTAAACTAGTTAACATTTGTACGAAATGCAAACCATGATGAATGGCACCTTTGGCTGATGGATATAAATAGATTTTGATTTTTATTGGTTTTTATGTTTGTGTGATTCCATTAATATACTAGGTTGTTGAGCCACATGTGTTATATTTCTTGATCAATGTATCAAAAAGTGCGTTTGGAATCAAAAGAGGAAACTTGCTAACCAGAAATGATCGGAGCAACTCTCTAATTTTTAATTCTATAATGAATATCAATAAGAAATGCAATTCAAAATCAAGGACTCCATTCTTTTTTGAATTGAATGAATTCATCTTATAGATGGTCGAGGGGCATTTTTTTTCATAATGAATATAGTTATTAAGAAAGAAACAAAAGTTAATTTCAAGTTTATTGCATGAAAAATAGTACTGGTGACAACAAGAGGAGCCTAATTAACATGGGGTGATTAGAAATTCTCATTGTTTAGGAATTAAACTAGTTAACATTTGTACGAAATGCAAACCATGATGAATGACACCTTTGGCTGATGGATATAAATAGTTTTGGATTTTTATTGGTGTTTATGCTTGTTTGATTCAATTAATATACTAGGTTGTTCAGCCATATGTGTTATATTTCATGATCAACACATGAAAAAGTGTGCTTGGAAGCAAAAGAGGAAACTTGCTAACCAGAAATGATGCAAGGAACTCTTTATTTTTGAATTCAATATTTAATATCTATAAGAAATGCAATTCAAAATCAAGGACTCCATTGTTTTTTAAATTGATTAAATTCATCTTATAGATGGTCCAGGGGAATTTTTTTCCATAATGAATAGAGTTATGAAGAAAGAATCAACGGCAAATATCAAGGGTATTGCAAGAAAAATAGTCATGGCAAAAACAACAGAAGCCTAATTAACATTAGGTGATTAGAATGTCTCATTATTTAGGAATTAAACCAGTTAACATTTGTACAAAATGCAAACCATGATGAATGGCAAGTTTGGATGATGCATTTAAATAGATTTGGAGTTTTAATGGTGTATATACTTGTTTGATTCAATTACTATACCAGGTTGTTTAGCCACATGTGTTATATTTCATGATCAATGTATCAAAAAGTGGATTTGGAATCAAAAGAGGAGCCTTGTTAACCACAAATGATGCGAGGAACTCTTTATTTTTGAATTCAACAATTAATATCTATAAGAAAAGAAATTCAATATCAAGGACACCATTGTTTGTTAAATTTAATGAATTCATCTTATAGATGGTCCACGTGCATTTTTTTCATAATGAATATAGTTATTGAGAAAGAAACACAAGTTAATTTCAAGGTTATTGCATGAAAAATAGTCCTAGTAACAACAAGAGGAGCCTAATTAACATGAGGACATTAGAAATTCTCATTATTTAGGAATTGAACCAGTTAACATTTGTACGAAATGCAAACCATGATGAATACCACCTTTGGCTGATGGATATAAGTAGATTTGGATTTTTATTGGTGTTTATGCTTATTTGATTCAATTAATATACTAGGTTGTGTAGCTACATGTGTTATCTTTCATAATCAATGTATGAAAATGCGTGCTTGGAAGCAAAAGAGGAAACTTGCTAACCAGAAATGATGCGTGGAACTCTTTATTTTAATTCAACAATTAATATCTATAAGAAATGCAATTCAATATCAAGGACTCTATTTTTTTTGTTAAATTGAATGAATTCATCTTATAGATGGTCCACGTGCATTTATTTCATAATGAATATAGTTATTAAGAAAGAAACACAAGTTAATTTCAAGGTTATATTGCATGAAAAGTAGTCCTGGTAACAACAAGAGGAGCCTAATTAACATGACGAGATTAGAAATTCTCATTATTTAGGAATTAAACGAGTTAACATTTGTACGAAATGCAAACCATGATGAATACCACCTTTGGCTGATGGATATAAATAGATTTGGATTTTTATTGGAGTTTATGCTTATTTGATTCAATTAATATACTAGGTTGTGTAGCCACATGTGTTATATTTCATGATCAATGTATCAAAATGTGTGCTTGGAAGCAAAACAGGAAACTTGCTAATCAGAAATGATGCGAGGAACTCTGTATTTTTGAATTCAACAATTAATATCTATAAGAAATGAAATTCAAAATCAAGGACACCATTATTTGTTAAATTGAATGAATTCATCTTATAGATGGTCCACGTGCATTTTTTTTTTCATAATGAATATAGTTATTAAGAAAGAAACACATGTTAATTTCAAGGTTATTGCATGAAAAATAGTCTTGGTAACAACAAGAGGAGCCTAATTAACATGAGGAGATTAGAAATTCTCATTATTTAGTAATTAGACCAGTTAACATTTGTACTAATTGCAAACCATGATGAGTGGCACCTTTGGCTGATGGATATAAATAGATTTTGATTTTTTATGCTTATTTGATTCCATTAATATACTAGGTTGTTGAGCCACATGTGTTATATTTCTTGATCAATGTATCAAAAAGTGTGTTCGGAATCAAAAGAGGAAACTTGCTAACCAGAAATGATGGGAGCAACTCTCTAATTTTTAATTCTATAATGAATATCAATAAGAAATGCAATTCAAAATCAAGGACTCCATTGTTTGTTGAATTGAATGAATTCATCTTATAGATGGTCAGGGGGAATTTTTTTCATAATGAATATAGTTATTGAGAAAGAAACAAAAGTTAATTTCAAGTTTATTGCATGAAAAATAGTACTGGTGACAACAAGAGGAGCCTAATTAACATGAGGTGATTAGAAATTCTCATTATTTAGGAATTAAACCAGTTAACATTTGTACGAAATGCAAACCATGATAAAAGGAACCTTTGGCTGATGGATATAAATAGATTTCTTTTTTTATTGGTGTTTA
This sequence comes from Ceriops zippeliana, assembly GCA_037897445.1. Classification (NCBI taxonomy): domain Eukaryota; kingdom Viridiplantae; phylum Streptophyta; class Magnoliopsida; order Malpighiales; family Rhizophoraceae; genus Ceriops; species Ceriops zippeliana. Next base: position 39,883 of record JBAPLH010001247.1, on the reverse strand, counting down.
TGCTTGTTTGATTCAATTAATATACTAGGTTGTTTAGCCACATGTGTTATATTTCATTATCAATGTATCAAAAAGTGTGTTTGGAAGCAAAAGTGGAAACTTGCTAACCAGAAATGATGCGAGGAACTCTTTATTTTTTAATTCAACAATTAATATCTATAAGAAATGCAATTCAATATCAAGGACTCTATTGTTTGTTAAATTGAATGAATTCATCTTATAGATGGTCCATGTGCATTTTTTTTTTCATAAAGAATATAGTTATTAAGAAAGAAACACAAGTTAATTTCAAGGTTATTGCATGAAAAATAGTCCTGGTAACAACAAGAGGAGCCTAATTAACATGAGGAGATTAGAAATTCTCATTATTTAGGAATTGAACCAGTTAACATTTGTACGAAATGCAAACCATGATGAATACCAGCTTTGGCTGATGGATATAAGTAGATTTGGATTTTTATTGGTGTTTATGCTTATTTGATTCAATTAATATACTAGGTTGTGTAGCCACATGTGTTATCTTTCATGATCAATGTATGAAAATGCGTGCTTGCAAGCAAAAGAGGAAACTTGCTAACCAGAAATGATGCGAGGAACTCTTTATTTTTGAATTCAACAATTAATATCTATAAGAAATGAAATTCAAAATCAAGGAGACCATTGTTTGTTAAATTGAATGAATTCATCTTATAGATGGTCCACGTGAATTTTTTTCATAATGAATATAGTTATTAAGAAAGAAACACACAAGTTAATTTCAAGGTTATTGCATGAAAAGTAGTCCTGGTAACAACAAGAGGAGCCTAATTAACATGACGAGATTAGAAATTCTCATTATTTAGGAATTAAAAACCAGTTAACATTTGTACGAAATGCAAACCATTATGAATACCACCTTTGGCTGATAAATATAAGTAGATTTGGATTTTTATTGGTGTTTATGCTTATTTGATTCAATTAATATACTAGATTGTGTAGCTACATGTGTTATATTTCATGATCAACGTATCAAAATGTGTGCTTGGAAGCAAAACAGGAAACTTGCTAACCAGAAATGATGCGAGGAAATCTTTATTTTTGAATTCAACAATAAATATCTATAAGAAATGCAATTCAATATCAAGGACTCTATTGTTTGTTAAATTGAATGAATTAATCTTATAGATGGTCCACGTGCATTTTTTTCATAATGAATATAGTTATTAAGAAAGAAACACAAGCTATTTTCAAAGTTATTGCATGAAAAAATATAGTCCTGGTAACAACAAGAGGAGCCTAATTAACATGAGGAGATTAGAAATTCTCATTATTTAGGAATTAAACCAGTTAACATTTGTACGAAATGCAAACCATGATGGATACCACCTTTGGCTGATGGATATAAATAGATTTGGATTTTTATTGGTGTTTATGAATTCAACAATTAAAATCTATAAGAAATGCAATTCAATATCAAGGACTCTATTGTTTGTTAAATTGAATGAATTCATCTTATAGATGGTCCGCGTTCATTTTTCTTCAAAATGAATATAGTTATTAAGAAAGAAACACAAGTTAATTTCAAGGTTATTGCATGAAAAATAGGCCTGGTAACAACAAGAGGAGCCTAATTAACATGAGGAGATTAGAAATTCTCATTATTTAGGAATTAAACCAGTTAACATTTGTACGAAATGCAAACCATGATGAATACCACCTTTGGCTGATGGATATAAATAGATTTGGATTTTTATTGGTGTTTATGCTTATTTGATTCAATTAATATACTAGGTTGCGTAGCCACATGTGTTATATTTCATGATCAATGTATCAAAATGTGTGCTTGGAAGCAAAACAGGAAACTTGCTAACCAGAAATGATGCGAGGAACTCTTTATTTTTGAATTCAACAATTAGTATCTATAAGAAAAGAAATTCAAAATCAAGGACACCATTGTTTGTTAAATTTAATGAATTCATCTTATAGATGGTCCACGTGCGTTTTTTTCATAATGAATATAGTTATGAAGAAACAAATACAAGTTAATTTCAAGGTTATTGCATGAAAAATAGGCCTGGTAACAACAAGAGGAGCCTAATTAACATGAGGAGATTAGAAATTCTCATTATTTAGGAATTAAACCAGTTAACATTTGTACGAAATGCAAACCATGATGAATACCAGCTTTGGCTGATGGATATAAGTAGATTTGGATTTTTATTGGTGTTTATGCTTATTTGATTCAATTAATATACTAGGTTGTGTAGCCACATGTGTTATCTTTCATGATCAATGTATGAAAATGCGTGCTTGCAAGCAAAAGAGGAAACTTGCTAACCAGAAATGATGCGAGGAACTCTTTATTTTTGAATTCAACAATTAATATCTATAAGAAATGAAATTCAAAATCAAGGAGACCATTGTTTGTTAAATTGAATGAATTCATCTTATAGATGGTCCACGTGAATTTTTTTCATAATGAATATAGTTATTAAGAAAGAAACACAAGTTAATTTTCAAGGTTATTGCATGAAAAGTAGTCCTGGTAACAACAAGAGGGAGCCTAATTAACATGACGAGATTAGAAATTCTCATTATTTAGGAATTAAACCAGTTAACATTTGTACGAAATGCAAACCATTATGAATACCACCTTTGGCTGATAAATATAAGTAGATTTGGATTTTTATTGGTGTTTATGCTTATTTGATTCAATTAATATACTAGATTGTGTAGCTACATGTGTTATATTTCATGATCAACGTATCAAAAAATGTGTGCTTGGAAGCAAAACAGGAAACTTGCTAACCAGAAATGATGCGAGGAAATCTTTATTTTTGAATTCAACAATAAATATCTATAAGAAATGCAATTCAATATCAAGGACTCTATTGTTTGTTAAATTGAATGAATTAATCTTATAGATGGTCCACGTGCATTTTTTTCATAATGAATATAGTTATTAAGAAAGAAACACAAGCTATTTTCAAAGTTATTGCATGAAAAATAGTCCTGGTAACAACAAGAGGAGCCTAATTAACATGAGGAGATTAGAAATTCTCATTATTTAGGAATTAAACCAGTTAACATTTGTACGAAATGCAAACCATGATGGATACCACCTTTGGCTGATGGATATAAATAGATTTAGATTTTTATTGGTGTTTATGAATTCAACAATTAAAATCTATAAGAAATGCAATTCAATATCAAGGACTCTATTGTTTGTTAAATTGAATGAATTCATCTTATAGATGGTCCGCGTTCATTTTTCTTCAAAATGAATATAGTTATTAAGAAAGAAACACAAGTTAATTTCAAGGTTATTGCATGAAAAAATAGGCCTGGTAACAACAAGAGGAGCCTAATTAACATGAGGAGATTAGAAATTCTCATTATTTAGGAATTAAACCAGTTAACATTTGTACGAAATGCAAACCATGATGAATACCACCTTTGGCTGATGGATATAAATAGATTTGGATTTTTATTGGTGTGTTTATGCTTATTTGATTCAATTAATATACTAGGTTGCGTAGCCACATGTGTTATATTTCATGATCAATGTATCAAAATGTGTGCTTGGAAGCAAAACAGGAAACTTGCTAACCAGAAATGATGCGAGGAACTCTTTATTTTTGAATTCAACAATTAGTATCTATAAGAAAAGAAATTCAAAATCAAGGACACCATTGTTTGTTAAATTTAATGAATTCATCTTATAGATGGTCCACGTGCGTTTTTTTCATAATGAATATAGTTATGAAGAAAAACAATACAAGTTAATTTCAAGGTTATTGCATGAAAAATAGTCCTGGTAACAAGAAGAGGAGCCTAATTAACACGAGGACATTAGAAATTCTCATTATTTAGGAATTGAACCAGTTAACATTTGTACGAACTGCAAACCATGATGATTACCACCTTTGGCTGATGGATATAATTAGATTTGGATTTTTATTGGTGTTTACGCTTATTTGATTCAATTAATTTACTAAGTTGTGTAGCTACATGTGTTATATTTTCATGATCAATGTATTAAAATGTGTGCTTGGAAGCAAAATAGGAAACTTGCTAACCAGAAATGATGCGAGGAACTCTTTATTTTTGAAATCAACAATTAATATCTATAAGAAATGCAATTGAATATCAAGGACTCTATTGTTTGTTAAGTTGAATGAATTCATCTTATAGATGGTCCACGTGCATTTTTTTTTCAAAAAAATGAATATAGTTATTAAGAAAGAAACACAACTTAATTTCAAGGTTATTGCATGAAAAGTAGTCCTGGTAACAACAAGAGGAGCCTAATTAACATGACGAGAGTAGAAATTCTCATTATTTAGGAATTAAACGAGTTAACATTTGTACGAAATGCAAACCATGATGAATACCACCTTTGGCTGATGGATATAAATAGATTTGGATTTTTATTGGTGTTTATGCTTATTTGATTCAATTAATATACTAGGTTGTGTAGTCACATGTGTTATATTTCATGATCAATGTATCAAAATGTGTGTTTGGAAGCAAAACAGGAAACTTGCTAACCAGAAATGATGCGAGGAACTCTTTATTTTTGAATTCAACAATTAATATCTATAAGAAATGAAATTCAAAATCAAGGACACCATTGTTTGTTAAATTCAATGAATTCATCTTATAGATCGTCCATGTGCATTTCTTTCATAATGAATATAGTTATTAAGAAAGAAATACAAGTTAATTTCAAGGTTATTGCATGAAAAATAGTCCTGGTAACAACAAGAGGAGCCTAATTAACATGAGGAGATTAGATTAGAAATTCTCATTATTTAGGAATGAGACCAGTTAACATTTGTACGAATTGCAAACCATGATGAGTGGCACCTTTGGCTGATGGATATAAATATATTTTGATTTTTATTGGTTCTTATGCTTGTTTGATTCCATTAATATACTAGGTTATTGAGCCACATGCGTTATATTTCTTGATCAATGTATCAAAAAGTGTATTCGGAATCAAAAGAGGAAACTTGCTAACCAGAAATGATGGGAGCAACTCTCTAATTTTTAATTTCTATAATGAATATCAATAAGAAATGCAATTCAAAATCAAGGACTCCATTGTTTGTTGAATTGAATGAATTCATCTTATAGATGGTCGAGGGACATTTTTTTTTCATAATGAATATAGTTATTGAGAAAGAAACAAAAGTTAATTTCAAGTTTATTGCATGAAAATACTACTGGTGACAACAAGAGGAGCCTAATTAACATGAGGTGATTAGAAATTGTCATTATTTAGGAATTAAACTAGTTAACATTTGTACGAAATGCAAACCATGATGAATGGCACCTTTGGCTGATGGATATAAATAGATTTTGATTTTTATTGGTTTTTATGTTTGTGTGATTCCATTAATATACTAGGTTGTTGAGCCACATGTGTTATATTTCTTGATCAATGTATCAAAAAGTGCGTTTGGAATCAAAAGAGGAAACTTGCTAACCAGAAATGATCGGAGCAACTCTCTAATTTTTAATTCTATAATGAATATCAATAAGAAATGCAATTCAAAATCAAGGACTCCATTCTTTTTTGAATTGAATGAATTCATCTTATAGATGGTCGAGGGGCATTTTTTTCATAATGAATATAGTTATTAAGAAAGAAACAAAAGTTAATTTCAAGTTTATTGCATGAAAAATAGTACTGGTGACAACAAGAGGAGCCTAATTAACATGGGGTGATTAGAAATTCTCATTGTTTAGGAATTAAACTAGTTAACATTTGTACGAAATGCAAACCATGATGAATGACACCTTTGGCTGATGGATATAAATAGTTTTGGATTTTTATTGGTGTTTATGCTTGTTTGATTCAATTAATATACTAGGTTGTTCAGCCATATGTGTTATATTTCATGATCAACACATGAAAAAGTGTGCTTGGAAGCAAAAGAGGAAACTTGCTAACCAGAAATGATGCAAGGAACTCTTTATTTTTGAATTCAATATTTAATATCTATAAGAAATGCAATTCAAAATCAAGGACTCCATTGTTTTTTAAATTGATTAAATTCATCTTATAGATGGTCCAGGGGAATTTTTTTCCCATAATGAATAGAGTTATGAAGAAAGAATCAACGGCAAATATCAAGGGTATTGCAAGAAAAATAGTCATGGCAAAAACAACAGAAGCCTAATTAACATTAGGTGATTAGAATGTCTCATTATTTAGGAATTAAACCAGTTAACATTTGTACAAAATGCAAACCATGATGAATGGCAAGTTTGGATGATGCATTTAAATAGATTTGGAGTTTTAATGGTGTATATACTTGTTTGATTCAATTACTATACCAGGTTGTTTAGCCACATGTGTTATATTTCATGATCAATGTATCAAAAAGTGGATTTGGAATCAAAAGAGGAGCCTTGTTAACCACAAATGATGCGAGGAACTCTTTATTTTTGAATTCAACAATTAATATCTATAAGAAAAGAAATTCAATATCAAGGACACCATTGTTTGTTAAATTTAATGAATTCATCTTATAGATGGTCCACGTGCATTTTTTTCATAATGAATATAGTTATTGAGAAAGAAACACAAGTTAATTTCAAGGTTATTGCATGAAAAATAGTCCTAGTAACAACAAGAGGAGCCTAATTAACATGAGGACATTAGAAATTCTCATTATTTAGGAATTGAACCAGTTAACATTTGTACGAAATGCAAACCATGATGAATACCACCTTTGGCTGATGGATATAAGTAGATTTGGATTTTTATTGGTGTTTATGCTTATTTGATTCAATTAATATACTAGGTTGTGTAGCTACATGTGTTATCTTTCATAATCAATGTATGAAAATGCGTGCTTGGAAGCAAAAGAGGAAACTTGCTAACCAGAAATGATGCGTGGAACTCTTTATTTTTGAATTCAACAATTAATATCTATAAGAAATGCAATTCAATATCAAGGACTCTATTTTTTGTTAAATTGAATGAATTCATCTTATAGATGGTCCACGTGCATTTATTTCATAATGAATATAGTTATTAAGAAAGAAACACAAGTTAATTTCAAGGTTATTGCATGAAAAGTAGTCCTGGTAACAACAAGAGGAGCCTAATTAACATGACGAGATTAGAAATTCTCATTATTTAGGAATTAAACGAGTTAACATTTGTACGAAATGCAAACCATGATGAATACCACCTTTGGCTGATGGATATAAATAGATTTGGATTTTTATTGGAGTTTATGCTTATTTGATTCAATTAATATACTAGGTTGTGTAGCCACATGTGTTATATTTCATGATCAATGTATCAAAATGTGTGCTTGGAAGCAAAACAGGAAACTTGCTAATCAGAAATGATGCGAGGAACTCTGTATTTTTGAATTCAACAATTAATATCTATAAGAAATGAAATTCAAAATCAAGGACACCATTATTTGTTAAATTGAATGAATTCATCTTATAGATGGTCCACGTGCATTTTTTTCATAATGAATATAGTTATTAAGAAAGAAACACATGTTAATTTCAAGGTTATTGCATGAAAAATAGTCTTGGTAACAACAAGAGGAGCCTAATTAACATGAGGAGATTAGAAATTCTCATTATTTAGTAATTAGACCAGTTAACATTTGTACTAATTGCAAACCATGATGAGTGGCACCTTTGGCTGATGGATATAAATAGATTTTGATTTTTTTATGCTTATTTGATTCCATTAATATACTAGGTTGTTGAGCCACATGTGTTATATTTCTTGATCAATGTATCAAAAAGTGTGTTCGGAATCAAAAGAGGAAACTTGCTAACCAGAAATGATGGGAGCAACTCTCTAATTTTTAATTCTATAATGAATATCAATAAGAAATGCAATTCAAAATCAAGGACTCCATTGTTTGTTGAATTGAATGAATTCATCTTATAGATGGTCAGGGGGAATTTTTTTCATAATGAATATAGTTATTGAGAAAGAAACAAAAGTTAATTTCAAGTTTATTGCATGAAAAATAGTACTGGTGACAACAAGAGGAGCCTAATTAACATGAGGTGATTAGAAATTCTCATTATTTAGGAATTAAACCAGTTAACATTTTGTACGAAATGCAAACCATGATAAAAGGAACCTTTGGCTGATGGATATAAATAGATTTCTTTTTTTATTGGTGTTTATGCTTGTTTGATTCAATTAATATACTAGGTTGTTTAGCCACATGTGTTATATTTCATTATCAATGTATCAAAAAGTGTGTTTGGAAGCAAAAGTGGAAACTTGCTAACCAGAAATGATGCGAGGAACTCTTTATTTTTTTAATTCAACAATTAATATCTATAAGAAATGCAATTCAATATCAAGGACTCTATTGTTTTTTAAAATTGAATGAATTCATCTTATAGATGGTCCATGTGCATTTTTTTCATAAAGAATATAGTTATTAAGAAAGAAACACAAGTTAATTTCAAGGTTATTGCATGAAAAATAGTCCTGGTAACAACAAGAGGAGCCTAATTAACATGAGGAGATTAGAAATTCTCATTATTTAGGAATTGAACCAGTTAACATTTGTACGAAATGCAAACCATGATGAATACCAGCTTTGGCTGATGGATATAAATAGATTTGGATTTTTATTGGTGTTTATGCTTATTTGATTCAATTAATATACTAGGTTGCGTAGCCACATGTGTTATATTTCATGATCAATGTATCAAAATGTGTGCTTGGAAGCAAAACAGGAAACTTGCTAATCAGAAATGATGCGAGGAACTCTGTATTTTTGAATTCAACAATTAATATCTATAAGAAATGAAATTCAAAATCAAGGACACCATTATTTGTTAAATTGAATGAATTCATCTTATAGATGGTCCACGTGCATTTTTTTCATCATAATGAATATAGTTATTAAGAAAGAAACACATGTTAATTTCAAGGTTATTGCATGAAAAATAGTCTTGGTAACAACAAGAGGAGCCTAATTAACATGAGGAGATTAGAAATTCTCATTATTTAGTAATTAGACCAGTTAACATTTGTACTAATTGCAAACCATGATGAGTGGCACCTTTGGCTGATGGATATAAATAGATTTTGATTTTTATGCTTATTTGATTCCATTAATATACTAGGTTGTTGAGCCACATGTGTTATATTTCTTGATCAATGTATCAAAAAGTGTGTTCGGAATCAAAAGAGGAAACTTGCTAACCAGAAATGATGGGAGCAACTCTCTAATTTTTAATTCTATAATGAATATCAATAAGAAATGCAATTCAAAATCAAGGACTCCATTGTTTGTTGAATTGAATGAATTCATCTTATAGATGGTCAGGGGGGAATTTTTTTTCATAATGAATATAGTATATTATTGAGAAAGAAACAAAAGTTAATTTCAAGTTTATTGCATGAAAAATAGTACTGTGTGACAACAAGAGGAGCCTAATTAACATGAGGTGATTAGAAATTCTCATTATTTAGGAATTAAACCAGTTAACATTTGTACGAAATGCAAACCATGATAAAAGGAACCTTTGGCTGATGGATATAAATAGATTTCTTTTTTTATTGGTGTTTATTCTTGTTTGATTCAATTAATATACTAGGTTGTTTAGCCACATGTGTTATATTTCATTATCAATGTATCAAAAAGTGTGTTTGGAAGCAAAAGTGGAAACTTGCTAACCAGAAATGATGCGAGGAACTCTTTATTTTTTAATTCAACAATTAATATCTATAAGAAATGCAATTCAATATCAAGGACTCTATTGTTTGTTAAATTGAATGAATTCATCTTATAGATGGTCCATGTGCATTTTTTTCATAAAGAATATAGTTATTAAGAAAGAAACACAAGTTAATTTCAAGGTTATTGCATGAAAAATAGTCCTGGTAACAACAAGAGGAGCCTAATTAACATGAGGAGATTAGAAATTCTCATTATTTAGGAATTGAACCAGTTAACATTTGTACGAAATGCAAACCATGATGAATACCAGCTTTGGCTGATGGATATAAATAGATTTGGATTTTTATTGGTGTTTATGCTTATTTGATTCAATTAATATACTAGGTTGCGTAGCCACATGTGTTATATTTCATGATCAATGTATCAAAATGTGTGCTTGGAAGCAAAACAGGAAACTTGCTAATCAGAAATGATGCGAGGAACTCTGTATTTTTGAATTCAACAATTAATATCTATAAGAAATGAAATTCAAAATCAAGGACACCATTATTTGTTAAATTGAATGAATTCATCTTATAGATGGTCCACGTGCATTTTTTTCATAATGAATATAGTTATTAAGAAAGAAACACATGTTAATTTCAAGGTTATTGCATGAAAAATAGTCTTGGTAACAACAAGAGGAGCCTAATTAACATGAGGAGATTAGAAATTCTCATTATTTAGTAATTAGACCAGTTAACATTTGTACTAATTGCAAACCATGATGAGTGGCACCTTTGGCTGATGGATATAAATAGATTTTGATTTTTATGCTTATTTGATTCCATTAATATACTAGGTTGTTGAGCCACATGTGTTATATTTCTTGATCAATGTATCAAAAAGTGTGTTCGGAATCAAAAGAGGAAACTTGCTAACCAGAAATGATGGGAGCAACTCTCTAATTTTTAATTCTATAATGAATATCAATAAGAAATGCAATTCAAAATCAAGGACTCCATTGTTTGTTGAATTGAATGAATTCATCTTATAGATGGTCAGGGGGAATTTTTTTCATAATGAATATAGTTATTGAGAAAGAAACAAAAGTTAATTTCAAGTTTATTGCATGAAAAATAGTACTGGTGACAACAAGAGGAGCCTAATTAACATGAGGTGATTAGAAATTCTCATTATTTAGGAATTAAACCAGTTAACATTTGTACGAAATGCAAACCATGATAAAAGGAACCTTTGGCTGATGGATATAAATAGATTTCTTTTTTTATTGGTGTTTATGCTTGTTTGATTCAATTAATATACTAGGTTGTTTAGCCACATGTGTTATATTTCATTATCAATGTATCAAAAAGTGTGTTTGGAAGCAAAAGTGGAAACTTGCTAACCAGAAATGATGCGAGGAACTCTTTATTTTTTAATTCAACAATTAATATCTATAAGAAATGCAATTCAATATCAAGGACTCTATTGTTTGTTAAATTGAATGAATTCATCTTATAGATGGTCCATGTGCATTTTTTTCATAAAGAATATAGTTATTAAGAAAGAAACACAAGTTAATTTCAAGGTTATTGCATGAAAAATAGTCCTGGTAACAACAAGAGGAGCCTAATTAACATGAGGAGATTAGAAATTCTCATTATTTAGGAATTGAACCAGTTAACATTTGTACGAAATGCAAACCATGATGAATACCAGCTTTGGCTGATGGATATAAGTAGATTTGGATTTTTATTGGTGTTTATGCTTATTTGATTCAATTAATATACTAGGTTGTGTAGCCACATGTGTTATCTTTCATGATCAATGTATGAAAATGCGTGCTTGCAAGCAAAAGAGGAAACTTGCTAACCAGAAATGATGCGAGGAACTCTTTATTTTTGAATTCAACAATTAATATCTATAAGAAATGAAATTCAAAATCAAGGAGACCATTGTTTGTTAAATTGAATGAATTCATCTTATAGATGGTCCACGTGAATTTTTTTCATAATGAATATAGTTATTAAGAAAGAAACACAAGTTAATTTCAAGGTTATTGCATGAAAAGTAGTCCTGGTAACAACAAGAGGAGCCTAATTAACATGACGAGATTAGAAATTCTCATTATTTAGGAATTAAACCAGTTAACATTTGTACGAAATGCAAACCATGATGAATACCACCTTTGGCTGATGGATATAAGAAGATTTGGACTTTTATTGGTGTTTATGCTTATTTGATTCAATTAATATACTAGGTTGTGTAGCCACATGTGTTATCTTTCATGATCAATGTATGAAAATGCGTGCTTGCAAGCAAAAGAGGAAACTTGCTAACCAGAAATGATGCGAGGAACTCTTTATTTTTGAATTCAACAATTAATATCTATAAGAAATGAAATTCAAAATCAAGGAGACCATTGTTTGTTAAATTGAATGAATTCATCTTATAGATGGTCCACGTGAATTTTTTTCATAATGAATATAGTTATTAAGAAAGAAACACAAGTTAATTTCAAGGTTATTGCATGAAAAGTAGTCCTGGTAACAACAAGAGGAGCCTAATTAACATGACGAGATTAGAAATTCTCATTATTTAGGAATTAAACCAGTTAACATTTGTACGAAATGCAAACCATTATGAATACCACCTTTGGCTGATGGATATAAGTAGATTTGGATTTTTATTGGTGTTTATGCTTATTTGATTCAATTAATATACTAGATTGTGTAGCTACATGTGTTATATTTCATGATCAACGTATCAAAATGTGTGCTTGGAAGCAAAACAGGAAACTTGCTAACCAGAAATGATGCGAGGAAATCTTTATTTTTGAATTCAACAATAAATATCTATAAGAAATGCAATTCAATATCAAGGACTCTATTGTTTGTTAAATTGAAATGAATTAATCTTATAGATGGTCCACGTGCATTTTTTTTTCATAATGAATATAGTTATTAAGAAAGAAACACAAGCTATTTTCAAAGTTATTGCATGAAAAATAGTCCTGGTAACAACAAGAGGAGCCTAATTAACATGAGGAGATTAGAAATTCTCATTATTTAGGAATTAAACCAGTTAACATTTGTACGAAATGCAAACCATGATGGATACCACCTTTTGGCTGATGGATATAAATAGATTTGGATTTTTATTGGTGTTTATGAATTCAACAATTAAAATCTATAAGAAATGCAATTCAATATCAAGGACTCTATTGTTTGTTAAATTGAATGAATTCATCTTATAGATGGTCCGCGTTCATTTTTCTTCAAAATGAATATAGTTATTAAGAAAGAAACACAAGTTAATTTCAAGGTTATTGCATGAAAAATAGGCCTGGTAACAACAAGAGGAGCCTAATTAACATGAGGAGATTAGAAATTCTCATTATTTAGGAATTAAACCAGTTAACATTTGTACGAAATGCAAACCATGATGAATACCACCTTTGGCTGATGGATATAAATAGATTTGGATTTTTATTGGTGTTTATGCTTATTTGATTCAATTAATATACTAGGTTGCGTAGCCACATGTGTTATATTTCATGATCAATGTATCAAAATGTGTGCTTGGAAGCAAAACAGGAAACTTGCTAACCAGAAATGATGCGAGGAACTCTTTATTTTTGAATTCAACAATTAGTATCTATAAGAAAAGAAATTCAAAATCAAGGACACCATTGTTTGTTAAATTTAATGAATTCATCTTATAGATGGTCCACGTGCGTTTTTTTCATAATGAATATAGTTATGAAGAAACAAATACAAGTTAATTTCAAGGTTATTGCATGAAAAATAGTCCTGGTAACAAGAAGAGGAGCCTAATTAACACGAGGACATTAGAAATTCTCATTATTTAGGAATTGAACCAGTTAACATTTGTACGAACTGCAAACCATGATGATTACCACCTTTGGCTGATGGATATAATTAGATTTGGATTTTTATTGGTGTTTACGCTTATTTGATTCAATTAATTTACTAAGTTGTGTAGCTACATGTGTTATATTTCATGATCAATGTATTAAAATGTGTGCTTGGAAGCAAAATAGGAAACTTGCTAACCAGAAATGATGCGAGGAACTCTTTATTTTTGAATTCAACAATTAATATCTATAAGAAATGCAATTGAATATCAAGGACTCTATTGTTTGTTAAGTTGAATGAATTCATCTTATAGATGGTCCACGTGCATTTTTTTTCAAAATGAATATAGTTATTAAGAAAGAAACACAACTTAATTTCAAGGTTATTGCATGAAAAGTAGTCCTGGTAACAACAAGAGGAGCCTAATTAACATGACGAGAGTAGAAATTCTCATTATTTAGGAATTAAACGAGTTAACATTTGTACGAAATGCAAACCATGATGAATACCACCTTTGGCTGATGGATATAAATAGATTTGGATTTTTATTGGTGTTTATGCTTATTTGATTCAATTAATATACTAGGTTGTGTAGTCACATGTGTTATATTTCATGATCAATGTATCAAAATGTGTGTTTGGAAGCAAAACAGGAAACTTGCTAACCAGAAATGATGCGAGGAACTCTTTATTTTTGAATTCAACAATTAATATCTATAAGAAATGAAATTCAAAATCAAGGACACCATTGTTTGTTAAATTCAATGAATTCATCTTATAGATCGTCCATGTGCATTTCTTTCATAATGAATATAGTTATTAAGAAAGAAATACAAGTTAATTTCAAGGTTATTGCATGAAAAATAGTCCTGGTAACAACAAGAGGAGCCTAATTAACATGAGGAGATTAGAAATTCTCATTATTTAGGAATGAGACCAGTTAACATTTGTACGAATTGCAAACCATGATGAGTGGCACCTTTGGCTGATGGATATAAATATATTTTGATTTTTATTGGTTCTTATGCTTGTTTGATTCCATTAATATACTAGGTTATTGAGCCACATGCGTTATATTTCTTGATCAATGTATCAAAAAGTGTATTCGGAATCAAAAGAGGAAACTTGCTAACCAGAAATGATGGGAGCAACTCTCTAATTTTTAATTCTATAATGAATATCAATAAGAAATGCAATTCAAAATCAAGGACTCCATTGTTTGTTGAATTGAATGAATTCATCTTATAGATGGTCGAGGGACATTTTTTTCATAATGAATATAGTTATTGAGAAAGAAACAAAAGTTAATTTCAAGTTTATTGCATGAAAATACTACTGGTGACAACAAGAGGAGCCTAATTAACATGAGGTGATTAGAAATTGTCATTATTTAGGAATTAAACTAGTTAACATTTGTACGAAATGCAAACCATGATGAATGGCACCTTTGGCTGATGGATATAAATAGATTTTTGATTTTTATTGGTTTTTATGTTTGTGTGATTCCATTAATATACTAGGTTGTTGAGCCACATGTGTTATATTTCTTGATCAATGTATCAAAAAGTGCGTTTGGAATCAAAAGAGGAAACTTGCTAACCAGAAATGATCGGAGCAACTCTCTAATTTTTAATTCTATAATGAATATCAATAAGAAATGCAATTCAAAATCAAGGACTCCATTCTTTTTTGAATTGAATGAATTCATCTTATATAGATGGTCGAGGGGCATTTTTTTCATAATGAATATAGTTATTAAGAAAGAAACAAAAGTTAATTTCAAGTTTATTGCATGAAAAATAGTACTACTGGTGACAACAAGAGGAGCCTAATTAACATGGGGTGATTAGAAATTCTCATTGTTTAGGAATTAAACTAGTTAACATTTGTACGAAATGCAAACCATGATGAATGACACCTTTGGCTGATGGATGGATAAAATAGTTTTGGATTTTTATTGGTGTTTATGCTTGTTTGATTCAATTAATATACTAGGTTGTTCAGCCATATGTGTTATATTTCATGATCAACACATGAAAAAGTGTGCTTGGAAGCAAAAGAGGAAACTTGCTAACCAGAAATGATGCAAGGAACTCTTTATTTTTGAATTCAATATTTAATATCTATAAGAAATGCAATTCAAAATCAAGGACTCCATTGTTTTTTTAAATTGATTAAATTCATCTTATAGATGGTCCAGGGGAATTTTTTCCATAATGAATAGAGTTATGAAGAAAGAATCAACGGCAAATATCAAGGGTATTGCAAGAAAAAATAGTCATGGCAAAAAACAACAGAAGCCTAATTAACATTAGGTGATTAGAATGTCTCATTATTTAGGAATTAAACCAGTTAACATTTGTACAAAATGCAAACCATGATGAATGGCAAGTTTGGATGATGCATTTAAATAGATTTGGAGTTTTAATGGTGTATATACTTGTTTGATTCAATTACTATACCAGGTTGTTTAGCCACATGTGTTATATTTCATGATCAATGTATCAAAAAGTGGATTTGGAATCAAAAGAGGAGCCTTGTTAACCACAAATGATGCGAGGAACTCTTTATTTTTGAATTCAACAATTAATATCTATAAGAAAAGAAATTCAATATCAAGGACACCATTGTTTGTTAAATTTAATGAAATTCATCTTATAGATGGTCCACGTGCATTTTTTTCATAATGAATATAGTTATTGAGAAAGAAACACAAGTTAATTTCAAGGTTATTGCATGAAAAATAGTCCTAGTAACAACAAGAGGAGCCTAATTAACATGAGGACATTAGAAATTCTCATTATTTAGGAATTGAACCAGTTAACATTTGTACGAAATGCAAACCATGATGAATACCACCTTTGGCTGATGGATATAAGTAGATTTGGATTTTTATTGGTGTTTATGCTTATTTGATTCAATTAATATACTAGGTTGTGTAGCTACATGTGTTATCTTTCATAATCAATGTATGAAAATGCGTGCTTGGAAGCAAAAGAGGAAACTTGCTAACCAGAAATGATGCGTGGAACTCTTTATTTTTGAATTCAACAATTAATATCTATAAGAAATGCAATTCAATATCAAGGACTCTATTTTTTGTTAAATTGAATGAATTCATCTTATAGATGGTCCACGTGCATTTATTTCATAATGAATATAGTTATTAAGAAAGAAACACAAGTTAATTTCAAGGTTATTGCATGAAAAGTAGTCCTGGTAACAACAAGAGGAGCCTAATTAACATGACGAGATTTAGAAATTCTCATTATTTAGGAATTAAACGAGTTAACATTTGTACGAAATGCAAACCATGATGAATACCACCTTTGGCTGATGGATATAAATAGATTTGGATTTTTATTGGAGTTTATGCTTATTTGATTCAATTAATATACTAGGTTGTGTAGCCACATGTGTTATATTTTCATGATCAATGTATCAAAATGTGTGCTTGGAAGCAAAACAGGAAACTTGCTAATCAGAAATGATGCGAGGAACTCTGTATTTTTGAATTCAACAATTAATATCTATAAGAAATGAAATTCAAAATCAAGGACACCATTATTTGTTAAATTGAATGAATTCATCTTATAGATGGTCCACGTGCATTTTTTTCATAATGAATATAGTTATTAAGAAAGAAACACATGTTAATTTCAAGGTTATTGCATGAAAAATAGTCTTGGTAACAACAAGAGGAGCCTAATTAACATGAGGAGATTAGAAATTCTCATTATTTAGTAATTAGACCAGTTAACATTTGTACTAATTGCAAACCATGATGAGTGGCACCTTTGGCTGATGGATATAAATAGATTTTGATTTTTATGCTTATTTGATTCCATTAATATACTAGGTTGTTGAGCCACATGTGTTATATTTCTTGATCAATGTATCAAAAAGTGTGTTCGGAATCAAAAGAGGAAACTTGCTAACCAGAAATGATGGGAGCAACTCTCTAATTTTTAATTCTATAATGAATATCAATAAGAAATGCAATTCAAAATCAAGGACTCCATTGTTTGTTGAATTGAATGAATTCATCTTATAGATGGTCAGGGGGAATTTTTTTCATAATGAATATAGTTATTGAGAAAGAAACAAAAGTTAATTTCAAGTTTATTGCATGAAAAATAGTACTGGTGACAACAAGAGGAGCCTAATTAACATGAGGTGATTAGAAATTCTCATTATTTAGGAATTAAACCAGTTAACATTTGTACGAAATGCAAACCATGATAAAAGGAACCTTTGGCTGATGGATATAAATAGATTTCTTTTTTTTTTTTGGTGTTTATGCTTGTTTGATTCAATTAATATATACTAGGGTTGTTTAGCCACATGTGTTATATTTCATTATCAATGTATCAAAAAGTGTGTTTGGAAGCAAAAGTGGAAACTTGCTAACCAGAAATGATGCGAGGAACTCTTTATTTTTTAATTCAACAATTAATATCTATAAGAAATGCAATTCAATATCAAGGACTCTATTGTTTGTTAAATTGAATGAATTCATCTTATAGATGGTCCATGTGCATTTTTTTCATAAAGAATATAGTTATTAAGAAAGAAACACAAGTTAATTTCAAGGTTATTGCATGAAAAATAGTCCTGGTAACAACAAGAGGAGCCTAATTAACATGAGGAGATTAGAAATTCTCATTATTTTTAGGAATTGAACCAGTTAACATTTGTACGAAATGCAAACCATGATGAATACCAGCTTTGGCTGATGGATATAAGTAGATTTGGATTTTTATTGGTGTTTATGCTTATTTGATTCAATTAATATACTAGGTTGTGTAGCCACATGTGTTATCTTTCATGATCAATGTATGAAAATGCGTGCTTGCAAGCAAAAGAGGAAACTTGCTAACCAGAAATGATGCGAGGAACTCTTTATTTTTGAATTCAACAATTAATATCTATAAGAAATGAAATTCAAAATCAAGGAGACCATTGTTTGTTAAATTGAATGAATTCATCTTATAGATGGTCCACGTGAATTTTTTTCATAATGAATATAGTTATTAAGAAAGAAACACAAGTTAATTTCAAGGTTATTGCATGAAAAGTAGTCCTGGTAACAACAAGAGGAGCCTAATTAACATGACGAGATTAGAAATTCTCATTATTTAGGAATTAAACCAGTTAACATTTGTACGAAATGCAAACCATTATGAATACCACCTTTGGCTGATAAATATAAGTAGATTTGGATTTTTATTGGTGTTTATGCTTATTTGATTCAATTAATATACTAGATTGTGTAGCTACATGTGTTATATTTCATGATCAACGTATCAAAATGTGTGCTTGGAAGCAAAACAGGAAACTTGCTAACCAGAAATGATGCGAGGAAATCTTTATTTTTGAATTCAACAATAAATATCTATAAGAAATGCAATTCAATATCAAGGACTCTATTGTTTGTTAAATTGAATGAATTAATCTTATAGATGGTCCACGTGCATTTTTTTCATAATGAATATAGTTATTAAGAAAGAAACACAAGCTATTTTCAAAGTTATTGCATGAAAAATAGTCCTGGTAACAACAAGAGGAGCCTAATTAACATGAGGAGATTAGAAATTCTCATTATTTAGGAATTAAACCAGTTAACATTTGTACGAAATGCAAACCATGATGGATACCACCTTTGGCTGATGGATATAAATAGATTTGGATTTTTATTATTGGTGTTTATGAATTCAACAATTAAAATCTATAAGAAATGCAATTCAATATCAAGGACTCTATTGTTTGTTAAATTGAATGAATTCATCTTATAGATGGTCCGCGTTCATTTTTCTTCAAAATGAATATAGTTATTAAGAAAGAAACACAAGTTAATTTCAAGGTTATTGCATGAAAAATAGGCCTGGTAACAACAAGAGGAGCCTAATTAACATGAGGAGATTAGAAATTCTCATTATTTAGGAATTAAACCAGTTAACATTTGTACGAAATGCAAACCATGATGAATACCACCTTTGGCTGATGGATATAAATAGATTTGGATTTTTATTGGTGTTTATGCTTATTTGATTCAATTAATATACTAGGTTGCGTAGCCACATGTGTTATATTTCATGATCAATGTATCAAAATGTGTGCTTGGAAGCAAAACAGGAAACTTGCTAACCAGAAATGATGCGAGGAACTCTTTATTTTTGAATTCAACAATTAGTATCTATAAGAAAAGAAATTCAAAATCAAGGACACCATTGTTTGTTAAATTTAATGAATTCATCTTATAGATGGTCCACGTGCGTTTTTTTTTTTCATAATGAATATAGTTATGAAGAAACAAATACAAGTTAATTTCAAGGTTATTGCATGAAAAATAGTCCTGGTAACAAGAAGAGGAGCCTAATTAACACGAGGACATTAGAAATTCTCATTATTTAGGAATTGAACCAGTTAACATTTGTACGAACTGCAAACCATGATGATTACCACCTTTGGCTGATGGATATAATTAGATTTGGATTTTTATTGGTGTTTACGCTTATTTGATTCAATTAATTTACTAAGTTGTGTAGCTACATGTGTTATATTTCATGATCAATGTATTAAAATGTGTGCTTGGAAGCAAAATAGGAAACTTGCTAACCAGAAATGATGCGAGGAACTCTTTATTTTTGAATTCAACAATTAATATCTATAAGAAATGCAATTGAATATCAAGGACTCTATTGTTTTGTTAAGTTGAATGAATTCATCTTATAGATGGTCCACGTGCATTTTTTTCAAAATGAATATAGTTATTAAGAAAGAAACACAACTTAATTTCAAGGTTATTGCATGAAAAGTAGTCCTGGTAACAACAAGAGGAGCCTAATTAACATGACGAGAGTAGAAATTCTCATTATTTAGGAATTAAACGAGTTAACATTTGTACGAAATGCAAACCATGATGAATACCACCTTTGGCTGATGGATATAAATAGATTTGGATTTTTATTGGTGTTTATGCTTATTTGATTCAATTAATATACTAGGTTGTGTAGTCACATGTGTTATATTTCATGATCAATGTATCAAAATGTGTGTTTGGAAGCAAAACAGGAAACTTGCTAACCAGAAATGATGCGAGGAACTCTTTATTTTTGAATTCAACAATTAATATCTATAAGAAATGAAATTCAAAATCAAGGACACCATTGTTTGTTAAATTCAATGAATTCATCTTATAGATCGTCCATGTGCATTTCTTTCATAATGAATATAGTTATTAAGAAAGAAATACAAGTTAATTTCAAGGTTATTGCATGAAAAATAGTCCTGGTAACAACAAGAGGAGCCTAATTAACATGAGGAGATTAGAAATTCTCTCATTATTTAGGAATGAGACCAGTTAACATTTGTATGAATTGCAAACCATGATGAGTGGCACCTTTGGCTGATGGATATAAATATATTTTGATTTTTATTGGTTCTTATGCTTGTTTGATTCCATTAATATACTAGGTTATTGAGCCACATGCGTTATATTTCTTGATCAATGTATCAAAAAGTGTATTCGGAATCAAAA
Organism: Ceriops zippeliana; assembly: GCA_037897445.1. Lineage (NCBI taxonomy): Eukaryota > Viridiplantae > Streptophyta > Magnoliopsida > Malpighiales > Rhizophoraceae > Ceriops > Ceriops zippeliana. The sequence goes on along the minus strand of JBAPLH010001247.1, from coordinate 18,809 downwards.
GAGGAAACTTGCTAACCAGAAATGATGGGAGCAACTCTCTAATTTTTAATTCTATAATGAATATCAATAAGAAATGCAATTCAAAATCAAGGACTCCATTGTTTGTTGAATTGAATGAATTCATCTTATAGATGGTCGAGGGACATTTTTTTCATAATGAATATAGTTATTGAGAAAGAAACAAAAGTTAATTTCAAGTTTATTGCATGAAAATACTACTGGTGACAACAAGAGGAGCCTAATTAACATGAGGTGATTAGAAATTGTCATTATTTAGGAATTAAACTAGTTAACATTTGTACGAAATGCAAACCATGATGAATGGCACCTTTGGCTGATGGATATAAATAGATTTTGATTTTTATTGGTTTTTATGTTTGTGTGATTCCATTAATATACTAGGTTGTTGAGCCACATGTGTTATATTTTTCTTGATCAATGTATCAAAAAGTGCGTTTGGAATCAAAAGAGGAAACTTGCTAACCAGAAATGATCGGAGCAACTCTCTAATTTTTTTTATTCTATAATGAATATCAATAAGAAATGCAATTCAAAATCAAGGACTCCATTCTTTTTTGAATTGAATGAATTCATCTTATAGATGGTCGAGGGGCATTTTTTTCATAATGAATATAGTTATTAAGAAAGAAACAAAAGTTAATTTCAAGTTTATTGCATGAAAAATAGTACTGGTGACAACAAGAGGAGCCTAATTAACATGGGGTGATTAGAAATTCTCATTGTTTAGGAATTAAACTAGTTAACATTTGTACGAAATGCAAACCATGATGAATGACACCTTTGGCTGATGGATATAAATAGTTTTGGATTTTTATTGGTGTTTATGCTTGTTTGATTCAATTAATATACTAGGTTGTTCAGCCATATGTGTTATATTTCATGATCATCAACACATGAAAAAGTGTGCTTGGAAGCAAAAGAGGAAACTTGCTAACCAGAAATGATGCAAGGAACTCTTTATTTTTGAATTCAATATTTAATATCTATAAGAAATGCAATTCAAAATCAAGGACTCCATTGTTTTTTTAAATTGATTAAATTCATCTTATAGATGGTCCAGGGGAATTTTTTCCATAATGAATAGAGTTATGAAGAAAGAATCAACGGCAAATATCAAGGGTATTGCAAGAAAAATAGTCATGGCAAAAACAACAGAAGCCTAATTAACATTAGGTGATTAGAATGTCTCATTATTTAGGAATTAAACCAGTTAACATTTGTACAAAATGCAAACCATGATGAATGGCAAGTTTGGATGATGCATTTAAATAGATTTGGAGTTTTAATGGTGTATATACTTGTTTGATTCAATTACTATACCAGGTTGTTTAGCCACATGTGTTATATTTCATGATCAATGTATCAAAAAGTGGATTTGGAATCAAAAGAGGAGCCTTGTTAACCACAAATGATGCGTGGAACTCTTTATTTTTGAATTCAACAATTAATATCTATAAGAAATGCAATTCAATATCAAGGACTCTATTTTTTGTTAAATTGAATGAATTCATCTTATAGATGGTCCACGTGCATTTATTTCATAATGAATATAGTTATTAAGAAAGAAACACAAGTTAATTTCAAGGTTATTGCATGAAAAGTAGTCCTGGTAACAACAAGAGGAGCCTAATTAACATGACGAGATTAGAAATTCTCATTATTTAGGAATTAAACAAGTTAACATTTGTACGAAATGCAAACCATGATGAATACCACCTTTGGCTGATGGATATAAATAGATTTGGATTTTTATTGGAGTTTATGCTTATTTGATTCAATTAATATACTAGGTTGTGTAGCCACATGTGTTATATTTCATGATCAATGTATCAAAATGTGTGCTTGGAAGCAAAACAGGAAACTTGCTAACCAGAAATGATGCGAGGAAATCTTTATTTTTGAATTCAACAATAAATATCTATAAGAAATGCAATTCAATATCAAGGACTCTATTGTTTGTTAAATTGAATGAATTAATCTTATAGATGGTCCACGTGCATTTTTTTCATAATGAATATAGTTATTAAGAAAGAAACACAAGTAAATTTCAAGGTTATTGCATGAAAAGTAGTCCTGGTAACAACAAGAGGAGCCTAATTAACATGAGGAGATTATAAATTCTCATTATTTAGTAATTAGACCAGTTAACATTTGTACTAATTGCAAACCATGATGAGTGGCACCTTTGGCTAATGGATATAAATAGATTTTGATTTTTATTGGTTTTAATGCTTATTTGATTCCATAAATATACTAGGTCGTTGAGCCACATGTGTTATATTTCTTGATTAATGTATCAAAAAGTGTGTTCGGAATCAAAAGAGGAAACTTGCTAACCAGAAATGATGGGAGCAACTCTCTAATTTTTAATTCTATAATGAATATCAATAAGAAATGCAATTCAAAATCAAGGACTCCATTATTTGTTGAATTGAATGAATTCATCTTATAGATGCTTATGGGGCATTTTTTTCATAATGAATATAGTTATTGAGAAAGAAACAAAAGTTAATTTCAAGTTTATTGCATGAAAAATAGTACTGGTGACAACAAGAGGAGCCTAATTAACATGAGGTGATTAGAAATTCTCATTATTTAGGAATTAAACCAGTTAACATTTGTACGAAATGCAAACCATGATAAAAGGAACCTTTGGCTGATGGATATAAATAGATTTCTTTTTTTATTGGTGTTTATGCTTGTTTGATTCAATTAATATACTAGGTTGTTTAGCCACATGTGTTATATTTCATTATCAATGTATCAAAAAGTGTGTTTGGAAGCAAAAGTGGAAACTTGCTAACCAGAAATGATGCGAGGAACTCTTTATTTTTTAATTCAACAATTAATATCTATAAGAAATGCAATTCAATATCAAGGACTCTATTGTTTGTTAAATTGAATGAATTTATCTTATAGATGGTCCATGTGCATTTTTTTCATAAAGAATATAGTTATTAAGAAAGAAACACAAGTTAATTTCATGGTTATTTCATGAAAAGTAGTCCTGGTAACAACAAGAGGAGCCTAATTAACATGACGAGATTAGAAATTCTCATTATTTAGGAATTAAACCAGTTAACATTTGTACGAAATGCAAACCATGATGAATACCAGCTTTGGCTGATGGATATAAGAAGATTTGGACTTTTATTGGTGTTTATGCTTATTTGATTCAATTAATATACTAGGTTGTGTAGCCACATGTGTTATCTTTCATGATCAATGTATGAAAATGCGTGCTTGCAAGCAAAAGAGGAAACTTGCTAACCAGAAATGATGCGAGGAACTCTTTATTTTTGAATTCAACAATTAATATCTATAAGAAATGAAATTCAAAATCAAGGACACCATTATTTGTTAAATTGAATGAATTCATCTTATAGATGGTCCACGTGCATTTTTTTCATAATGAATATAGTTATTAAGAAAGAAACACATGTTAATTTCAAGGTTATTGCATGAAAAATAGTCCTGGTAACAACAAGAGGAGCCTAATTAACATGAGGAGATTATAAATTCTCATTATTTAGTAATTAGACCAGTTAACATTTGTACTAATTGCAAACCATGATGAGTGGCACCTTTGGCTAATGGATATAAATAGATTTTGATTTTTATTGGTTTTAATGCTTATTTGATTCCATAAATATACTAGGTTGTTGAGCCACATGTGTTATATTTCTTGATTAATGTATCAAAAAGTGTGTTCGGAATCAAAAGAGGAAACTTGCTAACCAGAAATGATGGGAGCAACTCTCTAATTTTTAATTCTATAATGAATATCAATAAGAAATGCAATTCAAAATCAAGGACTCCATTATTTGTTGAATTGAATGAATTCATCTTATAGATGCTTATGGGGCATTTTTTTCATAATGAATATAGTTATTGAGAAAGAAACAAAAGTTAATTTCAAGTTTATTGCATGAAAAATAGTACTGGTGACAACAAGAGGAGCCTAATTAACATGAGGTGATTAGAAATTCTCATTATTTAGGAATTAAACCAGTTAACATTTGTACGAAATGCAAACCATGATAAAAGGAACCTTTGGCTGATGGATATAAATAGATTTCTTTTTTTATTGGTGTTTATGCTTGTTTGATTCAATTAATATACTAGGTTGTTTAGCCACATGTGTTATATTTCATTATCAATGTATCAAAAAGTGTGTTTTGGAAGCAAAAGTGGAAACTTGCTAACCAGAAATGATGCGAGGAACTCTTTATTTTTTAATTCAACAATTAATATCTATAAGAAATGCAATTCAATATCAAGGACTCTATTGTTTGTTAAATTGAATGAATTTATCGTATAGATGGTCCATGTGCATTTTTTTCATAAAGAATATAGTTATTAAGAAAGAAACACAAGTTAATTTCATGGTTATTTCATGAAAAGTAGTCCTGGTAACAACAAGAGGAGCCTAATTAACATGACGAGATTAGAAATTCTCATTATTTAGGAATTAAACCAGTTAACATTTGTACGAAATGCAAACCATGATGAATACCACCTTTGGCTGATGGATATAAGAAGATTTGGACTTTTATTGGTGTTTATGCTTATTTGATTCAATTAATATACTAGGTTGTGTAGCCACATGTGTTATCTTTCATGATCAATGTATGAAAATGCGTGCTTGCAAGCAAAAGAGGAAACTTGCTAACCAGAAATGATGCGAGGAACTCTTTATTTTTGAATTCAACAATTAATATCTATAAGAAATGAAATTCAAAATCAAGGAGACCATTGTTTGTTAAATTGAATGAATTCATCTTATAGATGGTCCACGTGAATTTTTTTCATAATGAATATAGTTATTAAGAAAGAAACACAAGTTAATTTCAAGGTTATTGCATGAAAAGTAGTCCTGGTAACAACAAGGGGGGCCTAATTAACATGACGAGATTAGAAATTCTCATTATTTAGGAATTAAACCAGTTAACATTTGTACAAAATGCAAACCATTATGAATACCACCTTTGGCTGATGGATATAAGTAGATTTGGATTTTTATTGGTGTTTATGCTTATTTGATTCAATTAATATACTAGGTTGTGTAGCTACATGTGTTATATTTCATCATCAATGTATCAAAATGTGTGCTTGGAAGCAAAACAGGAAACTTGCTAACCAGAAATGATGCGAGGAAATCTTTATTTTTGAATTCAACAATAAATATCTATAAGAAATGCAATTCAATATCAAGGACTCTATTGTTTGTTAAATTGAATGAATTAATCTTATAGATGGTCCACGTGCATTTTTTTCATAATGAATATAGTTATTAAGAAAGAAACACAAGTAAATTTCAAGGTTATTGCATGAAAAGTAGTCCTGGTAACAACAAGAGGAGCATAATTAACATGACGAGATTAGAAATTCTCATTATTTAGGAATTAAACCAGTTAGCATTTGTATGAAATGCAAACCATGATGAATACCACCTTTGGCTGATGCATATAAATAGATTTGGACTTTTATTGGTGTTTATGCTTATTTGATTCAATTAATATACTAGGTTGTGTAGCTACATGTGTTATATTTCATGATCAATGTATCAAAATGTGTGCTTGGAAGCAAAAGAGGAAACTTGCTAACCAAAAATGATGCGAGGAACTCTTTATTTTTGAATTCAACAATTAATATCTATAAGAAATGCAATTCAATATCAAGGACTCCATTGTTTGTTAAATTGAATGAATTCATCTCATAGATGGTCCACATGCATTTTTTTCATAATGAATATAGTTATTAAGAAAGAAACACAAGTTATTTTTCAAAGTTATTGCATGAAAAATAGTCCTGGTAACAACAAAAGGAGCCTAATTAACATGAGGTGATTAGAAATTCTCATTATTTAGGAATTGAACCAGTTAACATTTGTACGAAATGCAAACCATGATGAATGGCAACTTTGGCTGATGGATATAAATAGATTTGTGTTTTGAATGGTGTTTATGCTTGTTTGATTCAATTAATATACTAGGTTGTTTAGCCACATGTGTTATATTTCATTATCAATGTATCAAAAAGTGTGTTTGGCAGCAAAAGAGGAAACTTGCTAATCAGAAATGATGCGTGGAACTCTTTATTTTTGAATTCAACAATTAATGTCTATAAGAAATGAAATTCAATATCAAGGACTCCATTGTTTGTTGAATTGAATGAATTCATCTTATAAATGGTCCACGTGCATTTTTTTCATTATGAATATAGTTATTAAGAAAGAAACACAAGTTAATTTCAAGGTTATTGCATGAAAAGTAGTCCTGGTAACAACAAGAGGAGCCTAATTAACATGACGAGATTAGAAATTCACATTATTTAGGAATTAAACCAGTTAACATTTGTACGAAATGCAAACCATGATGAATACCACCTTTGGCTGATGGATATAAGTAGATTTGGACTTCTATTGGTGTTTACGCTTTTTTGATTCAATTAATATACTAGGTTGTGTAGCTACATGTGTTATATTTCATCATCAATGTATCAAAATGTGTGCTTGGAAGCAAAAGAGGAAACTTGCTAACCAGAAATGATGCGAGGAACTCTTTATTTTTGAATTCAACAATTAATATCTATAAGAAATGAAATTCAAAATCAAGGAGACCATTGTTTGTTAAATTGAATGAAATCATCTTATAGATGGTCCACGTGCATTTTTTTCGTAAAGAATATAGTTATTAAGAAAGAAACACAAGTTAATTTCATGGTTATTGCATCAAAAGTAGTCCTGGTAACAACAAGAGGAGCCTAATTAAGATGACGAGATTAGAAATTCTCATTATTTAGGAATTAAACCAGTTAACATTTGTACGAAATGCAAACCATGATGAATACCACCTTTGGCTGATGGATATAAGTAGATTTGGACTTCTATTGGTGTTTACGCTTTTTTGATTCAATTAATACACTAGGTTGTGTAGCTACATGTGTTATATTTCATGATCAATGTATCAAAATGTGTGCTTGGAAGCAAAACAGGAAACTTGCTAACCAGAAATGATGCGAGGAACTCTTTATTTTTGAATTCAACAATTAATATCTATAAGAAATGCAATTCAATATCAAGGACTCTATTGTTTGTTAAATTGAATGAATTCATCTTATAGATGGTCCACGTGCATTTTTTTCATAAAGAATATAGTTATTAAGAAAGAAACACAAGTTAATTTCATGGTTATTGCATGAAAAGTAGTCCTGGTAACAACAAGAGGAGCCTAATTAACATGACGAGATTAGAAATTCTCATTATTTAGGAATTAAACCAGTTAACATTTGTACGAAATGCAAACCATGATGAATACCACCTTTGGCTGATGGATATAAGAAGATTTGGACTTTTATTGGTGTTTATGCTTATTTGATTCAATTAATATACTAGGTTGTGTAGCTACATGTGTTATATTTCATGATCAATGTATCAAAATGTGTGCTTGGAAGCAAAAGAGGAAACTTGCTAACCAAAAATGATGCGAGGAACTCTTTATTTTTTAATTCAACAATTAATATCTATAAGAAATGAAATTCAATATCAAGGACTCCATTGTTTGTTAAAATTGAATGAATTCATCATATAGATGGTCCACATTCATTTTTTTCATAATGAATATAGTTATTAAGAAAGAAACACAAGTTATTTTCAAAGTTATTGCATGAAAAATAGTCCTGGTAACAGCAAGAGGAGCCTAATTAACATGAGGTGATTAGAAATTCTCATTATTTAGGAATTAAAGCAGTTAACATTTGTACGAAATGCAAACCATGATGAATGGCACCTTTGGCTGATGGATATAAATAGATTTGTGTTTTGAATGGTGTTTATGCTTGTTTGATTTAATTAATATACTAGGTTGTTTAGCCACATGTGTTATATTTCATTATCAATGTATCAAAAAGTGTGTTTGGAAGCAAAAGAGGAAATTTGCTAATCAAAAATGATGCGAGGAACTCTTTATTTTTGAATTCAACAATTAATGTGTATAAGAAATGAAATTCAATATCAAGGACTCCATTGTTTGTGAAATTGAATGAATTCATCTTATAGATCGTCCACGTGCATTTTTTTCATAATGAATATAGTTATTAAGAAAGAAACACAAGTTAATTTCAAGGTTATTGCATGAAAAGTAGTCCTGGTAACAACAAGAGGAGCCTAATTAAAATGACGAGATTAGAAATTCTCATTATTTAGGAATTAAACCAGTTAACATTTGTACGAAATGCAAACCATGATGAATACCACCTTTGGATGATGGATATAAGTAGATTTGGACTTTTATTGGTGTTTATGCTTATTTGATTCAATTAATATACTAGGTTGTGTAGCTACATGTGTTATATTTCATGATCAATGTATCAAAATGTGTGCTTGGAAGCAAAAGAGGAAACTTGTTAACCAGAAATGATTCGAGGAACTCTTTATTTTTGAATTCAACAATTAATATCTATAAGAAATGCAATTCAATATCAAGGACTCTATTGTTTGTTAAATTGAATGAATTCATCTTATAGATGGTCCACGTGCATTTTTTTTCATAAAGAATATAGTTATTAAGAAAGAAACACAAGTTAATTTCATGGTTATTGCATGAAAAGTAGTCCTGGTAACAACAAGAGGAGCCTAATTAACATGACAAGATTAGAAATTCTCATTATTTAGGAATTAAACCAGTTAACATTTGTACGAAATGCAAACCATGATGAATACCACCTTTGGCTGATGGATATAAATAGATTTGGATTTTTATTGGTGTTTATGCTTATTTGATTCAATTAATATACTAGGTTGTGTAGCCACATGTGTTATATTTCATGATCAATGTATGAAAATGTGTGCTTGGAAGCAAAACAGAAAACTTGCTAACCAGAAATGATGCGAGGAACTCTTTATTTTTGAATTCAACAATTAATATCTATAAGAAATGAAATTCAAAATCAAGGAGACCATTGTTTGTTAAATTTAATGAATTCATCTTATAGATGGTCCACGTGCATTTTTTTCATAATGAATATAGTTATTAAGAAAGAAACACAAGTTATTTTCAAAGTTATTGCATGAAAAATAGTCCTGGTAACAACAAGAGGAGCCTAATTAACATGAGGTGATTAGAAATTCTCATTATTTAGGAATTAAACCAGTTAACATTTGTACGAAATGCAAACCATGATGAATGGCACCTTTGGCTGATGGATATAACTAGATTTGTGTTTTGAATGGTGTTTATGCTTGTTTGATTCAATTAATATACTAGGTTGTTTAGCCACATGTGTTATATTTCATTATCAATGTATCAAAAAGTGTGTTTGGAAGCAAAAGAGGAAACTTGCTAATCAGAAATGATGCGAGGAACTCTTTATTTTTGAATTCAACAATTAATGTCTATAAGAAATGAAATTCAATATCAAGGACTCCATTGTTTGTTAAATTGAATGAATTCATCTTATAGATGGTCCACGTGCATTTTTTTCATAAAGAATATAGTTATTAAGAAAGAAACACAAGTTAATTTCAAGGTTATTGGATGAAAAGTAGTCCTGGTAACAACAAGAGGAGCCTAATTAAAATGACGAGATTAGAAATTCTCATTATTTAGGAATTAAACCAGTTAACATTTGTACGAAATGCAAACCATGATGAATACCACCTTTGGCTGATGGATATAAGTAGATTTGGATTTTTATTGGTGTTTATGCTTATTTGATTCAATTAATATACTAGGTTGTGTAGCTACATGTGTTATATTTCATGATCAATGTATCAAAATGTGTGCTTGGAAGCAAAAGAGGAAACTTGCTAACCAGAAATGATGCGAGGAACTCTTTATTTTTGAATTCAACAATTAATATCTATAAGAAATGCAATTCAATATCAAGGACTCTATTGTTTGTTAAATTGAATGAATTCATCTTATAGATGGTCCACGTGCATTTTTTTTCATAAAGAATATAGTTATTAAGAAAGAAACACAAGTTAATTTCATGGTTATTGCATGAAAAGTAGTCCTGGTAACAACAAGAGGAGCCTAATTAACATGACAAGATTAGAAATTCTCATTATTTAGGAATTAAACCAGTTAACATTTGTACGAAATGCAAACCATGATGAATACCACCTTTGGCTGATGGATATAAATAGATTTGGATTTTTATTGGTGTTTATGCTTATTTGATTCAATTAATATACTAGGTTGTGTAGCCACATGTGTTATATTTCATGATCAATGTATCAAAATGTGTGCTTGGAAGCAAAACAGAAAACTTGCTAACCAGAAATGATGCGAGGAACTCTTTATTTTTGAATTCAACAATTAATATCTATAAGAAATGAAATTCAAAATCAAGGAGACCCATTGTTTGTTAAATTTAATGAATTCATCTTATAGATGGTCCACGTGCATTTTTTTTTTTTATAATGAATATAGTTATTAAGAAAGAAACACAAGTTATTTTCAAAGTTATTGCATGAAAAATAGTCCTGGTAACAACAAGAGGAGCCTAATTAACATGAGGTGATTAGAAATTCTCATTATTTAGGAATTAAACCAGTTAACATTTGTACGAAATGCAAACCATGATGAATGGCACCTTTGGCTGATGGATATAACTAGATTTGTGTTTTGAATGGTGTTTATGCTTGTTTGATTCAATTAATATACTAGGTTGTTTAGCCACATGTGTTATATTTCATTATTAATGTATCAAAAAGTGTGTTTGGAAGCAAAAGAGGAAACTTGCTAATCAGAAATGATGCGAGGAACTCTTTATTTTTGAATTCAACAATTAATGTCTATAAGAAATGAAATTCAATATCAAGGACTCCATTGTTTGTTAAATTGAATGAATTCATCTTATAGATGGTCCACGTGCATTTTTTTCATAAAGAATATAGTTATTAAGAAAGAAACACAAGTTAATTTCATGGTTATTGCATGAAAAGTAGTCCTGTTAACAACAAGAGGAGCCTAATTTACATGACGAGATTAGAAATTCTCATTATTTAGGAATTAAACCAGTTAACATTTGTACGAAATGCAAACCATGATGAATACCACCTTTCGCTGATGGATATAAGAAGATTTGGACTTTTATTGGTGTTTATGCTTATTTGATTCAATTAATATACTAGGTTGTGTAGCTACATGTGTTATATTTCATGATCAATGTATCAAAATGTGTGCTTGGAAGCAAAAGAGGAAACTTGCTAACCAAAAATGATGCGAGGAACTCTTTATTTTTCAATTCAACAATTAATATCTATAAGAAATGAAATTCAATATCAAGGACTCCATTGTTTGTTAAATTGAATGAATTCATCTTATAGATGGTCCACATGCATTTTTTTCATAATGAATATAGTTATTAAGAAAGAAACACAAGTTATTTTCAAAGTTATTGCATGAAAAATAGTCCTGGTAACAGCAAGAGGAGCCTAATTAACATGAGGTGATTAGAAATTCTCATTATTTAGGAATTAAACCAGTTAACATTTGTACGAAATGCAAACCATGATGAATGGCACCTTTGGCTGATGGATATAAATAGATTTGTGTTTTGAATGGTGTTTATGCTTGTTTGATTCAATTAATATAATAGGTTGTTTAGCCACATGTGTTATATTTCATTATCAATGTATCAAAAAGTGTGTTTGGAAGCAAAAGAGGAAACTTGCTAATCAGAAATGATGCGAGGAACTCTTTATTTTTGAATTCAACAATTAATGTCTATAAGAAATGAAATTCAATATCAAGGACTCCATTGTTTGTTAAATTGAATGAATTCATCTTATAGATGGTCCACGTGCATTTTTTTCATAATGACTATAGTTATTAAGAAAGAAACACAAGTTAATTTCAAGGTTATTGCATGAAAAGTAGTCCTGGTAACAACAAGAGGAGCCTAATTAAAATGACGAGATTAGAAATTCTCATTATTTAGGAATTAAACCAGTTAACATTTGTACGAAATGCAAACCATGATGAATACCACCTTTGGATGATGGATATAAGTAGATTTGGACTTTTATTGGTGTTTATGCTTATTTGATTCAATTAATATACTAGGTTGTGTGTACTACATGTGTTATATTTCATGATCAATGTATCAAAATGTGTGCTTGGAAGCAAAAGAGGAAACTTGTTAACCAGAAATGATTCGAGGAACTCTTTATTTTTGAATTCAACAATTAATATCTATAAGAAATGCAATTCAATATCAAGGACTCTATTGTTTGTTAAATTGAATGAATTCATCTTATAGATGGTCCACGTGCATTTTTTTCATAAAGAATATAGTTATTAAGAAAGAAACACAAGTTAATTTCATGGTTATTGCATGAAAAGTAGTCCTGGTAACAACAAGAGGAGCCTAATTAACATGACAAGATTAGAAATTCTCATTATTTAGGAATTAAACCAGTTAACATTTGTACGAAATGCAAACCATGATGAATACCACCTTTGGCTGATGGATATAAATAGATTTGGATTTTTATTGGTGTTTATGCTTATTTGATTCAATGAATATACTAGGTTGTGTAGCCACATGTGTTATATTTCATGATCAATGTATGAAAATGTGTGCTTGGAAGCAAAACAGAAAACTTGCTAACCAGAAATGATGCGAGGAACTCTTTATTTTTGAATTCAACAATTAATATCTATAAGAAATGAAATTCAAAATCAAGGAGACCATTGTTTGTTAAATTTAATGAATTCATCTTATATATGATCCAGGGGCATTTTTTCATAATGAATATAGTTATTAAGAAAGAAACACAAGTTAATTTCAAGGTTATTGAATGAAAAATAGTCCTGGTAACAACAAGAGGAGCCTAATTAACATGAGGTGATTAGAAATTCTCATTATTTAGGAATTAAACCAGTTAACATTTGTACGAAATGCAAACCATGATGAATGGCACCTTTGGCTGATGGATATAACTAGATTTGTGTTTTGAATGGTGTTTATGCTTGTTTGATTCAATTAATATACTAGGTTGTTTAGCCACATGTGTTATATTTCATTATTAATGTATCAAAAAGTGTGTTTGGAAGCAAAAGAGGAAACTTGCTAATCAGAAATGATGCGAGGAACTCTTTATTTTTGAATTCAACAATTAATGTCTATAAGAAATGAAATTCAATATCAAGGACTCCATTGTTTGTTAAATTGAATGAATTCATCTTATAGATGGTCCACGTGCATTTTTTTCATAAAGAATATAGTTATTAAGAAAGAAACACAAGTTAATTTCATGGTTATTGCATGAAAAGTAGTCCTGTTAACAACAAGAGGAGCCTAATTTACATGACGAGATTAGAAATTCTCATTATTTAGGAATTAAACCAGTTAACATTTGTACGAAATGCAAACCATGATGAATACCACCTTTCGCTGATGGATATAAGAAGATTTGGACTTTTATTGGTGTTTATGCTTATTTGATTCAATTAATATACTAGGTTGTGTAGCTACATGTGTTATATTTCATGATCATTGTATCAAAATGTGTGCTTGGAAGCAAAAGAGGAAACTTGCTAACCAAAAATGATGCGAGGAACTCTTTATTTTTTTAATTCAACAATTTAATATCTATAAGAAATGAAATTCAATATCAAGGACTCCATTGTTTTGTTAAATTGAATGAATTCATCTTATAGATGGTCCACATGCATTTTTTTTTTTCATAATGAATATAGTTATTAAGAAAGAAACACAAGTTATTTTCAAAGTTATTGCATGAAAAATAGTCCTGGTAACAGCAAGAGGAGCCTAATTAACATGAGGTGATTAGAAATTCTCATTATTTAGGAATTAAACCAGTTAACATTTGTACGAAATGCAAACCATGATGAATGGCACCTTTGGCTGATGGATATAAATAGATTTGTGTTTTTGATGGTGTTTATGCTTGTTTGATTCAATTAATATAATAGGTTGTTTAGCCACATGTGTTATATTTCATTATCAATGTATCAAAAAGTGTGTTTGGAAGCAAAAGAGGAAACTTGCTAATCAGAAATGATGCGAGGAACTCTTTATTTTTGAATTCAACAATTAATGTCTATAAGAAATGAAATTCAATATCAAGGACTCCATTGTTTGTTAAATTGAATGAATGAATTCATCTTATAGATGGTCCACGTGCATTTTTTTCATAATGACTATAGTTATTAAGAAAGAAAAACACAAGTTAATTTCAAGGTTATTGCATGAAAAGTAGTCCTGGTAACAACAAGAGGAGCCTAATTAAAATGACGAGATTAGAAATTCTCATTATTTAGGAATTAAACCAGTTAACATTTGTACGAAATGCAAACCATGATGAATACCACCTTTGGATGATGGATATAAGTAGATTTGGACTTTTATTGGTGTTTATGCTTATTTGATTCAATTAATATACTAGGTTGTGTAGCTACATGTGTTATATTTCATGATCAATGTATCAAAATGTGTGCTTGGAAGCAAAAGAGGAAACTTGTTAACCAGAAATGATTCGAGGAACTCTTTATTTTTGAATTCAACAATTAATATCTATAAGAAATGCAATTCAATATCAAGGACTCTATTGTTTGTTAAATTGAATGAATTCATCTTATAGATGGTCCACGTGCATTTTTTTTCATAAAGAATATAGTTATTAAGAAAGAAACACAAGTTAATTTCATGGTTATTGCATGAAAAGTAGTCCTGGTAACAACAAGAGGAGCCTAATTAACATGACAAGATTAGAAATTCTCATTATTTAGGAATTAAACCAGTTAACATTTGTACGAAATGCAAACCATGATGAATACCACCTTTGGCTGATGGATATAAATAGATTTGGATTTTTATTGGTGTTTATGCTTATTTGATTCAATTAATATACTAGGTTGTGTAGCCACATGTGTTATATTTCATGATCAATGTATGAAAATGTGTGCTTGGAAGCAAAACAGAAAACTTGCTAACCAGAAATGATGCGAGGAACTCTTTATTTTTTGATTCAACAATTAATATCTATAAGAAATGAAATTCAAAATCAAGGAGACCATTGTTTGTTAAATTTAATGAATTCATCTTATAGATGGTGCATGTGCATTTTTTTCATAATGAATATAGTTATTAAGAAAGAAACACAAGTTATTTTCAAAGTTATTGCATGAAAAATAGTCCTGGTAACAACAAGAGGAGCCTAATTAACATGAGGTGATTAGAAATTCTCATTATTTAGGAATTAAACCAGTTAACATTTGTACGAAATGCAAACCATGATGAATGGCACCTTTGGCTGATGGATATAACTAGATTTGTGTTTTGAATGGTGTTTATGCTTGTTTGATTCAATTAATATACTACGTTGTTTAGCCACATGTGTTATATTTCATTATCAATGTATCAAAAAGTGTGTTTGGAAGCAAAAGAGGAAACTTGCTAATCAGAAATGATGCGAGGAACTCTTTATTTTTGAATTCAACAATTAATGTCTATAAGAAATGAAATTCAATATCAAGGACTCCATTGTTTGTTAAATTGAATGAATTCATCTTATAGATGGTCCACGTGCATTTTTTTTCATAATGAAATATAGTTATTAAGAAAGAAACACAAGTTAATTTCAAGGTTATTGCATGAAAAGTAGTCCTGGTAACAACAAGAGGAGCCTAATTTTACATGACGAGATTAGAAATTCTCATTATTTAGGAATTAAACCAGTTAACATTTGTACGAAATGCAAACCATGATGAATACCACCTTTGGCTGATGGATATAAGAAGATTTGGACTTTTTATTGGTGTTTATGCTTATTTGATTCAATTAATATACTAGGTTGTGTAGCTACATGTGTTATATTTTTCATGATCAATGTATCAAAATGTGTCCTTGGAAGCAAAAGAGGAAACTTGCTAACCAAAAATGATGCGAGGAACTCTTTATTTTTCAATTCAACAATTAATATCTATAAGAAATGAAATTCAATATCAAGGACTCCATTGTTTGTTAAATTGAATGAATTCATCTTATAGATGGTCCACGTGCATTTTTTTTTCATAATGAATATAGTTATTAAGAAAGAAACACAAGTTAATTTCATGGTTATTGCATGAAAAATAGTCCTGGTAACAACAAGAGGAGGAGCCTAATTAACATGAGGTGATTAGAAATTCTCATTATTTAGGAATTAAACCAGTTAACATTTGTACGAAATGCAAACCATGATGAATGGCACCTTTGGCTGATGGATATAAATAGATTTGGATTTTTTTGAATGGTGTTTATGCTTGTTTGATTCAATTAATATAATAGGTTGTTTAGCCACATGTGTTATATTTCATTATCAATGTATCAAAAAGTGTGTTTGGAAGCAAAAGAGGAAACTTGCTAATCAGAAATGATGCGAGGAACTCTTTATTTTTGAATTCAACAATTAATGTCTATAAGAAATGAAATTCAATATCAAGGACTCCATTGTTTGTTAAATTGAATGAATTCATCTTATAGATGGTCCACGTGCATTTTTTTCATAATGAATATAGTTATTAAGAAAGAAACACAAGTTAATTTCAAGGTTATTGCATGAAAAGTAGTCCTGGTAACAACAAGAGGAGCCTAATTAAAATGACGAGATTAGAAATTCTCATTATTTAGGAATTAAACCAGTTAACATTTGTACGAAATGCAAACCATGATGAATACCACCTTTGGCTGATGGATATAACTAGATTTGGACTTTTATTGGTGTTTATGCTTATTTGATTCAATTAATATACTAGGTTGTTTAGCCACATGTGTTATATTTCATGATCAATGTATCAAAAAGTGTGCTTGGAAGCAAAAGAGGAAACTTGCTAACCAGAAATGATGCGAGGAACTCTTTATTTTTTGAATTCAACAATTAATATCTATAAGAAATGCAATTCAAATATCAAGGACTCCATTGTTTGTTAAATTGAATGAATTCATCTTATAGATGGTCCACGTGCATTTTTTTCATAAAGAATATAGTTATTAAGAAAGAAACACAAGTTAATTTCATGGTTATTGCATGAAAAGTAGTCCTGTTAACAACAAGAGGAGCCTAATTTACATGACGAGATTAGAAATTCTCATTATTTAGGAATTAAACCAGTTAACATTTGTACGAAATGCAAACCATGATGAATACCACCTTTCGCTGATGGATATAAGAAGATTTGGACTTTTATTGGTGTTTATGCTTATTTGATTCAATTAATATACTAGGTTGTGTAGCTACATGTGTTATATTTCATGATCAATGTATCAAAATGTGTGCTTGGAAGGAAAAGAGGAAACTTGCTAACCAAAAATGATGCGAGGAACTCTTTATTTTTTAATTCAACAATTAATATCTATAAGAAATGAAATTCAATATCAAGGACTCCATTGTTTGTTAAATTGAATGAATTCATCTTATAGATGGTCCACATGCATTTTTTTCATAATGAATATAGTTATTAAGAAAGAAACACAAGTTATTTTCAAAGTTATTGCATGAAAAATAGTCCTGGTAACAGCAAGAGGAGCCTAATTAACATGAGGTGATTAGAAATTCTCATTATTTAGGAATTAAACCAGTTAACATTTGTACGAAATGCAAACCATGATGAATGGCACCTTTGGCTGATGGATATAAATAGATTTGTGTTTTGAATGGTGTTTATGCTTGTTTGATTCAATTAATATAATAGGTTGTTTAGCCACATGTGTTATATTTCATTATCAATGTATCAAAAAGTGTGTTTGGAAGCAAAAGAGGAAACTTGCTAATCAGAAATGATGCGAGGAACTCTTTATTTTTGAATTCAACAATTAATGTCTATAAGAAATGAAATTCAATATCAAGGACTCCATTGTTTGTTAAATTGAATGAATTCATCTTATAGATGGTCCACGTGCATTTTTTTCATAATGACTATAGTTATTAAGAAAGAAACACAAGTTAATTTCAAGGTTATTGCATGAAAAGTAGTCCTGGTAACAACAAGAGGAGCCTAATTAAAATGACGAGATTAGAAATTCTCATTATTTAGGAATTAAACCAGTTAACATTTGTACGAAATGCAAACCATGATGAATACCACCTTTGGATGATGGATATAAGTAGATTTGGACTTTTATTGGTGTTTATGCTTATTTGATTCAATTAATATACTAGGTTGTGTAGCTACATGTGTTATATTTCATGATCAATGTATCAAAATGTGTGCTTGGAAGCAAAAGAGGAAACTTGTTAACCAGAAATGATTCGAGGAACTCTTTATATTTTTGAATTCAACAATTAATATCTATAAGAAATGCAATTCAATATCAAGGACTCTATTGTTTGTTAAATTGAATGAATTCATCTTATAGATGGTCCACGATGAATACCACCTTTGGCTGATGGATATAAATAGATTTGGATTTTTATTGGTGTTTATGCTTATTTGATTCAATTAATATACTAGGTTGTGTAGCCACATGTGTTTATATTTCATGATCAATGTATCAAAATGTGTGCTTGGAAGCAAAAGAGGGAAACTTGCTAACCAAGAAATGATGCGAGGAACTCTTTATTTTTGAATTCAACAATTAATATCTATAAGAAATGAAATTCAATATCAAGGGACTCCATTGTTTGTTAAATTGAATGAATTTCATCTTATAGATGGTCCACGTGCATTTTTTTCATAATGAATATAGTTTGATTAAGAAAGAAACACAAGTTAATTTCAAGGTTATTGCATGAAAAAGTAGTCCTGGTAACAAGCAAGAGGAGCCTAATTAAC